>JAJMKG010000005.1:418726-463101 GCA_030563865.1 Dujonia oleophila | reverse complement strand
CAATTTGGGACTTGCAACCATGATTAACGTCAAGAACGCTCAAGATCCATTATCTATAAGCAATACAGCCTAGACCTTGCTGGGTTATATTTACCCAAAACACTCCCCGGTTTATATGTAGTAGAGTTGACGAATAATGCAGGACACGACTTTTGGCTGTCTTTTCCACTCCGTACCATCTTTTTGGCACCCAACTGCCAACATGCACACCGAGTTTTTGTTGGGATAGTCTGATATATATTTCAACTAAATCCGTAGGTTGGAGAAAATGGCTGCATTAATTCATTAATTGAAGTGATACGATTTAGGTATGTAAATGGTGTCTACAATTTTGGAGCATTCAATGACAATACGTTTGGATTAGGCGTGCATTGCGAGCATAGTGGCGTGAAGGGACAATGCCAGAGTAGGGACAGACCAGCAGTAGAATTGTAAAAAAAAATCGCCATGCACAATTTTTGGTCGCAAAAATTTGACCACATGAGAACCTGAAAATGGCTTGCAATTGTATAGAAAATACGTCCTTCTGCAAAAACTCTGAATCCGCAGGAGCTGGTCCATGCACGAACCACAAGTTCTAACTATTTACAGATGGCCCTCCCAACCAGCACCGTCTCCCACCCACTGCTCACATTAAGGTTCGGAATCTGGCACAACGGTTTCTCTATTGTTTGATCTAGCTCAACATGGTGTAATGTACAGGAACGGGGTTTTTTCCCACTGGAACTTTTTTTTGACCCAGAAATGCGCGGGACGAAAGAGGGAAAACAATTTTCCAGCTTTGCGCATAGCGACTTTTTGGGAAGAGCCAACAAACAACCATACCGAGAGCTTTCTTTCGGAGAAGTGCACCGTTGACGTCAGCATTTTTTTTGGACTTTTAAATTTATTTTTTTTTTTTTAATTTTTTTTTTGTTTTCAATTTACTTTCAATTTACTTGATTTTATTTGATAACTCAATCCCAGCCTTCTTCGGGCACCTTGCTAGCAGTTTATGACATTGTGGTCTCGAGCGTCATTCCTTAACAAAGCCTTCCCAAGACTCTTCAAGACATTCTTTACTAACAAATTCCATAGATCATTAATCCAACGCACAAGAGTGCTTGTAAATCGAAAATTAACCACACTAAATAATACCCTTCAATTTAATATTTTTAATAGCCAACGAATAACGAAAATGACCACAGACTATATGGACTTGCATAGTTCGTTACCGCCCCATTTCTTGGGTCTTAATAGCGTCGAAAAGGCTGAACCGGGTCCAGTTACAGATTTCGTCAAGGCCAACCAAGGGCACACGGTTATTACCAGGGTTTTAATTGCCAATAACGGTATCGCTGCCGTTAAAGAAATCAGATCTGTAAGAAGATGGGCTTATGAAACTTTTGGTGACAACAGAGCCATCCAATTCACCGTGATGGCCACCCCAGAAGATCTTGCCGCCAATGCGGAGTACATTCGTATGGCAGATCAATTTGTTGAAGTTCCTGGTGGAACCAATAACAATAACTATGCTAATGTTGACTTGATTGTCGAAATAGCTGAAAGAACCAACGTTCATGCTGTTTGGGCAGGTTGGGGTCATGCATCAGAAAACCCACTTTTACCAGAGAAGTTGGCTGCATCTCCTAAGAAGATTGTCTTTATAGGACCACCAGGTTCTGCTATGAGATCTCTTGGTGATAAGATTTCTTCTACAATTGTTGCTCAACACGCAGAAGTTCCATGTATCCCATGGTCTGGTACTGGTGTTGACACTGTCCATGTCGACGAAAAGACCAAATTAGTGTCAGTCACCGATGACATATATCAAAAAGGTTGTTGTAATTCACCAGAACAAGGTTTAGAAATGGCCAAAAAGATTGGATTCCCAGTCATGGTCAAGGCATCCGAAGGTGGTGGTGGTAAAGGTATCAGAAAAGTGGAGCACGAAAAGGATTTCATTTCATTATATAAACAAGCTTCCAATGAAATACCAGGTTCTCCTATTTTCATCATGAAGTTAGCAGGTGATGCTAGACATTTGGAAGTTCAATTATTAGCCGATCAATACGGTACCAACATTTCGCTTTTCGGTAGAGATTGTTCTGTTCAGAGAAGACATCAAAAGATTATCGAAGAAGCTCCTGCTACAATTGCCAAGAGGGACACATTCAGACAAATGGAAAATGCTGCCGTTAGATTAGGTAAATTGGTTGGTTACGTTTCTGCTGGTACCGTGGAATACTTGTATTCTCACTCTGACGATAAATTTTACTTCTTGGAATTGAACCCAAGATTACAAGTTGAACATCCAACAACTGAAATGGTCAGTGGTGTTGATTTACCCGCTTCCACTTTACAAATTGCTATGGGTATCCCAATGCATAGAATTAGGGATATCAGAACCTTTTACGGTGTGGATCCTCACACCTCCACTGAAATTGACTTCGAATTCAAGAGCGAAAACTCTTTGGTAAGTCAACGTCGTCCTGTTCCAAAGGGTCACTGTACCGCTTGTAGAATTACATCTGAAGATCCAAATGAAGGTTTCAAGCCATCTGGTGGTAATTTACACGAATTAAACTTTAGATCCTCTTCTAACGTTTGGGGTTATTTCTCTGTTGGTAACCAGTCATCGATTCATTCCTTCTCGGATTCTCAATTCGGTCATATTTTCGCCTTTGGTGAAAATCGTCAACAGTCTAGAAAGCATATGGTCGTTGCCTTAAAAGAATTAAATATTAGAGGTGATTTCAGAACCACTGTTGAGTATTTGATTAAATTATTGGAAACTCCTGCTTTTGAGAACAATACCATAACGACTGGCTGGTTGGATGAATTGATCACCAAGAGATTAACTTCCGAGAGACCTGATCCAATAGTAGCAGTTGTTTGTGGTGCTGTTACCAAGGCTCATATACAATCCGAAGAAGACAGAGCAGAATACAAACAGTCTTTAGAAAAGGGTCAAGTTCCAAGTAAGAGTTTATTGAGAACCATCTTCCCTGTTGATTTCATCTATGAGGGTCACAGATATAAGTTTACTGCTACAAAGTCTTCCGAAAGTTCGTACACCTTGTTCTTGAATGGTTCAAGAGTAACTGTTGGTGTTCGTCCATTATCTGATGGTGGTTTGTTGATTGCCATTGCTGGTAAGTCTCACTCCGTCTACTGGAAGGAAGAAGCTGCTGCTACCAGATTATCTGTCGATAGTAAGACATGCTTGTTAGAAGTAGAAAATGATCCAACTCAATTAAGAACACCTTCCCCAGGTAAATTAGTGAAGTACCTTGTTGAAAGTGGTGACCATGTTGTAGCTGGTCAACCATATGCCGAAGTTGAAGTCATGAAAATGTGTATGCCATTAGTTGTTCAAGACAATGGTACCATTCAACTTCTTAAGCAACCAGGTTCTACTGTGAACGCCGGTGATATTTTATGTATTTTGGATTTGGATGACCCTTCAAAGGTTAAGCATGCTTTACCATTTGAAGGCACTTTGCCAGACTTAGGAGATGCATTAATTCAAGGTACAAAGCCAGTTCACAAATTCAGACATTACGCTTCTATCTTAGAGAACATCTTGGGTGGTTTCGACAATCAAGTAATTATGAACATCTCTTTGAAGGGATTAACCGAAGTATTGAAGGATAGACAATTACCTTACTCTGAATGGAATCAACAAGTTTCTGCCATCTATGCTAGATTGCCTCCTAAGTTGAATGATCAATTGAGTGCCTTAATTGAAAGAACTGAAACTAGAGATGCTGACTTCCCTGCAAGACAAATCTTGAAGTTGATTCAAAAGACCGTAAATGACCCAGAAACTGATAGCTCAATAATAGACACCGTCGCCCCATTAACTGAAATAGCCAACCGTTACTCCAATGGATTGGCTGAACATGAGAACCAATTTTTCGCTGACATTATTGAAAAGTACTACGCTGTGGAATCCAAGTTCTCTGGCAGTAATGTGCGTGAGGAAGACGTTATTTTGAAACTTCGTGATGAAAACAAGTCTGACTTGAGTAAGGTCATTGGATTTGCTTTATCGCACTCTAGAGTTAGTTCAAAGAACAACTTGATTTTGGCAATTTTGGATATTTACCAACCAATCATGGCATCTTCTTCTAACAATGCCAGTATCATTAAGGATGCATTGACTAAGATTGTTGAATTGGAAAGTAGAGGAACTGCAAAGGTTACCTTAAAGGCAAGAGAAATTCTTATCCAATCCTCTTTACCATCCATTCAAGAAAGATCTGATCAATTGGAACATATTTTAAGATCATCTGTCTTGCAGACCTCTTATGGTGAAATCTATGCCAAGCATCGTGCTCCTAAGTTAGAAACTATCAATGAAGTTGTCGACTCTAAGCATATTGTCTTCGACGTTTTACCTCAATTCTTGGCTAACAAGGATGAGTGGGTTGCAGCTGCAGCTGCTGAAGTTTATATCCGTCGTTCATACAGAGCATACTCTTTGGGCCCAATTTCTTACAACTTCCATGATCATTTACCAATCTTAGAGTGGAAATTCCAACTTCCAAGTCTTGATGCCACCACTAGCATTGCTAAAGATAGTTCATCTAACATGAACCGTGCTGCATCTGTATCAGATTTGTCATTTGTCGTCGACGAAAAGAAACAAACCATTTCAAGATCTGGTGTTTTGGTTCCAGCTAGACACCTTGATGATACCGACGATATGATTGCAGCAGCTTTGGAAAGACTTGAACCTCAAGGAGCTATCAGCTTTGAAGCTGGTGCTAAGAGACCAGAACCATACAATGTGATTAACATTGTTGTTAACTCTGTTGATGGTTATGTTTCTGAGGAGGAAATTTTGAACAAGGTTACTGAGACAATTGATGAATTCAGAGAAGAATTAGCTGCCGCTGGTATTCGTCGTATTACTTTCGTATTTGCTCACAAGATTGGTCAATATCCTAAGTACTACACTTTCACGGCTCCAGAATTCAAGGAAAATAAGGTGATTCGTCACATTGAACCTGCTTTAGCTTTCCAATTAGAATTAGGTAAGTTAGATAACTTTGAAATCCAACCTATTTTCACGGACAACAGAAACATTCATGTTTACGAAGCTGTTGGAAAGAATGCTCCATCTGATAAGAGATTCTTCACAAGAGGTATTGTCAGAACCGGTATCATGAGAGAAGATATCAGCATTAGTGAATACTTAATCGCTGAATCCAATAGATTGATGTCGGACATTTTGGATGCCTTGGAAGTTATTGACACTTCAAATTCCGATTTGAATCATATCTTCATTAACTTCTCGTCTGTTTTCAATGTTTTACCAGAGGAAGTTGAAGCTGCTTTCGGTTCATTCTTAGAAAGATTCGGAAGAAGATTATGGAGATTAAGAGTTACTGGTGCTGAAATCAGAATTGCTTGCACTGATCCAAATACCGGAGTTTCATTCCCATTAAGAGCTATTATCAATAACGTGTCTGGTTATGTTGTCAAGTCTGAATTGTACATGGAAGTCAAGAATACCAAGGGCGAATGGATTTTCAAGTCAATTGGCCAACCAGGATCTATGCACATGAGACCTATTGCCACTCCATATCCTGCCAAAGAATCATTACAACCAAAGCGTTACAAGGCCCACAACATGGGTACCACTTACGTTTATGATTTCCCAGAATTGTTCCGTCAAAGTACACTTTCGCAATGGAAGAACTTCTCAGCCTCTGCAAAGGTTCCAGAAGATTTCTTTAACTCATTAGAATTGATTCAAGATGAAAATGGTGGTTTAACTGCTGTTGAAAGAGAAGCAGGAAGTAATAAGGTTGGTATGGTAGGTTTCCAAGTTACCGCAAAGACCCCTGAATATCCACGTGGTAGACAATTTATTATTATTGCCAATGATATCACTCATAAGATTGGTTCATTTGGTCCTGAAGAAGACGCTTACTTTAACAAGTGTACTGAGTTGGCCAGAGAATTAGGAATTCCAAGAATCTACCTTTCTGCTAACTCTGGTGCTAGAATTGGTATTGCTGATGAATTAGTCCCATACTTCAAGGTTGCATGGAATGCTGAAGACTCTCCAGACAAGGGTTTCAGATACTTGTACTTGACTCCAGAAGATAAGAATGCCATTGACGAAGATGGAAGAGGTAACACGATTGTAACTGAAAGAGTTGTTGAAAGTGGCGAAGAGAGACACGTTATTAAATCCATCGTTGGTGCTGAAGATGGATTGGGTGTCGAATGTCTTAAGGGATCTGGTTTAATTGCCGGTGCAACTTCAAGAGCATACAAGGATATTTTCACTATTACTTTGGTTACTTGTAGATCTGTTGGTATTGGTGCCTACTTGGTTAGATTAGGTCAAAGAGCTATTCAAGTGGAAGGTCAACCTATTATTTTGACTGGTGCCCCAGCAATCAACAAGTTGTTAGGAAGAGAAGTTTACTCATCTAACTTGCAATTAGGTGGTACCCAAATTATGTACCGTAACGGTGTTTCTCATCTTACTGCAACGGATGATTTAGCTGGTATTGAAAAGATTATGGAATGGATGTCTTTCATTCCAGCAAAGCGTGGAATGCCTGTTCCAATCTTGGAATCCGAGGAGGATAAGTGGGATAGAGAAATTGAATACTTTCCAACTAAGGATGAACCATATGACGTTCGTTGGATGATTGAAGGTCGTGAGTTGAACGGTGAATTTGAATCTGGTTTATTTGATAAGAATTCTTTCACCGAAACTTTATCAGGATGGGCAAAGGGTGTCGTTGTAGGAAGAGCTCGTCTTGGTGGTATTCCAATTGGTGTTATTGGTGTTGAAACTAGAGCAGTTGAGAATTTAGTCCCAGCTGACCCAGCAAACCCAGACTCCACTGAAATTATGATTCAAGAAGCTGGTCAAGTGTGGTACCCTAACTCTGCTTTCAAGACTGCCCAAGCTATTAATGATTTCAACAATGGTGAACAATTGCCATTAATGATTTTAGCTAATTGGAGAGGTTTCTCTGGTGGTCAACGTGATATGTACAATGAAGTTCTCAAGTATGGTTCTTTCATTGTAGATGCCTTGGTGGATTTCAAGCAACCAATTTTCACCTACATTCCTCCACATGGTGAATTGAGAGGTGGTTCTTGGGTTGTTGTTGATCCTACTATCAACCCAGATATGATGGAAATGTACGCCGATGTTGATTCAAGAGCTGGTGTCTTAGAACCAGAAGGAATGGTTGGAATCAAGTACAGACGTGATAAATTATTAGGAACTATGGAGAGATTAGATTCTAAGTATGCTGAATTAAAGAAGAAGCTTGCTGAAAAGGGTTTGAGCCCAGAATCTTACTCAGAAGTTTCTAAGCAATTGTCACAACGTGAAAAGCTTTTGTTACCAATCTATTCTCAAATTTCAGTTCAATTTGCTGACTTACATGACAGATCTGGTCGTATGTTGGCTAAGGGTGTCATTAGAAAGGAATTGAAATGGTCCGAAGCCCGTCGTTTCTTCTTCTGGAGATTACGTCGTCGTTTGAACGAAGAGTACTTGTTGAAACTTATCGGCGATCAACTTGTCAATGCTTCTAAATTGGAAAAGATTGCAAGAGTCAAGAGTTGGATGCCAACTGTCAACTATGAAGATGATAAGGCAGTTAGTAACTGGATTGAAGAAAATCACGCCAAGTTACAAGGATACATTGAAGATATTAAACTGGAATCTGTTCATCAAAAGATTAGCCTGATCTTGAAGGAAGACCCTGCCAATGCTTTCGATGCCATTAAGAGTTTCATGTCCACTCTTCCAGAATCAGAAAGAGCAAAGCTTGCTAAGGCTTTGAAATAGGAAAATAAAAAAACAGTTAATTAAATGATAATATATTAAATAAATGCATAAGAACTTTAATTTGAAATATGTGTCCATGTATTTGTGCTCAATTCACAAACGGTTCCTACTTGATATATAACTGTTTCGTAAGTTAAGCTTCTAATTGTCCCCTACGTCAAAAAGGTCCCTTTTAATACAAATGACTGCTATTTTCAATATCATACTGCTTTTGATTCTAGTGCATTCGTGCTTATGTGGAGACACTAGTAAGTACTTGGTTTCCCTTAAGGTAACCGAAACTTTGGATAACTTCATGAAATATGACAAAGCGTACCCAAAATCGCAACATATCAACCCTTTAATCGAAAGGATGTTTTCAATAGGTAAATATTCAGGATTTTCAGGTAAATTCAGTGAAGCTGCTCTCGAAAGGTTGAAAAGGTGTCCATTAGTTGCGGAAATAACTCCAGATATTGAAGTCAAAGCTTTCGATATTCAGTTACAAGATGACAGCCCTAGGCACCTTTCCAGGCTTTGCCAGAAAGACGCTCTAGGGGAAAATTCATCCTTCCAGTATTGCTTTGATGAAGGGTCAGAAGTTTTGGCATACGTAATTGACTCTGGTATCAACATAGATCATTCTGAATTTGAAGGAAGAGCAGTCGCTGGAGCAGACTTTACTGGGGAGGGTTCTGGTGATCTTAATGGACATGGTACACACGTAGCAGGTTTGGTTGGTTCCAGCACATTTGGTAGCTCCAAAAACGTAAAACTTGTTGAGGTAAAGGCTCTTGATTTTCTGGGTTCGGGCTCATTGAGTTCCATATTGTCTTCAATAGAGTTTTGCGTGAATCACAGAGAACTGAGTGGGTTACCTGGTGTAGCCAATCTATCTTTAGGTGCCCCCAGAAATAGAGCTTTAAATAGAGCAATTGAAGCAGCTGCAAGTACAGGATTAGTAATAGTGGTTGCTGCAGGGAATGACTTTACCGATGCTTGTGGAACCAGTCCAGCCAGCTCGCCAAGTGCTATAACTGTAGGAGCTTTCGATGATCTTGATGATACTATACTGAACTTCACCAATTGGGGGCCCTGCGTTGACATCTTTTCTAGTGGGGTTGAGGTGGAAAGTGTCGATTTTGAAAGCAAAGGACCAACCAGGAAGTCGGGAACTTCAATGGCTTCCCCGATTGTTGCAGGATTGGTTGCCGATCTTTTGAGCTTGGGAAATCCACCTTACAGAATAAAGTCATTGATTCAAAGTATGTCACTGAAAAACCGGATCGAAATCAATTCGCCAATAATTCGCTTTGGAACACCTAACAAAATTGCATATAATCGTCTAGAAGGTGCATGCGAGGGATATTAAATAGTGAGTATCCATGTCTATATCAATATATTTCAGTAAAGAGAGTCTTGTAGCATCTCCTTACTAAGAGAAATGGCTGCGAAAAAAAAGAAATAAATGGTTGCAACCTAGCCGCACCACTAAAATAACTTCCATTTGTGGACTTTGGCTGGGGTATAAATAGTTTTGCAAAGACAGTTGACTGCAAAAATATACAGTAACTGAATGCTGAGCCAAGATCAAATACCGGAAATACCCATGAAGCGCACTAACTTGCCCAAAGAGGACGAGGAAGAGAGAACGCTCCTGGATCATCCTGGTAAGTAGTTTCACCTTATTTCTCATGAAAAACATATTACTAACATAGAGTGGTTGGAGATACTTTCGTTGATAGTTCAATGCAAGCTTGGGGCACGAGTGCAATACCTACAGCACTCCCACTAAGCGGCTTTAATACTCCATATATACCATCAGGACGCTGGAGCGACCTAGACAAGCTAAGGTATGCGGGAGAAGATTCACAATCTTACCCAGGAGAGAAGTTGACAGTGGGAAATGACGCCTCCATGAATGGGTGTGATACATATCCCTCTTGGAGTGGCAAAATACCGATCACCAAGGAAGAAGTGGAAGCAATTTTCTTACAGTTAACTAAGATCTTCGGATTTCAATATGATAACACGAAGAATATGTTTGACTATTTCAACCGTCTTCTTGATTCCAGGGCATCGAGGACAACTCCCAGCTTGGCATTGAAGTCATTGCATTCTGATTATATTGGTGGTATGAATTCAAACTTCAAAAAATGGTACTTTGCTTCTCAGATGGACTTGGGTGACTCTGTTGGATATGATAATTGCGCAAGCGACGGAAGGGTTAAATCGAAGGCTGACGTCCTTGCAGGAGACTCCCTGTTTTATTCCTTAAAACAGGCTGAAAGTAGGTGGTCTGCAAACATGAATTCATTATCCCCAACCGATTGTGTAATTCAAGTAGCACTTTATCTTCTATGTTGGGGTGAAGCTAACAACATAAGATTCATGCCAGAATGTTTATGTTTTATTTTCAAGTGCTGCAATGATTTTTACTACTCGTTAGAAATTGACAGTCCCATCAAAAATGTCACCCCTAGTTTCTTGGATCATGCTATTTCTCCATTGTATAATTTTTACAGAGATCAATCATATAATGTTATCGAGGGAAAATATGTTAGAGTCGATAAAGATCATAAGGATGTGATTGGGTACGATGACATGAATCAGCTCTTCTGGTACTCACAAAGTTTGAAGGGACTCACCTTGAAAGATAAACACAAAACGAAGTTGATGAAGTTGCCCCCATCGGCAAGATATCTCAGGTTGAACGAAGTTTCGTGGAAGAAATCGTTTAAGAAGTCTTTCAAAGAAAAGAGGTCATGGTCCCATGTTTTAGTAAATTTCAACAGAATTTGGATTATACATATCTCTGTGTTTTGGTTATACACTGCTTATAATTCACCAACCTTTTATACCAAGGATTATAAACAAACTTTGGATAACCATCCTACAACGCAAATGAAACTTACTGTTATGTCACTTTCAGGAGCAATTGCTAGTTTCATCGATCTAGTATGCGTATTGTTGGAATTGTCTTTTGTACCAAGAGATTGGCCAGGAGCAAGTCCATTATTGAAGAGATTCATCATATTATTGGGGATTTTCATTTTAAACGTAAGTCCAACGATTTACTTACTTGCTTTCCATCCTTTAGACTATGTGAGCTTTATGGGACTCATTCTTACCTGTTCTCAGTTTACGTTTGCAATTTTGACAGTGCTATACTTATCAATCACTCCAACATGCTATCTATTCGGAAATGAAAGAAATAAAGACAGCAGAAAATTTCTTGCTAACAAAGTCTTCAATTCATTCTTCTATCAATTAAGTGGTACAGATAGGATGGCCTCACTAGGGTTATGGGTAGCAATATTTGTTTCAAAGTTTATTGAGTCTTACTTCTATCTCACCCTTTCATTAAGGGATCCTGTTCGGGAGTTAAGTACCATAACACTATCCAAATGTGCTGGAGATGTTTGGTTAGGCTCCTGGTTATGTTCGAAGCAGGCATTCCTTGTCTTGTGCTTGGTTTATTTTACTGATTTAATCTTATTCTTTCTTGATACATATCTTTGGTACATTGTATGGAATACTACCTTTTCAGTTTGCAGATCATTTTATATTGGCGTCTCTCTCTGGACACCTTGGAAGAATATATACAGCAGGTTACCGAAAAGAATACTCTCAAAGATCACACTAACAAGGGGAAACAAGAACTTGAATTCCAAGAAGTTAGTCTCAGAAATTTGGAACTCAATTATCATTTCCATGTACAGAGAGCATTTGCTTTCAATAGAACATGTAAACAAGCTTATTTATCAACACATTCCTGACACAGAAGCAGAAAATGGTTACACTTTGGAGGAACCAATCTTCTTTATTTCACAAGAAGACCAGTCTTTGAAAGCTTCCTCTTTTGGCAATCACGCAGAGGCTCAAAGAAGGATAACGTTCTTCGCTCAATCCTTATCAACTCCGATGCCAGAGGTCTGTTCCGTTAATGCAATGCCTTCATTTTCAGTCTTAATTCCTCACTATAGTGAAAAGATCACTTTAACACTAAAAGAGATAATTAAAGAAGAAGACCAATATTCGCATATAACCATGCTTGAGTATTTGAAGCAGTTACATCCATTTGAATGGGAATGTTTCATAAAAGACACCAAAATGCTTGCAGAAGAGTTTGAGTCCTCAGAGAATTCTCCCATTGATTTGTTAGATACCAAGAAGATCGAGGATATTTCTTATCATTCTGTCGGATTTAAAATTGCAACACCTGAATTTATTCTTAGGACTAGAATATGGGCATCTTTGAGATCTCAAACGCTCTACCGCACGATATCTGGTTTCATGAACTACAGCCGTGCTATTAAGTTGCTATATGATATAGAATCAAGCTCCAACACTACATCGAAAGAAGCTGAAGCAATCAAGTTGGAGGAGGCTGCTCTAATTGCTCTCAGAAAGTTCAGAATAATAGTTTCAATGCAAAGACTAACGAGCTTCAATGACGAAGAAAAGGAAAGCACTGAATTTTTATTAAGGGCATATCCGGAATTGCAAATCGCATATTTGGAAGAAGAGTTTAACCATGAGACTGGCGAGGTTGATTTTTACTCATCATTGATCGATGGCAGTAGTGCAACTCTAGAAAATGGAAACAGGAAGCCAAAATATCGTATCAAATTATCAGGAAACCCTATTCTTGGAGATGGGAAATCAGATAATCAAAACCATGCTATTGTATTTGCCAGAGGTGAATATATCCAACTTGTTGATGCAAATCAAGATAACTACTTGGAAGAATGTCTAAAAATTCGAAATGTTTTAGCTGAATTTGAGGATACACCACACGCTTACACAGAAGATACGTACTCTGCAACGAACTTCGAAGGAACCATTTACGAGCATCCAGTCGCGATCATTGGAACAAGAGAGTACATATTCTCTGAAAATATTGGTATACTTGGTGATGTAGCAGCAGGAAAGGAGCAAACTTTTGGAACATTATTCGCTAGAACTTTGGCACACATTGGAGGAAAGTTACACTATGGGCATCCAGATTTCTTGAATACAATATTTATGACAACCAGAGGTGGAATATCGAAAGCTCAAAAAGGGTTGCATTTAAATGAGGATATCTATGCTGGTATGAATGTAGTTATGAGGGGTGGTCGAATTAAGCACTGTGAATATGTTCAGTGTGGGAAGGGAAGAGACTTAGGATTTGGCTCAATTTTGAATTTTACCACTAAAATTGGGGCAGGTATGGGTGAGCAGATGCTCTCAAGAGAATATTTCCATCTAGGTACTAGACTACCCTTAGATAGATTCTTATCCTTCTATTACGCTCATCCAGGTTTTCACTTGAACAATGTATTCATTATGTTGTCAATCAAATTATTCCTCTTTGTTGGAGTCAACTTGGCAGCCTTAACAAACGAGTCAACGTTATGTGAGTACAATAAGCATAGACCAATCACAGACATCAGGAAGCCTTCAGGTTGTTACAATCTAATACCAGTAGTGGAATGGCTCAAAAGGTGTATTCTATCTATCTTCATGGTATTCGCCATTTCATTTGTTCCTCTCTGTGTTCAAGAGTTAACTGAAAGGGGATTCTACAAAGCAACAACTAGACTAGGGAAACACTTCGCATCATTTTCACCATTATTCGAAGTGTTCGTTTGTAGAATTTATGCACAGTCCTTAGTAAGTGATATCAACTTTGGGGGAGCCAGATATATAGCAACTGGTAGAGGATTCGCAACGATAAGAATCCCGTTTTCTATATTATACACAAGATTCGCTGGAGAAAGTTTATACTTTGGAGCAATATTATGGCTCCTAGTCTTGTACACTTCAATCTCGATGTGGACTGCACCATTAGCGTACTTCTGGGTAACTATCATTGGTTTATTGATTTGTCCATGCTTATTTAATCCTAACCAATTCTCATTGGCAGATTTCTTCCTTGATTATCAAGAATTTCTTATATGGTTACACCGAGGCAATACCAAGTCAAGAAAGAGTTCTTGGATTGGGTATATACGGCTGTCAAGAAGTAAAGTAACAGGTGTGAAACAAGCAAAAACTAGAAAATCCATTATCAATTCCAAAGGAGCCAAAGAAGAGAATTCAAAAGTTGTGGGAGACATCAAACCTTCAGTATTCAACTTACTCAAGTCTCAAGTCCTTTCTGAGATAATGGGAATATTTATAGTTAGCTGCGCTTACTTATTCTCAAACTCACAAAATGATTCCAGAGGAACATATCCATCGAGTGCTCTCCTTCGAATTTTGTTGGTCACGGTGTGTCCAATCATTTTGAACACCGCCATTTTGATAGTTTTCTTTATCATCTCATGCGTGATTGGGCCAATCGGTACATTAATAACGAGTAAGTTCCCTTCATTTATCTCAGCTATAGTTCATGGGCTAGCAGTAATCAACTATTTTGTATTCTTCCAGGCGCTATGGTATATGCAAAATTGGGATTTCTCGAGAACTATACTTGGTTGTTCCGTCGTGATCATGTTGCAGAGCTTGCTTTTAAAGTTAATTACAATAGTTATCATCTCTAAGGAATTTGGCCACAACAAATCAAATGGAGCATGGTGGTCGGGTAAGTGGATTACATCAGGATTGGGATGGTATGTGTTGACACAACCATTGAGAGAATTTATTGTTAAAATCTCAGAATTGAGCTACTTCACAGGTGATTTGATCTTGGGCCATATCATTCTCTTTTCGCAGTTACCGATAGTATTGATTCCCTTTATTGATACCTGGCACTCCCTTATGTTGTTTTGGTTGAAACCAATACATCAGATAAAACCAAGGATTTTGACAAAGGCTCAGAAGAGAAAGAAAAATATCAAGGTTGTCTTCTCAGCTTTTCTTTATCTAATGTCCATGTTGACGTTCGCCGCTGCTATAATATTGCCCAAGATTCTTCTCCAAGCTTTTGAGGTCGATTTGGACGAATACGTTCCCGATATACTCCAAGAACTAATTCAGCCCTATCTAATCGTCAGTAGCAGAAGAGGAATTCATGGAAGTCATTTGAAGAATGAGAATTGAATCCACTTATAAGAGCCTAAAGTAGCTCTTTGAACTGTTGATGGGATTTTGAATCAAATTCGCTGATTTTCTCGAGGAAACTGGAGATAACTTGTTCGTTGCAAAAGGAAAGAGCAATTTGATATCTGGGCATCTTGTAAAAGGTTTTAAGAAGAGTATATATCTTAGGCTCGTAATCTGAAAACAGTTCCTTTCCACTGGATATAGTTTCGTTGGCGGCTTCGAAAAACGTAGGCAAGAAGTCGGTATCAACCCCACCAACAGCAAACGCTTCTTCGTAATCTGCAGGCGGCACATCGAGTATTGCTTTGTATAGACTTGCTTTTTGCTGGCTTGTCAACTGGTCACTAATTTTGGGAAGAAAATGCATGGCAGAGCGTTTGTGAAATGCAGTTGCATCACTTTTCTTCCCACTGGGAACACTGGGGGTGTTCGTGGGGAAGAGCTCACTGATTTCTCTCTGAGCCTGGACAGATGGCCCAGCAGTCAGTATTTCAGCCTTGGTTCTATTCTGGACCGGCAATTTATCATCATCGGTCCTATTCTGCAACAATTTACTGTACTTTTCTGGCAATTTATCAACAGAAGATATTGGTACACTGATCGAGCTCATTTTTGAAAGCAGTTCTTTTGCTTCTTCAAGTGCTACTCGAGCCGCAGCGTTAGCAGAGTCCAACAGAAGGGCCCTTTCCAAGGCAGACTTTGAGTTCTGAGGCTTGTCCATTCCCTTATAAGCAACACCTAGCCTGTACCACAATTTTATTTGCAAATTGGCCTCAGGTGGAGGGGAGATGGCTAGTCCCTCCTTACAGTCTCTGATCGCTCTTTCCCAATCTTCCAATTTTATGAAGCACATCGCTCTGTTACTGAGAAGGACGGGGTTGAAGTCCAATTTCAAGGCATCTCTGTAGATTTTAGCAGCCTTTTTGTATTCCTTATTAGCAAACGCTTCGTTTCCGAGCCTTTTCAACTCAGTTGCAGACTCTGACATGGCTATACTCTGGAAAGAGTGTGGTACCATCACAGAGCCGATTCGCATGTCTGGTGAAAAAGTCCGACGCCAAAGAAAAAAGAAGGCCAGAAAAAAAGACTTAGGCTTCTTCCTATCAGAGACCACCTTCTCGTATGAATTGCTCGCCAATATGACGGTCGAAGAGCTTCAGGATGAAATATGTGCCATAGACGCTATCTTTCCCGGTGTAACATCAAAGCTAGCACCGCAAATATACGAATTCAAAGTGCCCGAGCATGAAGAGCTATTGATTCAGATGAGTTTCGTGGAGGTGTATCCAGATGCTGCACCAGATATTCTCCAGGTGCGAACGACGAACCCCAACAAGTACACGGACCTAAATTACCTCGAGAATAGCTTCAATAGCACGCTCTTTAGCATATTCAATGTCGGAGAGGTGTGCCTCTTTGAGTTTTTCTCTGAATTGGAGCAATCGCTCGTGGTCTACGATGTCAGAGATGTAGAAGAACAGGCGAGGGTCCTGGCCGAGGAACAGAAGGTGAAGAAAGAGGATAGGGATATCAATCCGAGTCGTTACATGAATAAATCGGCCTCAGAAGCCACCCCAGAGCCAGAGATAGATCCTTTGGAGGGCTTTACTCAGTCTGAAGTTATAGAAGACCGTGGATCCAAGTTCATTGCGTATGCTCGAGAAGTGCATTCAGTAGCAGAAGCGCAGCAGTTCCTCAGCCAGTTGCTACAAGATAGAAGGATACAGAGGGCGGCTCACAACATGACGGCTTGGAGAATAAAGGGAGAGAATGGAGTACAGTTTCAAGACTGTGACGACGACGGAGAGACAGCAGCTGGGAGCAGAATGTTGCATCTATTAACGGTATGTACTAGAAGAAGAAGCAGACTTAAGGAGAAGAGAAAATGGGTACTCTTTCTCTATATGGGTGAACTGAAATATGAACTATGAATGCGTGTATACACTTGGAGCCCAGAAATCAGCGTTGAACGGTGGGAGCATGAAGTAATAGTTGGCTCTAGTGGAACTACTGGTTTCTTGTGGTTCCAAACTCAGTAAAGTGATCAAAGACGTGGGTTCATCTAATCTCCCCTCTTTCTTTCTTTTAATTTTTTTTTTCATGTGCTTATCTAGCTACTAACCTTTTAGATGATGAATGTGTGGAATGTAATGGTGGTGGTCAGCAGATGGTTCGGCGGGATCCACATTGGACCAGATCGGTTCAAGCACATCAATAGCTCGGCCCGGAATGCAGTTTTAAAGGTTACAACCTCAGCAGATGCCGAGAATTCCAAAAAGAAGAAGAAATGATTCATGGAAGTCTCTTTTGTTTAACTTTGATGTTTGGAATGTAGTCTCCCTTACGTTTCTTGGAGGGGGCCTCAACTTCCTTAGGTTGGTCTTGGACTTCGTCTCCCTGCTCTGCATTCAGCTGTGGTTGTTGCTTGTCCCACAAGTTTCTCAAAAACTCTTTGGGAGCATCGTCGGAGGGCGTGGATTTCTTGGTCTAGAATTGTTAGTACACTTTGTAGAGAACAAAAGAAGTAACCTTATAGGCGAATACTACGTACCTTTTTCCTGTCAATGGAATCCTTGAGCTTCAGTATTTGCAACTCGTCTTCTCCTTCAAGATCACCTTCGCTTGGCGCAGGAGCAGCGCCCCATGTTCTCCTAGCTGATACGCCAGCTGGAGTCACACTATCAACGGTCGGGGAAATCTGGGTATTGTAGGCATTTATGCTGGTGTATCCCACGTTTTCGACCACATTTCTCTGTTTGGATTTGGAGAGTATCCTGGACGAGCTTGGTAGAGCCCATTCCGAGGAGTCCTGGACCTTCTTGACCACCTCTTGCTCTTTGGCTTCTGTGCCGTCCTTCTGCATGAACTTCATGTTCATGACCCTGCTGGAGAGATTGCTCATTCTCGATCTATATGTACACTAACGAGCTGGTATTTTGGGACTAAGTTTATCAATTAATCGAAGATTGCTCACAGCTGTATTCGACTCCTTATTTTGATTCTATTTCTTCCCGTCTCCTCTACTCTACTATCCTGCTCCCGTCTGAGTCTCCTACCACAATCGCATCGCATCTGCCTGCAAACGTGCACACACCGGAAAAACATCGCGACCTGCACATAAAATTTTCACTTTGCAGCAGCTCATCGCTAAAAGGCCAAACGGTAGCCATTCTTTGACGGGATCTCTTCTCTACAGCACAGCATGAAGTCAGATTTCAAGTTTTCTAACTTGCTAGGTACTGTCTATAGGCAGGGTAACCTCGTGTATACCAGCGACGGCAAAAAATTGCTCTCCCCTGTGGGAAATAGGGTGTCTTGTTTCGATCTCGTTAACAATAAATCATTCACCTTCAACTATGAGCACAGAAAGAACGTGGCCCGAATTGCGCTCAATAAGCAGGGGACTTTACTTCTCAGTGTAGACGAAGATGGAAGAGCCATCTTGGTGAACTTTGTGACTCGAATAGTTTTACACCATTTTAACTTCAAGGACGCTGTCAATGATTTGCAGTTCAGTCCCAGTGGGGAGTACTTTGCCATCGCCATGGGCAGATTCATCCAGGTATGGAAGACTCCAGACTTTACCGAAGACAGGCAGTTTGCTCCGTTTGTACGCCACCGAATCTACGCCGGCCACAATAACGACGTGCTCTCGGTTACCTGGTCCAATGATCTGAGGTTCTTCATCTCCACATCGAAGGATATGACCGCCAAGATCTTCTCGTTGCTGAGCACCGAGAAGGAAGTAGCTACTACTTTCGCTGGCCACAGAGACTATGTGATCAAGGCATTCTTCAACGAAACCCAGGAAATCATCTACACTATAAGTAAGGACGGAGCGTTGTTCCAATGGGAGTACACCGAGAGACCGTCAGATGAGAGTGACGATGAAGACGAAAGCGAAGACGAGGAAGATAGCGACTCCCCTCAGAAGCCAATGAGCTGGAGAATCACCGCCAAGAACTTCTTCCACTCAGACTCCAGGGTAAAGTGTGCCACATTCCACTCCAAATCGAACTTGTTGGTTGTAGGATTCAGCAATGGGCAGTTCAGGCTCTACGAATTGCCCGAGTTCAACTTGATCCAGCTGTTAAGTATGGGGCAAAACTCAGTGTCCACTGTCAATATTAACGAAACGGGCGAATGGTTGGCCTTTGGTTCGTCCAAATTGGGCCAGTTGTTGGTTTATGAATGGCAATCTGAGTCCTACATTTTGAAACAACAGGGTCATTTTGATCTGATGAATGCCCTTTGCTACTCCCCTGATGGATCCAGAGTCGTCACCGCCTCTGATGACGGTAAAATCAAGGTATGGGACGTAGTAAGTGGTTTCTGTCTTGTCACCTTCAGCGAACACACCTCGAGTGTCACTGCAGTGCAGTTTGCCAAAAGAGGACAGGTTTTGTTTTCTGCCTCCTTGGACGGTACTGTCAGAGCGTGGGACCTTATAAGATTTAGAAACTTTAGAACTTTCACCGCTACGGAAAGAATCCAGTTCAATTCCTTGGCAGTGGATCCTCTGGGAGAAATTGTAGTTGCAGGTTCACAGGACACTTTTGAAATCCAAGTGTGGTCTGTGCAAACTTCCCAGTTGCTCGACACTTTGGCAGGACACGAGGGCCCTATTTCTTGTTTAAGTTTTGGTAACGAAAATGGTTCCGTCTTAGCATCTGCTTCATGGGATAAGACCATCAGAATTTGGAATATATTTGGTAGATCCCAACAAGTTGAACCGATCGAAATCCATTCCGATGTTTTGAGCATTTCTATGAGACCAGACTCCAAGGAGATTGCAGTTTCTACTTTGGACGGTAACATCAGTATTTGGGATGTTGAAGACGCTAAACAATTGCATTTAATCGATGGTAAGAAAGATATCATTGGCGGAAGATTCTTGGAAGATAGATTTACCTCCAAAAACGCTGCCAGGTCTAAGTTTTTCACTTGCATTGGATATTCGTTCGATGGGTTTACTTTGGTTGCTGCTGGTAACAACAACTCCATCTGTATGTATGATATTGCTAATGAAGTATTGTTGAAGAGATTCACAGTCTCTCAAAATATGCAACTTAATGGTACCTTGAAGCAATTAAACAGTAGTAGATTGACAGCCAACGGAGAATCATTGGACTTGATCGACAGAGATGGTGAAAACTCAGATTTAGAGGATAGGTTGGATATCACATTACCAGGATCTCACAAGGGAGACCCAAGCTTAAGAAACGTCAGACCAGAAGTAAGAGTCACTTCCATTGTATTTTCTCCAACAGCTGCAGCATTTGCTGCAGCTTCCACTGAAGGATTGTTGATCTATTCGGTCGACGAAGCGATTTTATTCGATCCATTTGACTTAGATGTCGACATCACTCCAGAGTCAACCTTGGAGAGCTTACAAGAAAAGGAATTTCTCACTGCCTTGGTTATGGCTTTCAGGTTAAATGAAGATTATCTTATTCACAAAGTTTACGAAACTATTCCTATCAACGATATCAAGTTGGTCTCACAAGATTTGCCAATTGTTTATTTAGACAGATTACTCTCGTTTATTGGAAAACTTGTTGGCGAATCATCTCATATAGAATTCAACTTGCTTTGGGTCCAAAGTTTGATTACAAGTCATGGGAAGTATATAAATGCAAACAAGCACCAATTTTCTTCCTCTTTGAAATCTATTCAGAGGTTTATAGCAAGATTAGCTAAGGATGTGGTTTTGGTGTCCAAGAGAACAGGATATTTACAGAGCTATCTTACTCAAGAAACAAGAGAAATCAGCCCAGAGGACACCGAGGAGAATGACGAAGAAGAGAATGACGAAGATATGGAAGAAGAAGAGGAAGAAGAAGAGGAAGAGGACGACGATGATGAAGAAGATGACGATGCAGCAGGTTGGTTGGGCGCTGCGAATGGAAAGAAAGTAAACGATGCATTCCAAGGTGAAGACGACGACGATTCCGACGAAGAAATGGAAAGCAATTAGAAAATAGTTGGTAAAAAGAGCAATATAAGCATTGTATCATAGTTAGCATTAATAAAGTATAGAATTCACCCGCTTGTAGATTTGCAGCCGTTTATGCATTATGCGAATATATTTATAGACGTACATTAGTGTGAATATGAGACCATGCGCTAAGTGCCCAACGTGGCTAGGGAAGGGCCGGAGCGAACTTTTTTATGCATGAAAGTCGAGGAGTTGAAATTTAATAATACTGAGAACAGAAGGTGAATTATTTTCCGAGAATTTGGTGACTCAGGGTGACTACGACGTGCATGGAATCCAAGGTGGGGAGCTTAACTGGAAGAAGTATGATGATGCAAAGAAAAATAAAAAAAAAGTTAAAAAGAAGGAATGGTCAAAAATCTTCACGCACCTTCGTCATGCGGGTGCAAATGAAGGAAAAAAAAAAAAAAAAAAAAAAAAGAGCAAAAATGCACTGGAGAAAAAGTTTCCAGTGCATGTTCATTGCATTGCAGTAAGATATGCACTGTCGAAGTCCAACCACGAAGATGAGTGTATTGGCGAAAAGGGGAAAGGATAAGTGGGCGATATGAACCAGGCTCAGTGCATCTCGCGCACTCTTTAAGCACAGTTCGCATCAGTGGCCTTCATCCCTCCGAAGTGAATGATGCGAAAAAACATTCCTGATTGCAGCTGGCCCACACAACTTTGCTTCGAACATTCTCCTTTAGTCAACAATTATTATTTTTTCCGGCCCACTTTTTTTCTCTGGACAAAGTGCCCATCCCCACATTTTACTCGCAGGTCGAGGGAAGAAGACAAGATAAGTGCAGAGTCTAGGAAGTAGCCTTGTATGATTAGAAATACTCCCTACACTGAGACACCGTCTCTGTTGGTATTTGTGCGCTGGTGATGTTTTTTTTTCTTTCTTTTGCATTCCAATTCGTCTTATCTCCTTTTGCAAGCGATTGTCAGTGCACCCTGCTCTCTTCTCTCCGGAGCCCTACATCATTATTTTTTTTTTCTCACCCCAACACCGAAAGCGCTAAATATTCGTCACCCCACCTTTTTTAGGTCTCGGGTTATTTTTTTGTTAAGCTTTCACTAACAAGCGAGACCACGTTATTTTGAGTTTGCGGAGAATCACCGTCATCCTACTCCCATGCAATCATTATCAACCACTATATAAAGTCTGGTTTTTTTCCGGCCTCGACTTCCCCTTATTACATTATTCTTCCCCAGGTTATCTCTTTTTTCTTCTTGCCCTGCAGCACGCTAATAGACTCACCCTTGCGGCCAGCTACAGCACCAGCACAAAAAAGGCCAAAAAAAAAAAAAAAATAAAACAACCAATTTAGCCAGGATAAATTAAAATAAAAAGTAAGTTTTTCCCCCCGCAACTCCCTAATTTCGTTCCTCCACCCCCGCCAATTTCGAACACCGACAGGGCAGATAAACCAGGAACAGATTGTAATATATATTCGTATCCTTTTCTTCTTTTTTTCGTTCTTGCTTTGATATAGTGAAGAAGACAAACTTAAAGAAATGCCCCGTGACATTAAAAATCATCTTCTTTTCGAAGTCGCTACAGAAGTGGCCCACAAAGTGGGAGGTATCTACTCTGTGCTCAAGTCCAAGGCGCCCATAACCGTCGCTGAGTACAAAGAGCGTTACACATTGATCGGACCTTTGAACTACCAGCTGGCCCAAATTGAGGTCGAAGAATTGCCCGTGAAGGACCCCTTGGTCAAGCAGACCTTGGACTCTATGAGTGAAAGGGGTATCCGTTGGTTGTACGGCAGATGGTTGATTGAAGGAGCTCCTAGAGTATTATTGTTTGACATCCAGCTGGCTGCATACAACCTTAACGAGTGGAAATCAGACTTGTGGAACACCGCCGGAATCCCTACCCCAGACCACGACCAGGAAACCAACGAGGCCATCTTGTTGGGATACTTGGTTGCATGGTTTTTGGGAGAATTGGTCTACCACGACAGAGAGAGAGCCGTGATCTGCCACTGTCATGAATGGCTTGCCGGTGTGGCGTTACCTCTTTGTAGAAAGAGAAGAATTGACGTGACCACTATCTTCACCACCCACGCTACCTTGTTGGGTCGTTATTTGTGTGCTGGGTCTACTGATTTCTACAATAACTTGGCCAATTTTGATGTGGATGTGGAAGCTGGAAAGAGAGGTATCTACCACAGATACTGTATTGAAAGACTGGCCACTCACCTGGCTGATGTGTTTACCACCGTGTCTCATATTACCGCTTACGAATCCGAGCACTTGTTGAAGAGAAAGCCCGACGGAGTCCTCCCCAACGGGTTGAACGTGGTCAAATTCCAGGCTGTGCACGAGTTCCAAAATTTGCATGCTATCAAGAAGGCCAAGATCAACGAATTTATCAAAGGTCACTTCTACGGGAACTTTGACTTTGACTTGGAAAATACCTTGTACTTCTTTATTGCTGGTAGATATGAGTTCAGAAACAAGGGATGTGATTTCTTCATTGAGTCCTTGGCTAGATTGAACCACAAATTGAAAGAATCTGGGCTGAAAATGACTGTGGTCGCCTTCATTATTATGCCTGGTAAGACTCATTCTTACACTGTAGAAACCTTGAAGGGTCAAGCCGTTATCAAGCAATTGGAAAATACCATTGAAGAGGTGCAGAAGAAGGTTGGAGAAAGATTATTTGACCATTGCGCTAGATTCAACAATAGCCACAATGCTGGAACTACTCACGGTCAAGAAGTACCATCTATCGATAGCTTGATTAAGCCCTCTGACAGAGTTTTGTTGAAGAGAAGAATTTTCGCCTTAAAGAGAGAAGGTTTGCCTCCAATTGTCACCCACAATATGGAAGACGACTCTACCGATCCAATTTTAAACCAAATTAGAAGAGTCCAATTATTCAACAAGCCAGAAGATAGGGTCAAGATCATTTTCCACCCTGAATTCCTTAACGCCAACAACCCAATTTTATCATTGGATTACGATGAATTCGTTAGAGGATGTCATTTGGGTGTTTTCCCATCGTACTACGAACCATGGGGATACACTCCTGCTGAATGTACTGTCATGGGTGTCCCATCCATCACCACGAACTTGTCCGGGTTCGGGTGCTACATGGAAGACCTTATTGAAAACACTGATGACTATGGTATCTATATTGTTGACAGAAGAATGAAGTCTGTTGATGAATCTATTAACCAATTGACTCAGTGTATGTTTGACTTTACTGAAAAGACCAGAAGACAGAGAATCAACCAAAGAAACAGAACAGAGAGATTGAGTGACTTGTTGGATTGGAAGAGAATGGGATTGGAATACATCAAGGCTAGACAATTATCTTTGAAGAGAGCCTACCCAGAGAAGTTCAAGAATGGTAACAATCCATTCAGCAACTCGGCCAACTTGAAATTGACCAGACCATTATCTGTTCCAGGATCTCCAAGAGGTAAGATTGGATTGATGACACCAGGTGACTTGGGTAGTTTGCAAGAGGCACAACAATCGTTGAACACAGAAGATTACATTGGTTTTAAGTTAGGAAGTACCGAAGGAAACGACGACGACGAAGATGGCGATGATGGTGATGACCACTACCTACTCACCTTGAGAGGAACCTCTGCTCCTCCAAATGAAGTCGAAGAAGAATAGAGATGATGCTGATTTTGCAGATATTTTGTTTATTTCCTTTTTTGTTCTCATGCATATATTAATTTTGCAACCATTCTCTAGGTGCAGGTGCATGAATGCTTATGGAGATTAAAGCAAAAGAAAAATAAAAAATAAAATAAAAAAAGAAAAAAAAAAAGAGTGTCGCTAAAAGCTACCCCCATCCTTGAAGTCGCTCGCTTTAGCTTAAAATTCACCTCGCCGTGATTAATTCAGTTCATGTTGAGATTAGTGTGTCCATCTGCATCTATCTAGTCTATAATTATCCCCAATCCTTTGTATTTGTTATTCCTGTTGTTTTAGTTAGTTGAAGTTATCTGTTGTTATGTGTCAGTATATATAGAATAGACCTATCAGAACGTAATAATGCACACGATGTAGCGAGCACACCTGAACCCCAAGGACTACCCTGGCTGCTTTATGTCGAACTGCCTGGTGTTGCACACACTTCAGCCAGAGGAGCTGTTACAGGGTGCTCCTGCATGCTCGTCTTTGTGGTTTTCCCAGCACTTTTTGGCACCGGCGCACGACTTTTCTCAAACTGTTCAATTGCGCCAGTCAAAGCAAAAAAGAAGCCCAAGGTGTGGTGATCCCAGAGAAGATCCAGCCACCTAGTATCAAGATGGTAAGTTTTTTCCCCAAATGAATAGATAATCCATATCTCAGCCATACTAACTTTCTAGTTACCATTATACTTATTGACAGCGGCCAAAAATCAGCCGATATTAGTTGAGTTGAAAAATGGAGAGACCATCAATGGACAATTGATCAACTGTGACTCTTGGATGAACTTAACTTTAAAGGATGTCATCCAATCATCGCCCCACGGAGACGAATTTTTGAAAATCTCTGAGTGTTATATCAAAGGAATCCATATAAAATACTTGAGATTGCCAGAAGAGCTTATGGACCAGGCCAAGGAGCAGAATCTCCAGAACATGGAACAGAGAAACAGAAACAACCAGAAGAGAAGAGCCGGGGGTAATGCCAATTTCAACAATAGAAGAGGGGGTTATAACAACCACCACAACAATAACCATGGTGAGAGAGGAAATAACAGAAACGGCGGATACAACAACCAGGGAAACCATGGAGGTTACAACAATCGTCGCTACAACAACTCCAACCAGAGAGACCACCAGGGACATGGCCAAGGAGGACAGGGCCAAGGGTCCAATGCCGCCAACTCTAATTCGCAGGCAAATGCTAATGCAAATTCAAATGCAAGCGCAAACGCTAATGGTGCTCCACCGCGCCTGCAGTAATGCAGTCAACCCAACGGTGTCTAGTTTTTGTCTTTGAAAGGCTGCGGACTGCCACCGTCGATACGAAAAAGCATGTGTACTATAATTTACGTTTTTTTTTTTCTTTTATTATATTTCTCTACTCTATCTAGCGAGCTAATGTAGTGCTTGTGGCCGTCACAAATCCCTTTGTACGGGTTGCGGTTGTGTACAAGATGTTTGCTTGCGCCGAACTGTGCTTGGCCCAATGCAGTGAACTGTTAGCACAACGTAACCGCAGCACCGTGGCACCGCTATTAGCTTAACGCAACTGCAGTACCGCTTCACTGCTATCGGAACAACTGCAGCACCGTTACACTGCTATCATGGACGGCACATGTCGCATCAAATTTGGGAAGTTCCGTGGACTTCGTATTGAAAGAAGCCGCTATTGTCACAAGACCGCTTGCAAAGGGTGCAGCTACTGCAACACCCTCCCATACGTCCCGTCGTACCTTAAAAACAACCTCTTATTGGACCCTGAAACCACTCCTACGCAAGAGTCGTGGGCCGATATGGTTCTGGATGTCTTCTGCATGTGCAAAGAAGATGGTAACTACAGCGGGAAGGACGAGAAACTGGATAGTGTCCCTACAGCGCCGATATCTAGCTCCTGGCTCAGCAAAAGTGCAATCCAGGAAAGGCTCGAAAGGGTGGGCAAGCGGTTGACCAAGAGCCAATAGTATTTAGAATCCATATATTTCGAATTACATCACATCAATGCAATCCAGCATCAGTGCTCCACCGATGTCTTCCAACTCCTTAAATCCTCCCTAAACCCTACCTCATTAATCAACCCATTCAGTTCTCTCACTTCTCCATCTTCATCAGTGTTCTCGCTGGTCCATATCTGCATCTTTTGGAACAAATTGTCCGTCCAGCCCTCACCCTCTCTAAATATCGACTCAACAATCTTCTCCGGAGTATAGTCAAGCAATTTATAGAGCTCTGGATCCCAACTAGCCTCAAGTATTTTCTTGTACAAGTTCATTACTATAGGTTCCATCATCACCTCAGTTTGTTGGTCAGTCTCTCTCAGGCTCTTATAAGGCGAAAAGGAGTAAGAGCCGTTATTAGCATTCACCGAGTTGGGAGCGCTACCTTTGCTACTAGGACTCGAGTGGCTGTGTGGCGTCAAGTGCAGAGTGATCATCTTGGCAATTCCTTCCTTCCCTCCATCATCACTGTTACTTGCTTCATCTGGGCTCAGGTTATCGTTCGTAGTGTTGTGGATAACTTCGCTTATTCCTCCAAACACATTCTTCTTCTCAAAGTTCGGAACGTTGAACTTCGGGTTCGATGCTTGCGAGTCGAGTTGGAGCGTCAGACTGGTCGTCCTGTGAGTGGTTTGCGTCAGAGTCGGACGGGTCTGCCTGCTTGTTCTCGAACTTAAGCCCTGCGTCTGGGTGCCCTGTTCCGATATTTGCAATTGCGTGTGGAATTCGAAATCACTGGGCAATTCTCTTAAGGAAACTGTCAAGCTAATAATCGAATTCACCTTAGATTTCTTCAAGAGGTACTTGAACGTCGTAGCTTCTTTGAAGTTGAGGTACTCCGATAAGTTGATTTCTAGGCGGCCCAATTCGGAAGCTCCAAGGTTCAGCTCCCCCAGATGGTGACCCAGATCTGGAAGGTAATATATAGTCAAAACTAAGTACTTGTTGCCTATCAAATTCTCCTTCTTTTTGAAGGGGAATCTTAAGTTGCAACTCAACTGGAAATTGAACGAGCACTTGAAGTTATGGATCTTTCTCTTGGAAGTCACTGCTGATACTGTAGATGGTGTTGACGATGAGTGCGTTGTTGAACTACGAGGGTCCAATTTATTCTGAATCGAATTCTTAGATCCTTCAAGCGTAGCTTGAACTGACAGAGTGTGGTTGGACGAGAGATGGAGCTTTGATTTCAAGCTATCACGGATATTCATGTCGATGTAGCAACTGCCTCCAACATGCGGGATGTTCGACAAATCATTGATGGTGAACTCAAGAGCGAACTTGGGCTTGTTGGAACTTTGAAACATCTTCTCCAGCTTAATATTGGATGTAGCTACTGCTCTTGTCTCTGCTATAACTTTTACCTAGTTGCTTCGGGGATGCGCATATCCGGACGCTTGCGGGAGACGCAGTGTCATGCATGTAATCAAAAAAAAGAAAGCAATAAAAAATAAAAATAAGGGCCATGAAGAATTCTATACAGGAGTGGTTGCAAAATTAACCAGAGGGAGAACAATCGGTGAATCAGGTAAGAGATACAATAGCGGTTTAAGGGGCATATGAATTGAGGAACACTAAGTGTAGATGGGATCTATTTTTAGTTTCCCCGACCGCTTTGCTGCCAACCTTGCTCTGGGCCAGTAATCTATAAATGGCTACTTGCAAGGCTAGAGTGGGATTGAGTTTGAAAGAGGTTTCATAATTTTAGGTTTGCTACAAAATTCCTTCAGGAATCGACTCTAAAACATCATCTTAATGTCAACCTATAAATCTGCATCCCTTAACTTTAATCCAGGTTAATATTCCGAAAGTTACGTTTTTTGGCGAGATGCTTGTGGAAAATCTTCCGTCACTTGAACCAGCGTACTCTTATTTTTATTTTTATTTTTCTTTATGTGTACGTCTTATTGCAGTCCGGCAAAAGCAAGAGTGAATCTCAGCGTAATAAACTTTCTTGAAATTCTTGCTACCTTAGATCACTCGTTCAATGGTACTGTTCTATCCAGAAGACAGATATCTCTTGGTGATGTTGGTAATCATATCCGTGCTCAGAATTGCTAAATTCGCATGTGCATCCAAGTTTTGGTTGACTACCTAAAAGTAAAAAATGTTTCACTCTTCTAAACATGCGCTGAAAAATGCAAGCAGGCGAAATAGAATCGCTGATGGTTCTGATCAAGCATGGAAGAATAAGCTTTACCTTATTCCTGGGGCAAGAGAGCAAGAAAAAAAATATGATGGGTAAAATAAAAAATAAAAAAAAAAAAAATAAAAAAAGCAATGTCTTCCAACCTACAACCTGGAGACTTTTTATCAGAAGATAAAAAAAATAAAAATAAAAAGTATAGAGGGAGAAAAAAAAATATTCATAGGTAATACCACTTGGAAGGAAAATACGATAATGAAAATATACGAAAGTAAAGCAAACAAAAACATAGCAAGGGTATCGTTACTCAAGCTCCATCCATCATCTATAACTGTCTCACACATTCACTCCCATTTGGAAGACTGATGCCCTCTAGCCCTGCAAGTCATTTTCTTTTCTTTTCTTTGTTTTTATACTATTCACTCGCGTCAACGCCCTGCTTATTTCTAAGGCAAACCTTATATTTTGAAACTATGTAACGATTTTCTTTTATGCCAGAATGTGAACGCTGCGTAAATCGATGTGCATATAATCGTGCATACAGAGTGCCCTACTTCTTTATAGCAGCTCTAGACTAAAAGCATCCGAGGTCAACAAAATCTTGCTCACAAATTCAAAATTGGCCAAAATACCATTATGGAACTCTTAACCTGATAGCTACTCAATGAAATCCTAAATGTTCCCCTCTCCTTTTTGCTCCTGTTCCTAGGCGAGCTTTCTGTTTCACCGCACGCTATCAGCTGCTAATGTCGCATACACATTAACCGACGCATGTAATCAAAAAAAAACGAGCCTGAAAAAATAAATAGAAAAAAATAAAAAAAAACGAATAGATATATGCCAACTTACACGTACGAATTTAAATTAAGGTACAAAAAGTATAATACTAACGTGGATTTTTGAGTCGAAACACACAACGACAAAATAAAAATAAAAGTGGTTAAAACAAAACAAGGAGTTCCAAGCTGGTGTCTCATCTAAGTCATTCAAAAAAAAATACTAAGCCAAGGTACCGCGTCAGTGAGACGGTGAAAAGGGAAAAGAACAGCACAGAGAACGGCTGATATTCAAAAGAGAATCTCCATTAAAAAAGGTCTCCCCATTAAACAGCAGTATTCCAGATATTTCGGCTTTTTTTTTTAATTTTTTTTTTCTCGTCCTTTTTTTTCACATCGAAGGACATCTAAGTTAGGCAGAGGTTAGAGGGCAGTGAAGAAAATAGCTAGCACTGCTACGTAAGTGAAACAGACGCAATGGTTATGTCAGTATCGCTTGAACCCACACCAGAAACAACAAGGGAGACGTTCCAATCGTTATCTCTTTCCATCCCCATAGACACCGCCAAATACCAGTACATATGCCAGTTTCTTGAACGAGTATTGCTGCTCAAGGATGAGAGGGCCATCTTGATTGATAACAACGAAGGCTCTGTCTCTAGATTGGGGTACGTAGAATTGCTACCCAATGTATCGTTCCCCTTGGATGCCTGGGTCAACGACCAGATAGTAGTCCGCGAAATCAGGATTAAGAACTCTCTTTTAAATGAGATCAACTCGCTCATTGAAAAGGAAGTTGCCAACATCCAGTCAGGAACCCCCGTCAGAATAGACAGCAATGTGATCAGCTACTACGAGAAGCTCTTGGTTGCATACCGATTCCTTGAGGCGCCAATTATGCAGGTGAACCCGTCACCTACCAATTCTACAACATACCGTACAGACTTCCCCTTGCGGGAGGAGGAAGACGAAGAAGCTGGAGATGCAGTGATTTCCAGAACGATCTCTAACCAGTCGTCGACAAATTCACTACTGAAAACATACCATTCCTTGTTTGGGAGCGCTACTTCCAACAGCATCATTTCGGGACCAACTTTGAATCACAACAGCAGCAGCATAGGAAATGGCACCTCCATGAACGGCAACAATACCAATAATAACAGTAACGGCAACGGTATTAATACTAATAACAATGGCCACAACAGCAGCAGCAGCGGTAACAATAATAATAATAGTAACAGTAACAGTAATAACGGTAATAATAATAGCAACGGCGGGCACAGGCTAACTTTCACAAGAAAGAAGAGATTTCTGACGCTATTGGGCCAGTCTGGTCAGAATTCAGACACTAACTTGAACGAAACTACGGGACAAAATGGATATAACGAAGATGACGACAAGAAACACCAGAACTTAAATGGGTTATTGGCCAAATCCAGAATTTACAATAAGTTAAAGAAGAACAGAGAGCTGTCAGCATCTGCCACCTCGGTCATATCGAATCCCACCAGTTTATCTCATAGTAATAGAAACAGTATAGTGACTAGTATGACATCCAGCACCAAGCGAAGGGGAAGTATCCAGACACCTGAGATGCTTGGAGAATCCCGAGCCTCTGTGATATATGGAGGAAGCAATGGTGGTGGATTCAGTAATGGCGGTCCCTTTACAAGTGCCTCCAGGCACTCATCTATTTATTCCATTCCTGGATTGACTCACTCCCAGAGGCAAGAAATACAGAAGTCAAAATACGACTACTACTTACAGTTGAAGAAATTGTTACGACTAACCAAGCAAGTGTTAACAGTCATCAACGACTCCATAGAGTCCCGAGACATGGTCAATCTCGTGGAATTTATCAAGAGATATGTGATGAAATTTATTGTAATAGATATGAACGAGATATTACTTGAATATGTCGAGTATAAGGAGCTTTCATTATATAGGAAATAGGTAAGGATAATCTAATGTTGACGAAAGAGTACTGTAGCTGAATTTCACCATCAAAAGTAGCCAAAATAGCTGGATTAACCTCACGGGAAAGAGGTGGATTTGCTTGAGTCAATGATGCGCTGCTACCCTAGGTACAGGCGAAGACAAGCTCTCGCAGCAGGGAAATAGTCGATACTGCAGTTCCTTGGATATATTCCGCACTTGGCATCCTTTCGTACTTGGCTATACTTGCTCTCTTCTCTTTGGTAATCCTATTCCACACCAGTTGTTAGTAGGATTACCAGCCTAACGATCCCGCATAAGGGTCATCCGTCTAAGGCATCTTGGATCTTACCTCACCTGCTACTAGTATTGTTGGTCGTATGATTCCACGCATACTAGCAGAAGATCAGTATTATTCCCTAGCGGCTCAGTGTTCTGGTTCTTTCCCTAGCTGTTTACTTACATGAACTGAGCATCTGCAGTATAACTGACAACAACTGATCGTTTTCACACGCTGCGGCTACTCTCTCTTTATCATTAAGCTGCTTATTGACTTGGTTCTCCGATTGGTGGGTTCCCTCCTTGATCAAGATCTTGATTCTGAATCTTGGAGGAAGACATCTCTCCAACCGAACTCTGATTCCAAGCCCGATAAGAGTGGCTAAGGAGCAGTGGGTAATAGTAGGGGTGATCTTTATGACTATTTCGCAGATTCTGCTCTTATCCGCCTGATGATCAGGCACATAAATATCCACCAAGTTGACAACTGCCAACTGGGCCAAGGTCAAGGGGTGTTCAGGGTCAGAAATCGTGGAAATCAAATCGAAAATCTCTTGTGCATCCACTGGATCCTCTTCTTCCTCGTCCTGTTCTCCGTCAGATCCTGAATCCGCGACAAGATCGGGCACTTGGGTTGTAGTGGATGTCGATGGCATCTTCGCAGACTTTGGGATCAAGGAGAGCGACACTATTTGCTCCAAAAGCTTTTCACCAGCGCCCTTTTTTGACTGCTTTTCGAGTCTGGTGGGTAAATCTGACACATCAATGATGGTAGGGTTAGCGTTGATCGGGTCTTCCATGATTATACTTTCTCTAAAGGATGGGCTGTAGTAAAGAGTCTAGCTTGTTCTCAAAGTTTTTTCTCAGCTTAGAAATAGATCGCTATAGATCTGATTCCGTGGGTGTACGGGTGTTTGGTCTCTTTTTCTAGTTGGCCCTCCGCTAGTGAGCTAGTGGCCGAATGCTAAGAGGTTCTTCTGCTCCAGCAATCGACGGTACACATTGTGTAATCGGTCAAAATAATGGATATTTACAACCAATTGCTCCTCCAGCAGCTAGCACCATTTGTCAAAGTAAATTACTCCGAATGCCTGGCGGACATCACCTCCCAGTTGAGGTCTAATTTTGACAAGTATAACATATCGAACAGCGCGTGGGACAACAGCATACTCAAGAACCGGCTCCTGGCTACGAATTATATTATCGAATTCACTGAGTCGTGGGACATTGCAGTCCCATTGAAGCAACCACTGCCCGATGGCGAAGAGGATCGCACCAGTGAAGTGCACTCGATCTTTTCCCCATTCAACCCGTCATCTGATATCTACCCTAACGGGATTATTTCCGAGAATTGGTTCAAGAAGTATATTTGCGATTTGCCCTGTAGTTACATCGCTGTATTCCCCTTGGCGGGGCTGGATGATACTCAATTAATTCATAATCTTATAGAATTGAAGGCCCGGTACCTCGCCTACGGAATCAAGCTTGTATGTATTTTGATCTCGAACTCACAGAACCCCAACGACGATACTGAACGAGTGGATAACATAAGGCAGCAAACTGGCTTACCTAGACTACATGGACTACTCTATGTACATGGCAATGCCTCAGCAAACGTAAATCTAGCTAGAGATCTCAATGTGTTGGTGACTTCTTTGCTTTCCAACTTGAAGCACCACTCGTTTGAGTTTTACCAGCATATCGAAGCCAAAATCAAGCAGAGAAACAAGAAGTACTACTCTTACCCTTCTGCTTCTAGTGTCAGAACTAAGATAGAGTTGACGCCGACATTTTTGGAGACTCGAAATTTGATTAAACAGGGGATACTAGTCCAGTTTAGCTCTCCACACAACGTAGAATTGAGCTTGAAGTACTTGATCCCGGCATACGATAACTTGATAGATTTGGTCAGAGAAAGCTTCCAGCGCCCGGAGGAAGATTTTGAAGAGCATGATGTCAAATTGTATACTCATTTTAGGCTTTTGCTAGACACTATAGCATTCCACATTGTTAGGAGCTACTTGGCCTCTGAAGATCCTATTTCGGCGTTGAGAAAGCATAAGACCCATATAGCGAGTGTAATAGAAGCCGTCCATCTATCTTCATACTCCAGCTATCACGGCTCAGCCATGAACAATTGGATATCGGTTCAGTATGAATGGTTAGCCCAGTTGCTAGAAATTATTCCCCAATCCATTCGAGTGGAACCAAATCCAAAGAAATATGGGAATTCGACTACATTCTACTTTGGAGGAGTACAGTTTATTGACAATGGCTTGAAGTACGATATAACCACTAAGCCAGGGTTGCTTTACCTTAAAGCAGCGGAGTACTTGGGCAAAGTAAAAGTCACCAAACCTGACGGTAAGAAAAGCGAAGTGCGGTACACGTTGTTACCAGACTATGAAGAATCATACTCGAAGCAGAAGAAGAAGTTGGCACTTTGGAACAAGGCCAAGTCATGCTTTGTAGATTTGCCTTCTACAAGTGTTGATTACAAGAATGACAGATCAAGCTTCAACTCTTTCATTAAATATGTTAATTGGATGATAGCAGAGGAATACCTAGTACTTAAAGACTATAAATCAGCCATTGAATCCTTCAAAATTAGTAATGACGGCAAGAATCCGCTTATATTACAGCGAATCTTGGAATGTATTCAACAAGAGAGCGGTAAGGACAAAGAAGCTCTAGAAACTGCAATACAAATTTCCGCAATACGATTTCCCTTGATCTTGGACATTTCCGGATTGCGTCTTGCTAAGAAAGTGGATTTAAGCAATATTGATAGGATAGATGAAACTCTATTCAAGGTTACTCCCTTGATATTCAACCAAAATGAATCCGGAAAGACGTTCCTCTACGATGAATGTGTATTTCAATTGGAGTTGAGTCCCATTTTTGACTTCCAAAAGCTAGCCGAACTCTTAAATGTAAATGACATAGAGATTCGAATTAACAAGATACTGGTTACTTTTAACACAGGTGGAGGTTTCAAAAATACTCTGATTATTCGGGATGATTCCATTCCCTCAACGGCATTGCAAACTGTTTCCTTGGATGAAACATATACTGGTTCATTTAACGTAGAATTTTTGAACTCAAGTGAGCCCAAAGTGTTTGAATTCTCCCAAGCTGGAGATAAAATAGGCAGGTCTCAAATAAAATCTATTGAAATCGAATCCACCTTAGTATTAAACCAGGGAAACTCGATTTTACATACTGAGGAGGTGGAATACGAGGACTATAAAGCGCCAGACGAAGCAGACACTAAAAACCTATTCCACGATATCAAGTATTATGTCAATAGTACGAACTCCGAGAGTTTGCTGGACTACAAATATAAAAACGTGAGACTCAATGGTGAATCGATGTATTCGGTTAACATTGTTCCGGTCAAACCAGCAGTAAAATTGGAGATCAAGGATTCAATAGACTCGATAATTATGGGAGAAAAGGTTAAACTCAACATATTACTAGATGTGGAGAAGCGTAAAGGGGTAGACTATAATGCATTATCTATAGTCTCGGATATAAAATTGTCGGAAGCAGAGTCAGATAACTACACTATAAGAACAAGTTGGAACAACCTTAAGGACGATGAACCCTTGAGATTACGTGAAGACCAAGATTTGGAGAAGACGTTGTTAAATTTGTCAATACAATCACCACCTTCAATGGTTTTGAAAGAGGGAGTTAAGTTGATGCTCAATTTCAAGCTTGTATTTGACTCCAACAAGGAAATCACAGAAGGAAACCTTGACATTCCCACCTCATTTGATATAAGTAGTTTCGAGTTCGATCTCGTAAAGGAGCCCTTCGAGCTCAAGTATGGCATTGTACCTAGATACCGTAACGAAAAGGGGACTGACAATGATATGCCAAACCCGTTCATCGTCCAAGAGGGCAGTCCTATATCGATGCCTGTGGCCACCCGAGCATGGGCAGGCAATGTGACGCTCATCAACAAGCCATCGTCCAGTATAGATATCATCAGCGCAAATATCATTATTAAATCTATGAATGCTGAAGTTCAATTGGAGAGCTTGGGGCTGACAGGTGCTGCTCAAGTGCGTGGAAAATCGGACCATCAAATTTTCACAAGATCTTTTACCACTGCCAGTAAGACGGGCTATACTCATAGAAATGTGGTTGTATCCACCGTTGGCACTATCTTTTGGAAGAGGAAGAACTCTGATCTTATAAATGAGTTTAAGAGTAGCTACTGGGAGGTGACGCTACCACTAGCAGATCCTAGAGTATTGTTGATGGTTCAGAAGGAGGAACAACTGTCAGAGGATCTCTACAAGTTGCATTACGTCATTGAAAACCCAACCCCTAGAATCTTTACATTCTCGTCTCAGTTGATGCTAGACCAGGACTCAAGCTGGGAGCTTGTGGACGAGATGAACTTGGTACCAATTGCGCAGTCTCCATTCCCAGTGCTTCCATTCCTGAGACACGCCATTGACTACTACAGTAAATATAGAGGAGACAGTTCAGAGGGGGACGAGAGCTTGATCAAATTGCCGCTCATGAAAGTGTTTGATATCAATTACAAGGTCGGCTTACCCACATTATCGGTCAGTGAAGATGTGACAGCGGTAGAGGGGTTGCTTTACTGGAAGAAATAGACATTCCCTTTAAACATTCACCTTTAGACATCCCTGCTGTGGGCAAGACAGAGAGAAACTGTAGTACTACTAAAATGACTACTTTTTCTCTTTTTTTTTTTTTTTCTTTTATAGTTTTATTATTTTTATATACTCTTAGTGAAAAACTACCTAGTTAACGCCAATTAATTCGACATCGAAAAGCAAGGTGGCGTTAGGTGGGATTAAACCTGGGAAACCTCTTGGTCCGTAAGCTTCATGACCTGGAATGGTCAACTTGGCACGGGTACCAACAGACAATTGTGGAATACCGGCGTCCCAACCCTTGATGACTTGACCAACACCAATGGTACATTGGAATGGCTTACCCTTGTCACGCGAAGAGTCGAATTTTTTACCGTTTTCTAAAGTACCTGTGTAGTGGATGGTAACCAAGTCACCGGGCTTTGGAAAAACAGTTCCGTTACCCTGTTGGAGAATTTCGATTTGAGTAGTAGCTGGGGCTGACATATTAAAAAGAGGCGTGTTTTGAGAAAAGTTTCTGCAACTGTTAACAAAAGATGTAGATCTGTATGATTTAATACCAATTGATGAACCTAAACGGATGCTTTTAGCGAACATGGTGGAGAAAGGAGTGGGTCAACGTTAATTTGCCAATGGGGCCCCATTGTGGAATGGAAGATTCGCGGCAAAGTAGCCCCCCCAAAAAAAAAAAAAAAAAAAACAATTATGTGCAGCTCCTTGGGTTCCTGTTGGCGCCTCCTTCTGGTTGCTCTCTTATGTAAGCGCATCAGGGCTAAGCTCAGGTGGGCGGCAGTATAGAGAGTAGTGCATATTGACCCAAGCTCCACCAAGGCAGTGGCAGAGCTCAAGGGACTTCAAATTGTGACAGAGTGTGCCACGGAGTGGTAAGAGAAGCAAATTGGGTATAATTGTTCCGTATGCTGTGTGAGGTTAAAATTGATATCGATAGAAGCTCCACAGGGGGCACCTTCACCAACTATGACATCATCAGGGGAACGATTACACTAGTAGTGACATCCTCAATCACTCTCAACTACATCCAGGTTAAATTGGAGGGGATCTCCAAGACGCAATTGTCTATCCCTAGGGAGAACCTTGCTGCAAACAACGGCTACAACAGCAGCTCATCTTCAAATAGCGGCAAACGAGACAGAAAGGCAGAGAAAAGGGAGCGCAGGGAGCGAGAGAGAAGAGACCGAGACCGTGGCAAATCCAAGATCATCCAGGATGTGCACAAGGTGTTGTATGATACCTCAATTGTGTTTCCCCCCGAGAATGTTCGGAAGGTTCTGAACGCAAAGGACTTCACATTGGCCCCGGGGAACTACACGTACCCTTTCGAGTTCAAGATCCCGTTGAACAACTCGTGTATCAAGTTGCGAGGCATCACCAACAAGCTTCTGTTCAATAAGAAGACGTTTGATGTATCGGTGAACAACGGGAACTTCAGCCCAAGTGTCATAAGAAACGCAGCGATGCAATACTTGGAAGGTGGGGGAAACGGTGCTGGTGCTGGCGCTGGTTCTGGAGGTGCTGCGGGAGACCCAAACGGAAATATGCCTGCCGCTGTAGGAGGGAACGGCTACCATTGCACATCACAACTCCCACCATCGCTCTCGGGCATGGGGGATTTCGCAGATATCCGCTACTTCATCAAAGTGACCTGCAAGAGGTCATCGTTCCTCAAGACGAACTTGAGGTCCATCGACCCGTTCATTTTCTTGCCGTTGGACCTCGATTCTCGGGGTCAGCCCATAAATCATGACAACGCCTTCGAAGACGAGCGCAGGGAGGTGTTCTTCCGTAAGGAAATCACGTTCAGAAACCGAATCCCAGAGATAGTCGGTGTTCGAATGCCAACAGCTGGGTCGGAGTCGAAGTCCAAGGTGAAAGTGAAGACACTTCCATCACCACCAGCGAAAAAGGGCTTTATGGAGAAGTTCTTTGACACAAGGCCATCCCAGCCCATTCCCAGCCCCAGCAGTAGCAGCAGTAGTAGTCAAAACAGAGCCTTCCATGAAGTAAGCTCCTCAGACGTTCCCTTTGGATTCGAGATCAGATTCAGGCATCCGGCGTTCCTCATCCCGATGAAGGCGCCTTCATTTAAACTCTACTTGGTGTCCAACCAGAACCCCTCCCGGTATTCTTTGGCGCAGTACGGCAGACCTGAAGATAGTAATGGACTCGGGGTGGTGTACATGCAGAAATTGAAGGTGGAGATCACTTGCATCACCATGGTATCAGTGCTTGAGCAGGACGGGTCTAACAGGGAGATACATCGATCCAAGGTGGAGAAAGTGATCCCGATTTGCGACAACACATATCAGAATTTGCTGTTTGACTTGATGAATTCGGTCAGACAGAGATCGTCATCGACTACGACGCTCTCGAGCACCCGTCACTCTGCGTACGAGTTGGAGATCCCAAAGAAGTTTTACTCCAACTGCACGCTTCCGGACTATCTCTCGCCGTCTTTCACCGTCTGTAACATATCTAGAAAGTACTCTTTAAATGTGATTGGAGGATTTTCCAGTGAAAGGGTGCTTGATTTTGGGAACGAGGCGGAATTGGCTTCGAAAGTGAAATACGTGGATCTCTACTGCTCTACTATAAAGGTGTTGAGTGGGTTGAACATGACAGAAAATTTGCATGCCAACACCAGCAGCTTGAACCAAAACTCCAGCAGCAGTCCTTCCAATTCCCTCAGCTCGGGCTTGAACAAGAAGCCACCTTTCAATGGTGCCGGATATCCAGAAGATATCAAAATGACTTCTCCTCCTCCTTCTGCTTCTAGTTCTGAAGAACCTCCTCCAACTCCAGCCAGACCACCTTTGGCTGAGAGCCTGCACTTACCAACGTACGATGACGTAATTCGCGAAAGCAGCTACCAGGACGATACTGAGCACATCAGAGCGAGAAGAAGGTACCAGCAGCACGAGCAATACTACACCAACGTGGACTACTGATATAGCGTGAAAAATATGCGTAACTATTGGTGCAGTGTAGAGCGTAGAGCGTAGAGTATGAAGCATAGAGCATAAACTGCAGATCATAGAACACGGAGCATAAAGCAACAGCGCTGAAGAGGGCTGCAGTGACAGAGGAGTCAACGGAGTGCATGTAGGAAATGGATTTGCACGTGACGTTCCTATTGTGAAGGGAGTAAGCACCGTGGGAGTAGCTCCAGCTCCAGAGGCTCGAATCCCTGTATAGTAGTGCATTAAGAAATAACATATACATATGACAAGGTTTTCTGTTGAAATTGTAAAAAATTCCATGTAAAAGTGTAGGCTGCACAGGTTGGACTCTGGTCGAGTGGCTGTTTCAGCCAATACTCTCATGCACAGTGTATGCGCCCTCCTGCAGTGAGTCCTCTGTCCAGCGAAAGCTAACGACCCACGCTAGCTTACACAACAACTAGCAGTTTTTTCAGCTTCAAGACACCACAATTACCCCTAACTATTCCCCCTTCATCTTCACATCATCATCCTTACTCTCGACCTTTCATCTTCACCAACGCTCCGTACTTAACCAATAAACCATTTGCAGCCAGTGCCTGCACACAGCGTTCGTGCCCCGACTGAAAAATTGGCCCCAGCGTCGCTCTGAGGAAGGCGAGCCGGAAAAAAAAGAGCAAAAAAACGCTTACCGAGCAAGTTGCTGCCAGAAATCAACACGAGAAAAGCCACAAGAACACTCCTAGAAAGGCCTTGTTACTGTAGTTTGATATCTAGCAGTAGTAATCATGTCAAGTGTGGATAGATCAGGAAGCTTTTTTGCCCGTAACAAGGTTGCTATCACTGTAGCAGCCGTCGCCGGTGTTTCTGCCGGGGCGTACCTTTACTGGAACGCAGTGCTGCAGCAGCAACTGGACGCAGACGGGTCCTCTTCCACCGGAGGTTCATCTTCTGGTGTCAGTGGATCATCAAGCGAGTCTTCCAAGAAGAAGAAGTCAAAGAAGAAGAAGAATGGTGCCGCCACAGACTCTGAATCAGCTGCTGCTAAGAAGCCTGCTGCTAAATTGTACCCTGTAGCCAATGGAATCCCCGCCATTACACCTGAAATCATCGCCAGCCTCTCCGACAAGGAAAAGGATGAATGGGCTGCTGCATTGAAGGAAGATGGTAACCAAAAGTTCAAGGCCAATGAGCACAAGGAAGCCATCGAGTACTACACTGCTGCCTTGCAATTGAAGATTGATCCCGTTTTCTTCTCCAACAGATCCGCGTGCTACGCCGCATTGAACGACCACGAAAATGTCATCAAGGACACCACCGAGGCCATCAAATTGAAGCCAGACTACACCAAGTGTGTGTTGCGCCGTGCCACCTCTTACGAAATTTTGGAAAACTACCCTGAAGCTATGTACGATTTGACCGCATTGACGATCTACGGCGGATTCAACAACAAATCTGTCGAACAGTTGTTGGAAAGAGTGTTGAAGAAGCATTCCATCAAGATTGTTGAAGAAAACTTGAAGAACAGAGTCCCTGAATTGCCCTCTGCTGCCACCATTTGCTCGTTCTTTGGAGCCTTCCTTGAAGAACTGACCCCTGAGGGAATCCTGGAAGAATCCGAAGACCAGGCGGACAAATTCTTGTTTGAAGCCTTGAAGAACTTGAACGCTGCCACCCCAGACGGTTACGAAGCTGCCGACACTTTAATCAACCAAGCTGTCACTGCCTACAACGTCGAAGAATTGACTAAGGAATCTGAAAATGCTGGAAGAGCTGCCATTGCCTTGGAATACTCTGCTACTCTTAAGTTCTTGAAGAATGACCCATCGTCTGCTACCGTAGACATCGAAAGATCCATTGCCTTGAAGCCTAGACCAAGAGCCTACGTCTTGAGAGCTTTGATTAACGTTGACAGATCCTCTTTCACCGACGCTAACAACGACTTTGAAGCCGCCAAGAAGTTGGACCCAAACTTCCCTGATATCTACTACCACTTGGGTCAATTATACTACCTTACCGGAGACTTAGTCCAGGCTGAGCAAAACTTCAACAAGGCCAAGGAATTGAACCCAGAGAACGTCTACGCTTACGTGCAATTGGCCTGTATTAGATACAAGAGCGGTAGTCCACAGGAAGCCGAAGATATGTTCACAGCCGCCAAGTTGAAGTTCCCAACTTCTCCTGTCATTCCAAACTACTACGGAGAAATTTTGGCTGATAAGAAGGATATTGAAGCTGCTTGTAAGCAATTCGACACCTCTTCAAGATTACAAAAGGCTGTGTCTTCATTCTCTGTCGGAGCTCTCCCATTGATCAACAAGGCCTCCATTTTATCTAGAGAAGGTTACGAACATTTCGAAGAAGTTGAAAACTTGTTGACTGAAGCTTGTGAATTGGATCCAAAGAGTGAATTAGCCAGAATCTCTTTGGCTCAAATCAAGTTACAAAACGAGCAAGTTGACGAAGCTATTGTCTTATTTGAAGAATCCTCAGCCTTGGCCAGAACCATTGAAGAAAAGGTTCAAGCAACTTCATTTGCTGAAGCCACCAAGATGCAGAAGAGACTCAAGAATGATCCAGTCATGACTGCTAAGATTCAAGAAGCTATGGCTCAAAGGGGTATGTAAGTGGCCGTAAATGAGAGAAAGTAGAAGAAACAAAAAATGAAACATGAAAAATGAAAAAAAAAAAAAATGAAAATTGTTGGTTACTTGCAATTGCTTCTGTATATATTAATTAGTTAACTTCTTACATGAACAGACTTCAAATGAAAATTGTGGTGCGCTTTTTTGTCGCCTACTGTATGCAAGCGAATCTTTGTAGGCGCCCTTAAATTGCTGCGAGTGTCGCCATTGAATTGCCTTCGCTGGGGCTTTGCTTCTTCTTAATTGTTGGGTTTTGTTTTGCCTGATAGGAGGTTCATGAAGTCTTTCATACGATCGATTGTGTCGTCGCCGAAGCAATTGCATTATGACTCCGACCTAGATATGCAGCTCGACCTCTCATACATCACCCCGCGAATTATAGTGTGTTCCTGCCCAGTAAATAGCTCTCTCAAGTCGATATACCGGTACCCTGTAGACAACTATATAAAATTTCTAAATACAAAGCATGGATCCAATTGGCACATATGGAACTTCCGAGGCGAAGAAAAGGGTTATCTGGAGTCAGACGTGTTAAATAAAATGACCTACCTCCCCTTTCCTGACCACCAACCCCCCACGCTAAAAATCATCGAAGAGTGCGTTAGGGGAGTGGACCAATTTTTGGAGGAAAATAGTCAAAACATCGCAGTTTTGCACTGTAAAGCAGGTAAGGGTAGGTCAGGCACATTGTGCTGCGCGTATTTGATGTACAAGCACCACTACGATGTTGCCACCAGTATCAAGTTGTATACACGCCAAAGGATGCAGCCATTTGCAGGAGACGGAGTTTCGATAAAGTCCCAGATTCAGTACTTAAAATATTGGGGGGAATGCTTGAACGATAAGGAGCTATATAAGAAAGCCATAAAGGATGCTGGGAGGGAAACTCACAGCCTCACTCTCGGTACTATCAGATTAGAAGAGCCAGTAGATTGGCTCTTGTCCAAGGCACAAGCCTACAAGCTAGGTTTGCAGCTATTTGCATACAGGAACAGGTCTGACCCTTCGACACCGACCAGCTCTAGCTATGGGGTCGAAGTCCACCCGCTCTACAAAGTCGAGGAGTCAGATGTTATAATTGCTGATGATCACATCCTTATTAAACCAGCTAGAGATGTGGCTCTCGACTCGCCAGATATTCAGGTCATCGTCAAGGGTCTCTTCTACTTTTGGTTCAACGTGCACTGCGAGTCGAAAAATTCGCAGCCATTGCAGAAGTGCTTGACCTGGGACGAAATCGATGGGTACAAGGGCACAGGAGTCAAGGGCGCCAAATTGTTCGAGAGAGTTACTGTTACGTGGAGTCTGTCTTAGATATTGTATGATGAGAGCTATTGTATGACAAGTATATATATGGGAAGTGGTGGTTTGGTTCGGGGTTCCATTTGAAGTGCAGGATCGCTTTGAAGTAGGATTCCATGAGATGAAGGTATGTATTATTTTTTTTTTTATTTTAACTGGTTCTATTTTCCTCTATCGCCATAAGTATTAATATGAAAGTATGTATTATATTTTATCTGGTTTCGATCTATTTTTCTCTATATTATGAGTATTAGCCAACCGTTGATGTTATTTATTCCTTTCCCTTTTTCGGCTTACTGACTGAAAATTGTCCGAAATTTTCAGTGCAAGTGCTTTTAGCTACACCTCCGATGCACTATATATATAGACATGTACATATATATACAATTTATATATAATTTTTTTTTAACCACCTATTTTATCGTTTTCTATAGTGTGCCAGAAGTCCTTCGTGACCTCGAATGCCTTGTCTAGCTTTTTGGTGTCAGCGTTGTTGCTGATTTTCGTAATTATACTCGATTTGGCCAAATACGGCTTCGCTATTTTGATCTCATCCTCCACCACTATCGAATCGTTGGCACCCCACCTCACGTTTCCACCGAAGTTAAAGTACAATTTTTCAAATAAAAGAATGGCATTGGTGGATGCAGTGGGGCTCTGTGATATTTTCACCATCTCCTTATACTGGGCTACAGATTTATTCAATAGGCTCTCAAGCTCATTTATGGACAATTGCGTAAGTTTCGGTGATGGGGGAGCAGGTGAGGGAGAAGTGGATTTCTGCTTGGAGTGGCCGGTGGAGGAAGGGGCTGCAGGTGGAGGGGAATTCACTCTTCTGGGGAATGGAGGCAACACCTGGATGGTCTTAATGAATGCAGTATTTATAAACTTGTAATTTTCCTTTTTACTTTGTGGGGAATTCTTGAGGTGGTTGTTGGTCAAGCGAATCGCCAACACCTGGTGCGCAGCAGAGTATGCATGAATATAGCCCGTGGAAGGTTGATCGAGCAACGTAGTCACTTTGACCTTCAAATTGATCGCCTGTTCTAGCGTATTCATCTACAAGTGGAATGCAAGACACCAAGGGGAAAAAAATGCCGGAAAATACCAACAAAAAAGATCACTCTAACTTAAAACAGAAGTAACACCACCTTCATCTTCTTTTGCAATTTTCTGCCTGCCGAAAATTTTGGCTGAAATTTTGGCATATTTTTTTTTTTTTTTTTTTTTTT
>JAJMKG010000005.1:83584-418626 GCA_030563865.1 Dujonia oleophila | reverse complement strand
CATTCTGATCGACCAATTGGAGGATCTGATCATCGATCATCCGGACGCAAAGACGAGGGAGCAGCTCCTAGACACCTCGCTAGACGAAACGTTCCAGAAAAAGTTGAACGCGAGGGCTGATCAGATAACAAACTCACACTACGACAGCAATGGCGAGCCGAATTCAGGTCCCGGTGAAAATGGGGGCAGCCACGGCTCTAACGACTCATTTGGCGGTATCGAGAACGAGTACCAGTTCCTAATCCAGAAGACCAACTTGCTCTATGAGTACAAGGACATAGACTCTCTCGATATTGAGATCAGCGAATGGTTTACCTTCAACGACTTGAAGGTTGTGGGCCCCTTGCCTTTCCTTGCAGAAAACTATTCATCGAGAATGACTAGAGGTAGGGAAGAGGCGATACTTCAATCGCATGTTAAATCGTTGAAGCAAGGCTCCGACGACGCAGACCTTCTTCCACTAGTCTTGTATTTTTGCATGGGTGAGTACAAGCAGGCTGGATCCAATAAGAACCAGCAGTGCCAACACATAAGAAGGAACGCCAAGAAATTGTATTCCTGGGGCGTCGTAGACTATTTGGTGGACTCAATAGTTGCATTCATTGATGAGAGAATCTTGGAGGATTCGAAGGATCCCAACGAAGCACCGAGGCCGGTATCAGCAGAGACCCAAGTTCGCAACTTCAGAATCCTTACCATATTGTACTTCATTCTTAACGTGGCTCTAGTTGAAGAGGAAGAAGAAGAAAACGCTATGGTGAAGTCCTTCCCCGGCTTGAGAGACGTACTAGGGCGCAAAGATATTCTTCTGAAAATCGTCCAGTTTATCGAGCACTGGAAATGGAAACCAAACTCTGCTTATAGAATCCGCTCGATGATTCAATTAACATGGAAATTGCTTCTCGTTGAACTTGGGAATTCCAAAAGACTAGAGAAGTGTGACGATTTCTTATGTGACGTGCATGAAATCATACATAAAGAGGGCAAGGATTTGCCCAAGAATAAATTGACATGTTCTCCCTTGGATTACTACACTTTCAGGGAGGACCTCATGGCCAAATATCCACTCTTTAGTAAAACCATAAACGCTAACGACACCCTAATTAAAAAAGATCCCCTTGACTTCGAAACGGTTGCCAAAATTAATAGCCCAGAAACTTCTTCGGTAAGAAATTCAGACTACCAATTCTACATGGCCATGAATGATAATTCAAATTCCTTGAGCAACCTAATTGAAATGCCCAGAACTAACAGAAGCCATACCATTGCATCTCAGCTCCCAACCCAGACTGTTCATATCTCTACTCCAGTACCTTCACCTCCTAGTACACCTTCGGATTATATGTCAGGAGGGGAAAAGATCCGGAAACTGTATCATCTCAACCAGGCAATGCCATTTATATACCCCAAGAATGAGGAAGCTGAAATCCCTTACGCAATAAAGGAGGCTGACGAAATTTTGAAGAATTCGGTCTATGAAAGCTTCTCCAACAAGCAGTTGTGGGAGGAGAGACAACTCTTTATGAGACAGGAGAGAGGCTTTATCAGCGAATATGGAGAAGGAGAGAGCAAAGAATTTGAAAGAGAAGACAAGCTCAGTAGCGCTGAGTCCAAATTCAACTACTCGGATTCTCTTTATCTGGAATACCCTACAAACAAAGATCAAATACAATCGCTTCTCAGAGTTGAATCCTTTTACTCCAAAAGCATGGTTCATTTCAGCTCATTGATAGAGACTCTCGTGGAAACTATAAAATCAAATAAATTTGATTATGATCTCAACTTCACCGAGTGGGAACTAAACCCTGAAACGTCAGTTCTAACGAAGCAACTAGAGGAACTGATGGAGCTGACCAATGGGAACACGAAAGAGAAAATCCACTTCATGTTGATGCAACAACTTGAGGTTGTGAACGTCAAAGAAATAACGTTGAAGGCGTCTTCTGGAATTATCTCTCTATTGCTTCGGTGGTTCAAGAAGAATCACATTCTCAAGTATTGGTACTTAGCTAGCTTATTGTTTGACCAGCAATACCTTTCAGTCATGATGGACTTTTTAAATCAAAGTTTCAATAACAACAACATCCAGCAAACAAAGCAACTGTCCGAATACGAGAATGGTGGAAGCGCCAATGCCAACAATGTGAATGGTATGAACAAAAGTAACGCCCCAGGTATTGAAAATTGCTTGTATCAAAACAAAATAATGAATCCAAAAATAGAATTACCCGAGTTTGAATTCTTCAACAACTGCTTAGAGAGCTTCCCAGCTAACTACACCTATGAACTAATAAATAAGACCAGAATCCAAGAATTTACGACTAAAAAGGATTCTAACAACATTAACAACATTCTTCTTTCCAAGTTCAACTCCAACTATTGCTTCATCTTGTGCAATCTATTAACCATTGGAGATAAGATCTTGCTAGGTAACGTTACTCAGAGAATTTTAACTTTGAGCGACTTGAAGCCTTCCGATATGTTGAAGATGATTATTATAAACTTTAGCAATGCATCGGTGAATAAACCCATCTTAAAGATGTTGAAAAAGTTGATCCCATATCAAGGACGTAAGTGGAAATCGAACAACATGGAACTTATATCTCAAGTTTACTTGCAATGTAAATTGGGTTTGAGGGATAGTTGGTTGTCAGGAAAGGACTTGGAGAACGACTTCAACAATTCATACGGGCAAGAGATCGCTCTAAGAGGACTTTTGCAGTTTTATAATATGAAGAGGTACCCTCAACAGATGGAACTGTTGGGATATGAGATTCTAGATGACGATTTCACTGCATTAAACTTGAACGTGGAATACTAATGATGATAACGATAAGACAGAATGACCAAAAAAGTCCCCAGTGGACCCCTTAAGAATATGATAAATGCAACTATAGATAAAGATAAGTATATAAATATGTATTTACCTTCTAAATATTATAGTATAATGATATCTAATGTAAGAAGTCTCAAATAAATTATGGAGATGTAGACCCCGACCTCGTGATAAGGAACGCTAGCGCCCGTCGCACTAGAAACCTCCCGTCATATCTCTTATCCTGTCAACTTCATCTTGAAGTGCCTGTAAGTCGGTCAACAAGTCCGCCGTGCTATCGTTTCCACCATCATTGCCATATATTGAACCTTGATTTGATTGTCCTACACTAACTTTAGGCGGGAGTGGAGGAGGAGAATAGGTTGATAAGCTTTGGTTTCTTCTTCTAGAAGGAGGTGGAGGAGGTGGAAGTCGAGCCGATCCGTTCACTGGAGAACTTACATTTCTTTGAGGCAATATTGGCGCATTCAAAGTTTCTGCAAATGAGCCTGATAGTGGAGAGGACACATTTGGAGGGGAGGTGGCAGACCGGCTCCTTCTATTTTGGGGTACCGGTGGAGGCGGGAGAGGTCTATCGTAATTATTTGAATAGCCGTAGCCGTTTGTTGAACTGTTGTTAGCTGTCTGCTCGTTTACGTGTATGGGCAGACTAGTAGGGGATCCAGTAACTGACGTTCTGGAGTTCTGTAAAGTGTTTGTGAAAGTATTCCCTGTCATCTGATTAGTGAAAGATTGGAGTGATATTTTGGGCTGATCGGTACTCTCTGGGGTGAAAATTCGGGCCATGTCTGCGGGACCAGTTCTGTTTGGCTTCAAGGTTGCCATCTGGGCGGGTCCGGTCATATTGGGCTGGAGAGATCCTTCTTCATGGTACTGTGGTTCGGGCGATGGGCTAAAAAAGCGGGCCATTTGTGCCGGGCCCGTCATGTTTGGTCTGAGCAACTGATAATTGTCGGTGTTGCTACCGTCGCCGTTATGGCCATTAATATTGTTATTCTCCTCGTATGCAGATGTAGGCTTATCTACCGTATTCAAGTTCTGAAAATGGTTGATTTGGGACTCCATGTCCTTGAGTATCTCTCTTTCCTCCAGTGACTGTGCTTGCTTAATCTTCCCCAAGAGTTGGTCCATGGGCAAAGAATAGTCTATATCCTGGTTCGGTTGCGGGGAAGGCGATGCAAAATTGGTGTTACTGTTGATTTCAAAATCATGTACATCTGTAACTATTTGGTCGGAGAACTTGACTGACTTAGCCTTTTTCGATCTTTTCTTCTTTCGTTTCTCACCAGGTCTTTCCCCGGTTAGCATGAACTGAGTGAAGGAATCAAGATCGAGTTGTTTGGCCGGCTGGCTTGAGTTTTCTGATGTACCCAGCGACGACAATGGATCCGCAGCGTCATTGGAATCGTCATGAGTGTCTTCGTGGTCGTCCTCGTCTTCAGTATGACGCTTCTTGGATAAAATGGACGGAGGGATGGGTGTTGGAGCATGAATCTTGATTAGTTGTCTCGACGGTTCCTGTCCATTCAAGGCATGGGAAATGAGCCTTAGCAATGCAAAAAATTCTCCAATGTTGATGGAGTGTAGTATCTTTTGGAATATCTTGTTGATTTTCTCCTTGCACACTTCGGTGATCTTGAAGTTACTTAAGAAGGCATACACCTCGCTCATGGAGATAGTCCGCGAGTTATTTGTACGGGCTAGTATATCACTATACCATCGCATGTATGTCTTGGACTCCTGAAATGTAAGTTCGTGTGTTTGGAGCGAGAGGGGGATGCTGGTATCGCTATTGGAGGAGCTGTCGCTGTCTACATTGGCCCCGCCGTTGTTGTTACGAGCGTGACTAGTCACATCGTTGGTACTGTAGTTATTGGGAGTCGTCTGGCTACCTATGTCGTCGCTCGATCCGTACATCGAAGACGTAGAGAGCTGGTTCTGTGATTTATTGGGGAACGCAGAAAACGATGCAGCGTGGGCTCTGTTTGCAGGGTTGTTGGTGGGGGTGAGGTGGTTTGCTGTGGAGTAATTTGGAGACAACGACGATGACGGCGACTCCACACGCATACTCTGTGTGCTGGCGACTTGCAGCGGGATGTCCACCATGGATCTGGTGTAATTGAGTTGCCCTGTCGCGTGTCCGTTTGAGGAGTCGGCGGCCCCGTGTTGTTGTGCGAATGACATGGCCCCGTTACCTGGCGACAGTAGTCTGCGCTGTTCTCCTGCTCCGAAAGATACCGGAGGAGCAGGCAGTACCGTCCCGCTGTTGTTTCCCGAGGTTACCTGTAACCAGTCAAATCCTGAGCCGTTCATTGTGTGCGTGGGAAATGATTGTAAGTGTCTTTGAATCTGCTCGCCTCAAAATAACTAGAAATTAACAAGTCACTCACGTCTCAACCGATACACCACTAAGCCAAAATCACTCAGAAAATCAAAAATAATCAAAAATAGTTAACCTACGCTAACGTGATTATCACCGGATATTATGCAGGGAAAGGAGGCAAGAAGGTGTTGAGAGCGTTAAGTAAAGGCAAGAAAATGGGAATACGGTCGCGGAAAAAAGAAGGTGCTATGGCGGTGCAGCAGCAGCGGGAGAGGACCCCTCGGAGAGTGCAGGGAAGCGGTAAAGTTCGAGTCCGCACAAGCCCGTGGTGCGCTGTGGACGAGATAGATGGTTTGCGTGGTGAGCCAGACTAGCTCTGGCTTGGTCTGATGAGCTCCGATATGCTGGGCTAGTCTATCAGTATCAGTTGCTCTGCTTTCCGCGCACCTCCTCGTCTCTTGCCTCAACTAGCTTAGCCTGCGTTGGTCTGCGTTTAAGCCCAACTAGGAACGCAGCGGCTCGCTGGTGTCTGGGTGTGCGCATGAGCAGAGCATGCAATACAGATAGAGCAAAGTAAATGTAACAGAAGAACCCACAGAGAGCAAGCGCAAGCAGCAATGAACTTCAAGCTAAAGAGGAAGGATCCTAGCAAGGGCAGTGGTACCGCCAAGAAGATGAAGACGTCTGCTTTTGGCGGACCAGACAGCGGCTCGGACTCTGACTCTTCGGGTGACGAGGCTAGCTTCCACCGAGCTATGGCCGAGAAATCGAAAAAAGTTGCAAAGCAGCTTCACCAGAAAAGTCTTGCTGCAGAAGAGGAGCACTACGATGCCGTTTTGGACAATAATGCAACTGCGAAACCGAAGACGAAGTCGTCCATTGTAGAGAACATTCTCGCAGCAAAAGAGATACGAAATCAGGAGCACCTAATCGCTCAACAGAAGCAGAAGGACCTAGACTTGAAACGGTACCTTGACAGTCACAAAGATGCAGTTGTTTTCGCGAGCGAGGAATACAAGCAACACCAGAATGACATGAAGCTAGTACAACAAAAAGTGAACCAGAGAGACGAGCAAGAGGAGGCGCTTAATGCAAACCCTATTGCGGCCAAGTCGTTCTACTCGAAAATCATAGAATCTAAACTCGGCGCTAGCCCTGGCGGTGATACAGGCCCTGAATTAGAAGTTCCCGATTCTCGCCAGCTACCTCAACTGGCGAGCGTCGCACCAAAACGGGCCGCAAAAAATGGCGACCCGCCAAAGAGAAATAGACAAGAAATAGTAGAGTCTACAGGCAACAGTCTTCTTTCAAAAGTAATGGAATTTATTAAATCAACAGTGTCCGATGAGGATATCATCGAGGCAAAGAGGAAGTATTGGGATCGTAAACATAAAATAAAATAAACATTGGAATTAAGTAGTATCATATACTGGGTAACAGTTTTAACATTAAAGGACGAGCACCAGTTGTGTTGGGGTCGTCGGTGGATTTTTTTTTTCTTCTTTTTTCTTCTTTTCTCTCTTTTCTCTCCTTTTTATCTTTCCTTAGGCTTATTTGAAAGCTTCCTGTAAGGCAACGGTGTCTGCCATTTGTCTGTTTCTGTTCACAGCTCCAGTGTTTACAGGAGAGAGCTCAGTTTGGCCAGCCCAGTCAGTGTCTTCCTCTAAGATGCCACTCGAAGGAGCACCAGCACCAGATCCAGAACCACTGTTGCCAATGTTAGATCCGGCCATCTTTTCAATTTCTTGTGCCGATGGCATGAAAATGACCCTGGTACCAGGACTCTTAGCCATGTTCTGCATAGCGTCCAAGTATCTAATTTGCATGGCAGGCTTGGAAGCCAATATATCAGCGGCCTTTCTCATTAATTTGGCACTTTCAACTTCAGCCTTAGCGTTAATAATCTTACCTTCACCAATTCTCTTGGCTTCGGTGGCCATAGACAACGAAGATTGTACCTTTTCTGGCAACTGCAAGTCCTTAATCAAAATGGATTCGACATTGACACCCCAATCGAAGGCAGTCTTTGCAATAATCGACTCAATGGCTTCAGCAATGGCTTCTCTTCTTTCGACAACTTCTTGTAAAGTTCTTCCACCGATAACATCTCTTAAAGTGGTTTGGGTTCTCTCAATAATGGCTTCATCGATATTAGAAATACTGTAGATAGCCTTTTGAGGGTCGATGATATTATAATACACCACAGAGGTTATAATAACACTAACATTGTCTCTAGTGAAACAACGTTGTGCGGGGATTTCTCTGATGTTAATCTTGATATTGACCTTGTAAAGCTTTTCAGACCAAGTGTTAACGTAACATAACCCTGGTTCGACAGTTCTAGATAAGGCACCAAAGGTTTGAATAAGTCCAACTTCACCTTGCTTGACCTCCTTGTATGGATTGGAACAACAACAACAGAACACACCACAAGTACCAAACATTTTACCCATACTTTCAATAAAGTTTTGGTAGCTCCCGGCCTTGGGGGTTTCGTATGTTTTAGCAAAGTTTTTGAGCGTCATCTCTGGTTTGCTTTGAGGCTGCGCAGTAACTGGCGTAGGCTTGAAGTGGTCCTCCTGTTCACCTGAAGATTGAGATTCTAAAGTCATGTTGATTGATTGAATTGGAGCTGGTTGTTAGATAAAAGTTGAATTGATCTGTTAACAGGAAAAAAATTGAATGGATCTGCTGTTTATATAAAAAAAGGTGAATAAAGCTGCTTAGATAAAAAGGCGAATAAAGCTGCTTGTTGGTATGCAAAGTATAACCAACTTAAAAAATATTCTTGACGGGTGAAAAATAATCTAAATTCGTGTCAATGAAGCAGATATAACCTGGCTTAAATATACCCCAAAGGGATTTTAATTTTCCAGCCCTCGTATCGCTGGTGTTGTAAAATCTTAAACCACTTACACTTTGGGTATCACAAATGACCCCAAAACACTAAGATCCGAGCCCGGTGCTTAGCTGGGGCTACGTGAGGCTCAAATTTCTTAACAATACGAGGATGATTTGATTATTTTTACGTCATACTTAAACGCATGCCGCGCTTGATTGAGATTTGCGGCTGCACTAAATATGCAATCATCATGAACTGATAAGTCCATGCGGACCAAAGTTGCACTAAGAGAGCCATCGGGGTGCATACATTGCATTAGTGTGTAGGGAACGGCTAACCGTCGGCAGGGCTAGGCCGGAAAAGTGTTCCTTGAGAATCACTTCGCCACGCGGTGCGGTTTAAACCCGGCTATCACTGCGTGGTTATCTGCCACTTCTCGTGACACATTTTAAAGTTTTAGAGATATCGAGGAAAATAATAGCGGGAATTAAAATACATGATTGTAATTAATGAACACAAGTCCTCAATTAGTGCTAATAATTGATCTGGGACACTCCAACGGAGGTACGAGAAACCCACCGTGCTACCATGGGTACCGTCCATCCAATCAATTATCTAAAATTGCCCATGCGTGCTTGCCAAGGTTCTTAGCCATGTAAGTTCCCAAATAGTAGCCGAAAATCTATCGCTAGCAATCTTTTTTTTTTTTTTTTTTTTTTTTTTTTTTTTGATTTTAGCGCTCCACCTTGCATAACTTCAAAGCCCTATCAGTCGAAACTCATGACAGGTACCAAGCCCACAAGGGGAGCCAGTTTAGCTTTAGTGGAATCACTGCGACACCAAAATACCTCAAACTTCTCCTCTGTTCAACTACGCTTGTGTTCAACTACACCCCTCCTCTGCAAGCAACGTGTGCTTAGGGGAAGCGTGCGTGGACTTCATCATCTTTATTATTAGTTCATTAATTTTAGCAATTCTTGGAAAAATTGGAACACATTGTCTTTTTCGAGTTGCTAGCGGATCTGCGAGCGCATACCTTCATGCGAAAAAAAGAAAGTATGTCACAAAGACTAGGGTGAAAAGATACTAGCTAACACTCCTTCCTACAATACCTTAATGTTAGCTCGTACACCGCTCTCCGTAAGCCCCACCCCTTGCTCTAGTCAAATCATATTTTTCATTTATTCTATTTTCTACTTGATCTACCCAAATGATACGAAATGTGTCTATGCAAGTAGAAGCGTCTATATAAGCATACAAAAAAAGAAGTATGTCACAAAGACTAGGGTGAAAAGATACTACCTAACACTCCCTCCTACAATACCTTAATGTTAGCTCGTACACCGGACTCCGTAAGCCCCACCTCTTGCTCTAGTGAAATCATATTCTTCATTTATTCTATTTTCTACTTGATCTACTCAAATGATACGAGATGTGTCTATGCAAGTAGATGCGTCTATATAAGTATACTGAAATGCGACCCCGCCCATCAATAATTGCCCTGCGCTCTGGCCTGTTCGGTGTGGAGATCGATATCTTTCGCATCCCATGGGTACACTATCCACTTGTCAGGTAAATTTTCTCCGGCAATGTATCTACCATCTTTAAACATTTCTTCAGGCAATTCTGCCTTCTTGGGCTTTTCCTTGTTATGCAACACAAAAATGGAAAATGTCGTCTCCTCATCTTCTTTTCCAAGCTCTTTTTGCAATTTTCTCACGTCTTTTTCCAATTCAGTGTACGCATAGTGTAAAGTTGTTCTGGTATCATCAACTTCATCTACAATGATTACGTTTTTCCCAATCAATGCGTCAATATGTTGGTTCAAATTACCAAAATCGATCCACTGAGTACGAACAACCTCCTTCCCAATAGTGCTTTCCTCGGTATCATCCGAGAGTTGCTCATACAACGACAATCCAATGGCCTGAATGGGGATATTCTTTTTTCCCTCTTCCTTAATAAAAGATCTCAAGATTCTGGCTGGAATAAACCCTCCACCACCAATGGCAATAATTAAATCGATTGGCTTGCCACTTTTTTTCAACTCCTCAGCCGCCTTTTGGCAGAGCTTATGTACGTTGTTGTATGAGATATATAATTTTTCAGCTGCCATTCTGTAGAAACCGATTTTCTGGAGCCAGAGAGCTTGTGAAAAAGGGCAGTTTTTGCTCTTTCTCGCTTTTTTTTGCCTTCTACCCCCCAAAGAGGGCACTATCTGGGGATCCGCACCATGCAGGTGCACATACACCAAACGGGGAATTAGCACCAGTGGCTTGAAATGCCGAAGCATACCAATAGCTGAGGAGACGTTCGTAAATTGCGGGGGAAACAAGGCTGCTGCTATCAGTGTAGTAAAGATTGGACGAGCTCTACATATATGTGTATATTCTTCTATCTACTTCCACTACTCATTCCTCAGTGTTTACCTAGGCGTGAGCCCACCGCCTTGCAGCAAACCTAAAAAAAAAAAAAAGATCTGAAAATTGCCTCCACATGCGAAAAATGCTGCTAAACAGCGTGTTCTCCATACACCTCTAGCAGCCTTAAAGCCTATTAAGCGAATACTGCTTAAAAATAAAAATAAGAATAATAACAAAGAAAGAAAGATATCACCGAAATGCCATCTCCCCCCTTTCAGCCTCGCATGCCCTCAGCTTGGTACCCAGATCAAGAAATTCTGGAACCTTGTGATTACCGTAAAGTGATAAAAAACCGGTGAAAATTACACAAAGCTCTCTAAGCCGCCCATGTGCGCAATTCTTTTTTGCTTGCTGACGTCCTCTGAGCAGTGCAACTTGCGATTGAACAAGTGCACAAGGGATATATAAGACCAACTATTCGCGAAGAGATTGCCTTCTCGAAAATATTCACAGAGAATCATTTGGGTTAGCGTAGATATTTATTTATTTATTTATTTATTAACTTTTTTTTTATTTTGGGTGTTTTCAAAAAAGTCCTTTTAGTATTATTTTGCAACACTTCGAATCATGGGTGTTTTCATTCCAGCTAACAAGTTGGCCAACTTGAAACTCTACAAGTATCAATCTGAGGATCACTCACTTGTTTCCAAACTTGTATTAAAGTCGTGGTGGAACAATTTCGTGACAATTTTCCCCTTGTGGATGGCCCCCAATGTCATCACGTTGACCGGATTGTTTTTCATCATCGCCAATTTGGCTGTGGTGTTCTACTATGACCCCACTTTGGATCAAACCACCCCTAGATGGACCTATTTTTTTTATGCCTTCGGATTGTTTATGTACCAGACGTTCGACGGGTGTGACGGTGCTCATGCGAGAAGAACCGGCCAAAGTGGACCCTTGGGGGAGTTGTTTGACCACTCAATTGATGCCATCAACACCACATTGGGAGTTACGGTGTTTGCTTCGGTGTTCCAGTTGGGCCACGGTATCATGCTTCTCGTTGCTCAATTTGCTACTGTGTGTAACTTCTACACCTCCACATGGGAGGAGTACCACACCCACACGTTGTTCTTGTCGCATTTCAGTGGACCAGTGGAGGGAATCTTGCTTGTCATTGGCTTGTATTTGATCACTGGAATTTTCGGGCCCGAAGTTTGGACCTACAACTTATTTGGTTTGGACTTGTCGTCACTTGGGTTGTCCAGCGACTTTAAAGTAGACGCCTCCATCATTTATGTCGTTCTTGGTGCGCCCTCATTATATTTTAACATTGCCACTGCTGTAGGAAACGTCAAGAGGTACTACAGAAACCCTGCAAGGAGCCATATCACCAACAAGGCGGATCAGGAAAAGGCCATTTTGGAATCGTACAAGGGTTTATTGCCCTTTGCATTCTACTATGCCTCAATTATCTTGTACCTTAACTTGTTCCCGGGCGTTCTTCCAAAGTACGGGTTCCCCTTGTTGATTTCTATCGGATTAACCGTTGCATTTGCTGTCGGTAGAATGATCTTGGCCCATTTGACTTTGCAGGACTTTCCCTACATTCAGGTGCCTATGTTCTTACCAGCTCTCCAAATGTCTATATGTTGGTTATTGACTGGTGCATACGGATACGACTATGACACAGTCTTGGGCGCTGTGAACTGGGTTGGTCTTGGGTTAACCTTGGGAATCCACTCGATGTTTGTAACCGAGATGATTTACGAGATCACCACCTATTTAGACATTTACACTTTATCGATCAAGCACAAGAAGCATTAGGGAGGTGAGAGTTATAGTGTATACAATAGAGAATAGAGAATAGATAAATTAAAGATATCAGCGGGTTATCTGGAAGAAAGTAAAGTAGAAAGTAAATTTGAAAAAGTAATTCAGAAAGGGAGTATGAAAGACAAGCGGCCCGCACGACAGGCTCAGCAATAGACAGAAGTGGCAGAGTGTATCAGAAAGCAATCAGTAGCCTGACCACACCCTTTTCCATCTTTTCCATCTTTTCTTTTCAATCTTTCATTTTTTTTTTTTTTTTTTTCATTCTTCAATTTTTCACTTCTTCTCCACATTACTAACCTACATGCTACAACACTCCATTCATCGGTCGAAATTTATCATTGTCATTGGTTTGCTCTATATATATACAAGTTAAGTACCAGTCCTCGGTCTCTAAGCCTTTTGCTCTTCCTTTTGGAAAGCGCTTTCAGAGCCTGGGGCCAAAACATCTTGTGCGGATTGTTGCAACAACATTTCTTTTTCCATTTCCTGTAATTGAGTTTCTGCTAATATAGCTAATGACAAAGGAACACCCAATAACAAGGCAGAAGAAGTCAAAGTCCACAACAAGTTACCAGACTTATTAATTCCGGAAGTAATGAGTGCTCTGGCGGTTTCTGCTACAGAAACAATTTGGGTTCTTTGCGATGGTGGGATGATATCCTTTAATGCAACCACTCTGTCGTACAAAGTTTCATTTTCAATGTCAAATTCGTCGTCGTAGTCGGAGTCAGATTCAGACTCAGATTCTTCGCTGTATTTTTCGGTTTTTTCCGGTTGCTGAGCGGATTGTTGGAAAGTAGAGGCGGTTTCGTCGTCAATCTGAGATAATTTAACCATTTTACTAGTGATTATATGCTAACTGGAGAGGGAACAATACCTTTGGCTATTCTTCTAATAGCAACGGTGGACATTGAAAAAGAATGATGAAAATTGCAGCGAGTTGGTGCGGACACGCAAAAAATGCCTCTAATCTGCCTGCATGCAACGGCCGCTGTCGATTCATGCTGTTATCTGCAGGACGCACACCCACCCTTGTCTGTCTGCAGTACGTCCCTTCTGGAAGTTTCCTTTACACCAAAGGCACCCAACGCCCCGTCGATAAAGAAGCCAGACCACAGCACAACTACACGAATCTCAGTTGATATACCTCCATTTCTCTACGGTACAACGTTATACAGAGTATAAACCAGGGAAAAGAGAAATGTCTGAATCGATAAATGTCACGATTAAGTCGTCAGGGGACGCCAAGTATGAGGTCTCCATTTTGCCCTCCAGCACCGTGTTGGAATTGAAAAAGGAAATTGAAACCAAATCGGAAATTCCATTTGATCGCCAGCGGTTGATTTACTCGGGAAAAGTGTTGAAAGATGCAGAAACCGTTGAGAGTTACAAAGTGCAGAGCGGCCACACAATCCATTTGGTAAAGAGTGCAGGAGCCCCCAAACCAGCAGAACCTAGCGCTGCCAGTACATCCAGCGACGTTGCAACCACCAATACATCGACTTCGAACGCCGCCAGTGCTGGAGCCGGAATCCCAACCAATATTGCCTCAGGACAAGGGAGTTTCAACCCATTGGCTGACTTAACTGGTGCTAGATACGCTGGATACACTCAATTACCATCTGCATCCATGTTTGGTCCAGATGGGGGCATGAACCAGAACATGCCGGACCCAGATCAGATGGCCGAGATGATGTCTAACCCAATGGTACAAGAGCAGATGAACCAGATGTTTTCCAACCCACAAATGCTTGACTTTATGATCAATCAGTCGCCAGAGTTGAGAGCAATGGGGCCCCAGGCAAGAGAAATGTTGCAGAGTCCTTTCTTCAGACAGATGTTGAGCAACCCGGAGATGATGAGAAGTATGATGCAAATGGGCAGAGGAGGAGGTTTTGGAGGTGCTGGAGGTGCAGGTGCTGCATTCCCTGCCCCAGGATCTGCCACCGGAGATTCTGACGCTGATTCTACCAGTAACACCAACACCAGCGGAGGAGCTAACAACAACAACAACAACAACAACAACAATACCGCTGCAGCAGCTAACCCGTTCGCATCTATGTTCCCAGGAGGAATGCCTCCAATAGATCCATATGCCATGTTCGGAGGTGGTGCCAATCAGGCTGCTGCTGCTCCTGCCGATACCAGACCACCTGAAGAACGTTACGAGAGTCAGCTCAGACAGCTTAACGATATGGGTTTTTTCGACTTTGACAGAAACATAGAAGCTTTGAGAAGAACTGGTGGCAGTGTCCAGGGAGCTATCGAGTATCTTTTATCTAACTAGACACCAAACTTTAAACGTGAAATAGAAGCAAAGAAAACTAATAAATGAAATGAGATTGAAACTGACAAGAATCAGAAGATTTACTAATGGACAGCAATAATGGCTACATAACAATACATGCGAAGTAACCAGTTGACACACCATGTAAGCAGCATCATTACTGGCAGCATCATTACTGGCACCAGCATAGGCCTTAAAGAGAGGTCGTGCGCGCACCGATATGGATGGTGTTTTGCAGACGTTTGAAAATGCGCCAGAGGGTACTCTAGAGACCAATTTAGCACTCGAATAGTACAGCATTCTGCAAGGAAAAGCAGTCCAAAGATACTCTTTTGGATATGAGTGAATCAGAAAAAGAAGGGACTGCTCCTGCTTCAATAAATAAGGCAGCACAACAGCCAGAAGATATTCTGGAAGTGGGGAAGGTTGCAGTGAAATCAGAGACTGTCGCCAGTGTAAACGACGAAAAAGGCGTTGACTCTGTGCCGAAAGACGTTCCAGATGTTGTGTCTTCCAGTTCAGAACTGGCTGTAGAACCTGTTAATGAATCTGATACATCAAAAAGTCAATCAATCCCGGCAATAAAGCAAGAAATACCGCCGCTGGACTCCAGCGAAGGGCCAAGGCTGGAGACGGATGTTCCTCCAGCGGGCGTGGAGCAGACTCTGAAGGAAATAACGCCTAAAAACGGCGAAGCAGAACCTAAATCTTCTATTGACATGGAAAAAACTCTGAAAGTAGGGCCTGAAACAAATGTGACCGAGCCTAAATTGACTCCAGGACAACCACCTGAAGTCAGTTCATCAACAGCATCAGTGAAGGTGAACGAAAGCACTAGTGAGACTGGTAAAGCAACACTGGAAGGGCCACAGCCTGTGGCTGATACCCAAACTGAAGGGGTCAACTCACAGACAGGAACTGCGAGCGATAGTCAATCGAGCGAAGGAGGCTTACCGAAGACCGATTTGGGCTCTGAAATAGTTGATCAAGCCTCACAGCAACCTGGCACAGGTCCAAACCCCGTACAGCAAGGACCCCTTGCTCCTGGTACTGGTCCAAGTTCTCTGCCGACAGGCACACCAGGATCCGCTCCACCAGTCAAAAGTATGGTGCATACCGAGTATGTTCCAATTCCTAGCCCATATATCCCTCCACCTGACCGTCGATTGTCACCTGAGACATTACAGTTGCTCAACAAACCACATAAGTCCATAGAAACCATGACCGAGGTAGATCTCTTTCTTCTCAAGATTGTTGCGTTGATCCTCAAGTCCAATAATTTCGAATGCTCTCAAGAATTCATATGGAGATTAACGGACTTGACGTCCATTTACTTTTTTGATTTGAGCAAGCAACTCCACCAGTTCACAGAATTGCAGCGGAAAACTAAACCGTCCAAGAGTGACATAGATCTCTTGCTTAAAATGAGGCAAATCAAACCACAGCGTATATTTGAAGAATATGAAAAGCTGAAGAAGTTTGCTTTCACGGAAGAGATTCGTAAACTTGACAAAATCACCAAAGACGCCATAAATCCAGACAAGGAAGCAGAATATTCGAATGATGATCCTTCCTTACTATTTTTCTCCAACGAGCATTATGAGATCACCGATTTGGTACCTAAAAAGAGCGGTAAGCCCAAGTATGTGCCTAGCTTCTTACCAGATTTACCTCCGGACTATACCTACCAAAACACACCCATTTTTATGGATAGATTGACAGATTTAAAGGAGTTGAGGATAAAAATGGTAGAAGAGAGCAGATTGACTGAAAAGTCGCTCTATAAATTGATAGACGATGACGAAGTAAAGTGGAAGGATAAATTCGAGAGGGAATTGAATGATTTGGAAAAAGACACCAGCGACAGCGAAGATAGTGTGATGAGCGATAGGCCAGACAAGCAAACAGATGTTGAAAGTGTCGAATTGAATGAGGAGAGGGCCAATGTTTTAGAGAAAGTCAGCGGCCCTGAACTAGTGAGCGGCCCTGAGCCAGCGAGCGGCCCCGAGAATGCTAATGGCCCTGAAAACACCCCTGGTTTCGTGAAAGAAGTCATGGACGAGACTGTGAAACCGAACGTACTGACAGAAGCACAGAAGAAGTTCGATATTGTTGCGTATGCTCAGAAAAGATTGAAGTTGCGAAGCGAGAGGGAACAAAGATCCCTTGCTATTGCGAAGTTGCGTGAGTCTAACGTATTTTTGCAAGCAGAAACATTCTTCTCGCCATATGCAAGCAACCTGAAAACAGCTGAAATTAAAGACAAGTACGATGATATTGTAAATGAATCATTCAAAAAGGTTATACTATCGGTGAGGACAGCAGAGAAGAACAAGAAAAGAAAGATAGAGCTTCTTCTCAAGGAAAGAGCCGCCAGAGAGAAAGAACGTGAAAAAGCTAGAGAAGACCTCGAATTTGGATTTAGCTTTGCTGGTGGCAGAAGAGATGATAGGCTAGACGACTCTGACGATGATGATAAGAGTGATGATGGATTTGGTACTGAGAATTTCCCAGAGTTTGACTTCCCAGTTCTGCAACCTCAACCTGCAAATTCCTCGAATCCACCCCAACCTGCTCAAACTATAGACGCCCCAGAGGCTGTTGGGATCGCAGAACAGGCTGCTGAAGCAAATGTTGTTGATATCCCTGAGCAAGTTGCCGAAACACAGGCTGTTGGGACCTCAGAACAGGTTACCGAGGCACAGGTGGAGACCCCAGAAAAAGTTACAGTGGAGCCCGCGATTCAACCAACGGATCCAACCGAACTACCAACGGATAGAATTGAGGCTACAGATATTGGCACTGAAACGGAAGCCCCAGAACAAACTAATGAAGTAGAAGCCAAAGTTGAAAACGCCCAGGCTGAGCAAGAACCCCCACAGCAACCCAGCCCACAATCTTCTGACGATGAAGACATGTTTGATGAAATAACCAACGCCTTGGAGAACGAAGAGCAAAATGGAGATGAGGAGGACAAAAAGGAGCCTCTTGATTCAGCGCCCGCACCTGTGAGCAGCTCGGATGAAGATGACTTTGAAGATATATAGTGTATTATAAAAAGGTACGGCAGCAGCCGAAAGAAAGACATGGAAATTCTGACCACTGTAGATTTGATAGGAGACCCTCCAACGTAGCACCCAATGCGGAACTCACCTTCAAGCTAGCAAAATTCTTTATTTCTTTCTTTTTTTTGGTGATTTTCCACTTTCACTTTCAATTTCAACTTTCTGCTCTCACCTTCCCACTTTTCAGTCCTGCCATTCAGCGGTATAGCCGTATTGCAACCATGCACTTTCCGGGAGCATCCTGTATGGAAACAATATTGCCAGAAAATACACTGCATGAGGAGTACATGGGCGCGCTATATGCACGACATGACCATCATATAAACAATCATAAAGAAAACAAAAAAAAAAAAAAAAAAAGAAACTACTAAGCGAAAGCGCACTTATAGAGAGGAGTACTAAGGCAACAAAAGATACCGTTAACAGGCGATTCGCTAGAGAGGAAAATAGCGAGAATATACAGAACATATATATAGTAAGAGATCAAAACGTCGCAGAAGCAAAAAAAAGTGCAAGTTAGACCAAAATATACGACGAAGGAGAGGCACAATCACGTATATTAATATTAAAAAAAAAAAAAAAAAGAAGTAGGGAACAGGAAAATTTCATATCAACAAAAGAGATAGATATCCCACCGTATTATGCCACAATTAACTATGGTAACTTTACCGCAATATGTACCCTTCCCGGTGACCATAACTACACTCAACTGCCAAGTGGGTGATACCACCCCGAAGCACAAGCAGCTTTTCACTTATAAGTACTGGGACCTTGAAGACGACCCAGCCTCCACGGAGGACCCTCCGCAAAAAAAAAAAGTGGAGCGGGTGGGCACTTTTGAGAGCCCAATTGAAGGTGATATCGAACAGGTGAACATTAAAATAGGTCAACAGATATTTTCCGCATCATCTGAACTTATTTCCATAAGGGAACCGTGCGACCACTCAGTGCAGTACGGTGGCCTCTGCGCACTCTGCGGCAAGGCGGTGGAAGACGAGAAGGACTACACTGGGTACAACTACGAGGACAGGGCCCAAATTGAGATGTCTCATGATAGCACGGGGTTGAAGATATCGTACGACGAAGCCGCCAAGATCGAACAAAGCACCACCGACCGATTGCTCGATGAACGTAAGTTGATCTTGGTGGTGGATTTGGATCAAACTGTGATCCACGCTACGGTAGATCCAACAGTGGGAGAGTGGCAAAGCGATCCACTGAATCCCAACTACAACTCTGTGAAAGATGTCAAGAGTTTCTGCTTGGAGGAGGAGCCTATAATGCCGCCAGGCTGGACCGGTCAGAAGTTTGCTCCCACCAAGTGTTGGTACTACGTCAAACTCCGCCCGGGGTTGGAGGACTTTTTGAAGAAAATCTCTGGGCTTTATGAGCTCCATATTTATACCATGGCCACCCGCAACTATGCGTTGGCGATTGCCAAGATCATTGACCCAACGGCTGAGTACTTTGGTGACAGAATTTTGAGCAGAGACGAGAGCGGCTCGTTGACCCACAAGAACTTAAAAAGGTTATTCCCAGTTGATCAGTCAATGGTTGCCATTATAGATGATAGGGGGGACGTTTGGCAGTGGGAAAGCAACCTTGTGAAAGTGGTACCGTACGACTTTTTTGTGGGTATTGGTGACATTAACTCCAGCTTCTTGCCTAAGAAAAATGGTCAGTTGATTGGACCCAGCAAGAAACGGAAAATCATAGCAAAATTGGAAGAGCAAAACGAAGAAGAGACTGAGGAAGCAGAGGAGGATGCTGCAGACACTGCAGACAGTGAAGCAACCAAGGAGGATGATCTGGCATCTTCCGAAGGCACTTCCCTAGACCAGCGTGAAGGAGATGATGGAAATGACGCCACAGCCACCAATGGTGAGGAATTGAATCCCTCCCCTGTTGAGAGAATACTCCAGTTAGGAGGTGGCGAAGATAACGCGAACCTCTTGCGCGAGCAGTCCATCACCAGAAATCTCTCCATAGAACAACAACAGCAAGATAAACCTCTCGCTAAGTTACAGCATGATCTAGAAATGATCCAGGAGGATGAAAAGAACGGAGACAGTGTCTCTGAGGATCTGACTAATAATTCGTCGTCCACTTCGACTGAGAAGAGCGCAAAAGGCACTGAGGCAGCTGCTTCCGCTCCGCAGCAGAATTTGCTTTATGATGATGACACTGAACTCTATTCTCTTGAGAAGGCATTGGAACGCATTCATTCCAAGTACTACGAAATTTTGGACAAAAATAGCTCCGAAAATTTACAATTAAGACCCGATTTGACTCTGATTATCCCTTCCTTGAAACATAGGTGTTTGGAAGGTGTCACGGTTCTTTTTTCAGGTATTTTACCTCTTGGCATTAATTTGGAAAGAGCAGATATCGTAATTTGGTGTAAGCAATTTGGTGTGAAGGTAGTCAATGAACTTTACCCCGAGGTGACTCACGTAGTGTGTAGAGATAACAGATCTAAACACCATAAAATTGAACCTACTTTCAAAGTCCGTGTGGCTAAGAAGCTTATACCTAATGTCAAGATTGTGAATCCAGATTGGCTATTTGCATGTTTACGTACGTGGAGTAAAGTTGATGAAGAGGAATATTTGATTGAATCGAACGATAAGGATTGGTACATTTCAGATAGAGAATTGCAGAACTACAAAGACTTTTTGGCTCTGCGTAGAGCAAAAACTGACAACGTCAATAACGTTGTAGATTACTCTTTGCAAGGAGTAGAAGATGAAGTTGATGAATTTTTAGCTGGGATCAGCGACGATGACGATGAGGGAGACGAAGATGATGACGAAGAAGTAGATGAAAAAGGAGCTGAGGGAGATGAAATGAAAATAGAACCCGAGGAAGTGGAAGAAGGGAAGGTATTCGAGAACGAAGAAAGGAAAAAGGGAATATTAAAGAGAAGTAGAGCAGACGAGGAAGATACCGAAGAAGATTTCGATAACGACAGATTAGCACCGAAAAGAAGCAAGGTTTCCAATGGGGAGAGAGGTGGACAGCAGGAGGAAGAAGAAAAAGAAGAAGAACAAGTCGATTTGGATAAGCTTGAACAAGAGCTCTTGGATGGTTTTGATGGTTTAGAGGAATGATATGTAAACTGTGTAATATAGCGATACTAATGCATTTAGACACTTGTAGAAAGTAAGAATGCCCATACTCCGGAAGACCGAAACTACGTCATATTCGTCCAAAGCAGAAGAAGAAAGGCACATGAATTGTGTTAGAACCAGCAATAAGTTCGATTTAAATTTTATAGACAACTTAAGTAAGGGCATATCGTCAGGAGTACTCGCAGTATGGTTGAAGTGGGAACATTTACGCCCCATGCAGCATAGTACTTGCTCAATGTGTCAATCAGAGACGCCCTCGTTTGTCGTAAAACCCGCATTTTCCTCCGCTTACACCATTGTTGTGATTCGCTCTCCATATATTCTACTCGTGCTTAGACGAAATCAGCCCGCCGTGGGCATAATCTATAAGCCAGCTTTGATCAGCATCACAACTAAGCCAGCATCGGATCAAGAGAATGTAAGAACATGCAAAGTGGTGAAAAAATAAAAATCGCATGCAGTCTCGGTTATGCACACTCCATATACCAGATCAAGGTCGACGAAGATTGTTGGAAGATGATTAGAAGACATAAAAAGATAGCAAGTATGGAGAGAATGATAGAAGTGGCACTGGCCACATTCACAGCTGTTGGAACTCTTGTCACTACATTACTCTTTAGTGAGCAGTTTCTCCGCTTCTCCACAGTTGCATGTTCGAAAAGTTGCTCGCGAAAGAATTTTTTTGATTCAGGGCCAGCCACACGCGTGCGGCTCAAGAGAGCATGATCGTGTAAATGGTTGCAATATTTTAAGCTATTGTCAACTGGTTGTCAATTTGGTACCTTGATTAGAGTTGAATCTAATATAATAAAGCTTAATTGATAGTTGCAGGTCCCAAATTAAATGGGTATATAGAGCAAGCAATCTGCTTCAACTTTAGGTTTCCAAACTTTTTTTTGTTTCCTCTCTACCAGTGGAAGTACCTCCAAACAGAGAACTACTAAACAGCGACCCCAGAGAGAAAAGTAGTAGGAGGACTTCACTGAAAATTACTTACTAACTACCAATTTTACAATCAGATAAGAACTTAAATCGAAGTATCAACGAACAATAAATTAACAAGAAATTAAGCAAAGGTACAAAAGGAATTAAAAAGGGGGTGTTTAACCTTAATATTATCATTACGTTTCCTTGGATCTAGCTGATAGAAAGACTACAACTATTTTAGAGTCATACCTTTCTTATTTCAAAAGAGTGAAAAGCTATTAAACTAATTCAAGCCGCTCCAAGTCGCCTACTCACTTTCGTATCCACTTACGAACCAATATTCGCATATTCAAAACACTCGCATTGCACCTAGTCGGTCAGCCAAATCATCCACATCATCATTCACATTTAATTCTCTTCAATTCTCTTTTTCCATAATTCTTACACAACATAACCATAGATGTTATTTACTATATTCCGGTTCATATTGATATTTTGGACCTTGGTGGAGCTATTGTTGGCAGTATTTGCCTTGGTTTCATCTTATAGAAATGTCGACTATTTGACGGATTTCTACCTAATAGATTTCTATGTTGCAGATATAAATCTATCAGCAATTTTCCCGGTATCCAATTTTGAGAAAAGAAGTGGTAACGATGGAGCCTTTGGTCAGAACCCAGCAGTCACTTCAAGTTCTTCTACAAGATTGAGCAACAATGATGCTGTGCAAACAACAATAGGAGAGGACAATTCTGACAATTCCAAACTAGTCGAAGGCTACAGCACAATTATTTATTATTCACCAATAACGACAGTCACCATGAGTGGTACAGTTTCTACTCTGTCTAGTCTTATAACTGAGACAGCTGCTGCAACTTCAACAACTCCTGTTGCTCAAACTCAAGCCGTGCTTACAGCTGCTACATCTGCAGCCACAGCTGCAACCACAAGCTGGAATGATGGGTTCTATTACCCAGCAACAACATATGCTGGATCCAATCAAGCTACAACTGAACAGTCCAATCAAGCAACATCAGGTACGATTCTCGGGACTATCATTAGTGGTGTTAATTCCGCACAAAGTACCTTGGGAGCTTCTTTGCTGCAAGTTTCTACTGCTCGAACTATTGGTGCATCCACTGTTTCAGGTTCTGCTTCTAGAGCTACTTCTTCTACAGCATCTTCCCTGTCCGCTCAGTCCACGACAACATATGCGTATGGGTCCTTGCAACAAACTATCCAAAATCTTGATAGCACCTACAGCTTTGGTGATCTTGGCTTTGCAGATATATATTCAGTGTCGTTATGGGGCTACTGTAGAGGTCTGGTGGAAAAAAAACAAGTCATTACAAATGGGGTGCAAACAACAGAATATGATAATTCTAAAGTAAATTTCACTTGGTGCTCGAATCCCAAACTTTCCTACGAATTTGACCCTGCAACTGTCATTAAAGCAGAGTTGAATAATACGCTCAACACCTACAGCATGAGCTCAACTGTGAGGTCCCAGCTAGAGGCCCTCCGGGACAATATAAATAGCACGAATGTTGAGCTTCCTGGTAAATTAAATGATAGACTTTCAACTATTAAAAGCGTCATGAGAGCCGGATTTGGACTAATAGTGGCTACAGTTGCATTCACTGCCCTCTCGTTTGTGATAGGGTTACTTGGTTGCTACTTGTCTCCTGGAAACTGTATGCTTTCGTTCGTGAATTTCTTGTTTCAGTTCGCCATATTTATTATAAATATTATTGCAGCTGGATTGATCACTGGAATGGTATTATACGTCAAGCTGCAAGTCAATGATGCTAAGGATTCGTATGGAGCAGAAGCGCATACAACGATCGGGTTCTATGCCTTCATATGGTCCGCAGCAGCAGCAGGGTGGATGGTTGTGGTTTTCTCTCTCTTGGGCCACTGTGTTGGTCTCTTCAATGAAAAAAGACATAGGAGGAGATATTACAGAACCATAAGAGAAAAGATAGAAGGTGAGTAAGATCCACCTTAATACGATAATGATAACGACAACCAATAGTCTAGCGCACCAGATGCTGAACCAAAGCTAATTAAATAATAAAAAAAAAAAAAAAAAAAGTGAAGTAAAAATACTAGTGATATACAATAAAATACAAATTGTTTTACATATATGTAAGCCATAATGAGTGAAATGGAGCTAGTATGCTCCACCTTGAACCTGTACACCATTTACTTCTTAAATCATAGCTTGTCAAAAGAGAGCCCATCGCAACATGCATCTATTGCTGCAAATTGGCTGCACATCAGACGCACGTACATGCTAGCGCTAGCCAAAACAAGCAATAGTCGTGCGATTACCATCTACTTCATGCTAGATGCCCTTCTGGTAGGAGACACTGAAGTGAGTGTATGATCAACACTACTTGAAAGTGTCCCCACAAAGCAATATTAACTCAATGAATTGTGCTTGTAAGTATACTAGAGATGATATATAGAAGTTGCTTGATATAGTTCTAAATTTTCAGGGTCTATTTCGGCCCGCTAATTACTTTTTTTCCCATTTGTTTACTAACCTACTTTTTAGTGTCTGGTGAGATAGCTGACGACCCCGTCATATCGCCGAAAAGTGGTGCAATCTTCGAGAGATCCCTTGTGGAAAAGTACATACTTTCTTCGGGAACCGATCCCATAACCGATGACCCACTCCTGGTTGAAGATTTAATCCCCGTAAACGTACAGTCGTCCTCTAAAGTCGTAGCACCCAAACCTCCTGCATTCAACTCGATCCCATCGATGCTTGCTTCCTTCCAGAATGAGTGGGACTCTCTAGCATTAGAGGTGTTTACGTTGAGGAAGCAACTCCATAAGTCGAGGGAGGAGTTAAGTTCTGCATTATACCATCATGATGCTGCTGTAAGAGTCGCTGCAAGGGCCATCAGAGAAAGAGACGAGGCTAAGGAAGCTCTTCAGCAATTGTCCATTGCCATTGGCACCCAGGGCACCAGTCTGGCTATAGATCAGGACAGAGTAGAAGTAGATACGGAGAACCCAAGTGAGCAAAATGGGCATTCAGGCGAACTTCCTGTAGAACTTATATCGAAGGCTAGAGAGTCTCTCTTCCTACTCCACAAGTCGCAGAAGCCCTCTCTCCCAGTTGCTACTACGCAGCAGATATCGATCAAGTTTAATAGCAGCATTACCTCTAACCCCTTTAAGAAGTTGTCGGCGTCATTCTTTGACCACAAGTCTAACACCCTTGCCCTTGGCTCGTCCACAGGGGCGATTGCCTTGGTCAATCTCGCTGACAATTCTCTTGTAAAATATTCGAAATCTGCTCGCAAGGGGATGGACGTAGGGTCTATTTCAGTGGTTCAATATGAAGAGATTGGCCAACCAATCGTCTCCCATTTGAATGGAGACATTGTCATTGGAGACAACCTTACAAAGTTCCCTCAAAGTGCAAGTGAAAGGGAATCTGGTATCTCTTCCTTGATCAGCCATCCTTCAGTAGAAACACTCTTCATAGTAGTATACCGGGATGGCTTGTGGACACTAAACGACTCCCTGAAGTTACAAACCTTGTACAGGAGTAGTAGTGCCAATGCTGGAACAGTGACCAGCTCAGACATCCACGTAGACGGAGCCTTGCTTGGACTCGGAAACGACGAGGGTGAGATCTCCATATTCGACCTTACTACCGGGTCTTTAATATCTTCTATTAAAACCCAGTATGAGGTGGTCAACCGAATCAAATTTGCTATGAATGGATACTGGTTGTTGACGTCGTCTACCTCGCAAGCGGGGGATTCTGTGCTTGAAGTGTTTGACTTGAGAAAGGAGCCAGTTTCCATTCACCAGATCAAATTTGAAAGTAAGTTGGTGGACTTCTTCATAGATCCGTCCTCAACGGTTATTGTGACATTGGACTCGTCCAACTTGTTGTCGTTGCATAGATACATCAAAAAGGGTAAAAGCTGGCTGGATAGGGCTTACTCAGTTGAAGTGGACACTGCTCTACATGGATTAGAATTGGTTTACTCAGCAGATACACAAGCATTCAAAGAATCTGGAGAGGTCAAATTCCTTGCGGTTGGACAAAACAGCAGTGTGTTGGAGTATCAGTTTGAATACCATTAGAGAGGTGTATGTGCAGCAGGAGTATTGTTATAACCACAACATATTCAGGTTCGTTCTGGATAAAAGCGCCTTTACTGGGAATAATAAAATGTAATATAGATCAATATAGATAATCGAATACAGAAATGTAGGAACTTGCAGCTGCATCTAGGGCAGTTGGAGTCTGACTGACTACTGATTGGATCTGGAGATGACGTCTGAATATTCTGTGATCTACAATGGCTCGTATATTACGACATACGCTCAGAAAAACTTTCTCTCTGATCAAAGTCGGCTAATACAATATTCCTGCTCTTCTTCTTTCGGCAGACTTAGACAATCTACAGCTCCTCACCGTAGCTGTTGTGTTATACTTGTCAACACCACCGCCATAGCATGATTTGCACCCAAACGGTGACTGATTACGTAATCACGATAGATGTGAATGACGGACGGGCCATTTTTACGATCGCTTTCCAGCCTAGTGGGACCAGACGGTTGACACGACAGCACCAATAGACGCCATATCAAGGAACTGAACCCAGCAGGGTGCACAAGAAGCTTCCTCTCTTGTGGCAAGGCAGTGGTCAAGCAGCCTGATATGTGCTCTATATGCAGGACGCATAGAGATATGGACCCCCTCCCCCGCTATTTGGTGGTCCCACCTGCTGAGTGTACATCCTTCCTTCTACCACTTCAATCACCTGCTCAATTAACATGAAAGTGGATGATTTGGTGCAGCAGTGGCTTGATGTGGATATTAATCCCGAAACTAGGAGAGAAATTGAGCAATTAAGTAAAGATGGAGACGAAGTGAAGTTGGCCGAGAAGTTATCCAAGCGGATCAGTTTTGGGACCGCAGGTTTAAGATCGGAGATGACTTCAGGTTTTGCTCATATGAACGATGTTACTGTCTTACAAGCTTCGCAGGGTTTAGTAAAGTATATTGAAGACAACTGGATCCCGAAAAAGGAAGGCGATGGCCCATCAATCGTCATCGGCCATGACCATCGCCACCACTCTAAAAGGTTTGCCGAGCTTGCAGCCAGTGCAGCTCTATACAAGGGGTTCAAAGTGTATTATTTGGGGTCAATTGACTATTTGTCGCACGATTCTATTGAATTGTCACTGACCAAGGCGGATTTCAAGGCTGCTACTGACGCTGCGGACGGGACCTGCCATACGCCCATGGTGCCATTTTCCATAGACCAGTACGGCGCATCGTGTGGGGTGATGGTGACGGCCTCCCATAACCCTGCGAAAGACAATGGATACAAGGTATACTATGGGAATGGTTGCCAGATCATCCCACCGCACGATGAGGGGATAGCCTTAGACATTGAGCTGAACTTGGCACCCTGGGGTAAGGACTCGGACAACTCAGTGTATGATGTAGTAGGACACTTTTCCAGAGGATTGGCATCGGGCAAATTGGTCTCTGTGTATAAGGAAGCTTCTGAGCTCTATGTAGCGAAAGTTGGAGAGCTGATTGCTTCTAAAAGTCTCAGTTTTGACTTTGTCTACACGCCAGTCCATGGGGTAGGGCAACCTATCTTTGACAGGGTCTTTTCGTTGTTTGAAGGAGGAGAATACTTTCTGGTTTCAGAGCAGAGTAAAGCAAACCCGGACTTCCCTACTGTGTTGTTTCCCAACCCTGAAGAGAAGGGAGCTCTTGATCTTGCAATCAAGCAAGCAGACTCTAAGCAAGAGTGCAACTTGGTTGTCGCCAATGACCCAGACGCAGACAGATTCAGTGTTGCAGTCAGAACCGAGACCGGGAAATGGCAGCAGTTAACCGGGAATGAAATCGGTTTCCTCTTCGCCATGTGGGTGATCGAGCTGCAGGAGAAACGGGACCCGGAGTCGATGAAGAACGTCTATTTGGTTGACTCGACTGTTTCTTCCCAGATTCTCAAGTCCATGGCAGATTACCATGGGTTCCATTTCCAAGACACATTGACTGGCTTCAAGTGGATCGGAAACAAGGCGATAGACTTGAAGGAACAAGGGTTCTTGGTACCTTTCGGGTACGAAGAAGCAATTGGGTACATGTTTAGCCTGGTCAATGACAAAGACGGGATTGCAGCTGCTGCAATTTGGTTGCAACTTTACGAAGCATGGTTCCTGTCGAAAGATATTTACTCTTCTCCCCTTGATAAGCTCGAGGAGGGTTACAAAAGATATGGATATTTCAAGGAGTGTAATGGTTACTACAAGTTAGACGATCTTTCCAAGACGGACTACATATTTAACGAGAGTATTAGAAAGTCTTACGAATCGAGCGAACCAGATCATATCGGATCTGAGTTTGAGGTAACCTACTGGAGAGATTTAACAGTTGGGTACGAATCAGGAACTAAAAATAACCAACCAGTCCTTCCAAGTGACGCTAAATCGCAAATGATCACCAGTGTGCTTAAGCCAAAACAGGGACAAGATGAAGAATATGTGCGTTTCACTTGTAGGGGATCTGGAACTGAGCCTAAGTTGAAAGTGTATATTGAAGCTAAGGCTCAAAGCGGAGATAGATCAGCAGAATTGGCGCGATTGTGCTGGGATGTTTTAAAGAGAGAGTGGTTTAAGCCAGAGCAGAATGGATTGAACGAGGTTGTGTAAGTACTCTGAATCTAATCCGCTAGGGGGGTCAGGGATCGTGGTTTGAGCCAGAGCAAAATGGATTGAACGAGCTTGTGTAAGTTCTCTGAATCTAGTCCACTAGAGGGGCAGGAAGCCTGGTATCTGTTACCGCCGTAGAAGAAGGTTCAACTTGCGCTAGACAAGAGGAATAGAGTAGTGTTGGCTGAAGTCAAAACCCACAGCAGATCTACATATGGTTGCAGTAAAGTATATAAAATTAGAGCGGTTTGAATATACCATTAGAGCAATTGAGAAGGAGCGTAGAATGAAGGTGAGGGCACAGCGGGGCCTCCAGAGATAAAGCTGCACTAGAGTCACGCTTGGAAGAGGATCGAGAGTCCAGCAGATAGACTGAGAGAGTAGGAATAGAGAATGAGGTTGAGTTAGATCGAAATTGAGAAATAAGAATTAGGGTGGGTGGCAGAGAGACGGAGAGATTGAGAGCGAGAGAATGGTCGAAACAGCGAAGTGCAGCACGAGAGAATGACTGAGAGAAGGAGAGTAGCAGAAGGCCGAAGGTAAGGAGGCGATGTAGAATAGAGACTAAGTGAATGGAGAACCAGAGTGGCCGAGCAAGAGAAGAGAGATCGAAGAGAAAAATAAAGAATGAGAGCGGGCGACTGGGAGACGGTGACGACAGAAGAGAGATCGAAGAGATAAATACAACACCCGGAAATACACCAAAATAGATTGCAAGAGAGTAAGAGCAGAGTGAGACAAACAAAGCGACAGAAGGACAGCACTCAGAATTGTTTCGCCACTAATTACGCCTACTCACCAAAACAGTCCTAATATCAGTCCTAATATCAGTCCTAATATCAACTCCTACAGCAGCATAACCCTTCTATATCAAGTTCAGCCTTCCCACCCTAGCCGCTCCCTGCCTCCACTCAGGCAACAACGCTATCTGAAATTCGAGCGCGTGGTGAAAAAAAAAAAAAAAAAAAAAAAAAAAAGATTTTCTTCTTTTGTTGACACTCTTTTCTTCTATAGAACAACTTCCAGGTGAAGAATAGAGTATTGGCCATGGTATTAGATGATTATGGGAAGAAGTCTGACCTTCCAATGTACGTAGCATAGCAATATAGAGTGCGCCGGTGTAGAATCGGCATGGCGGTCCGAATGGCCGCTGTAGATCAAACTGGTGGAAAAGAAGCGTCCTATGCCGGCAGTGCGTCCAACAGAAGCCTGCCCAGGCTGGCGGAATAGGGTCGAGCAGCTTCTGAGTGGACGTAGGGGGGTATATGCGAGTTGACCAGGCAGTGTGGGTACGCTGAGATGAGCGAATTCACGATGGTGCTGCCCCTTTGCTGTGCTGTTCACGGCCCCTCCGTCTTGCCTGCTGCCGTGGTCTTTTCCATGTCTGATCTAGAAGACGGGGGAACTCCACACAGCACCAAAACTGCCGGGAAGTGCTCCAATTGGCGTGAGACGACCCGTGCTTGACCGCGCAAATGCAGAAAGGCACCCCCAGTGTCATTACTTTTGCTCTGTTGTCACCTTTGACTCTGTCATTCCTTTTAACTCTGTCGTTACTTTCCACTCCTCATACTAACAAACAGCCATAACCTTACCCCCAAGGTTCAAAGAACGGTCCCGCCCCTATACAAGAAAATCGCAATAGGTGTCGCTGCCACTCTCTTGTTCTGGTACTTCTTTTTAAGCGGTGGAGAAGATAGACCCATCTTGCAAATACCCGACGAGTTGGATAAGTTGAGGCTGAGCAGCCACCAGTTATACAAAGCCACGAAGGAAGGTATAGTCGAGATTGATGTAAGTGAAAACGCTGCGACGGGCGAAGAAGGTGTACTGTCTACTGAAGGAGGCACTACTGTCCTGGAAAAGAGCCCCATCACCGAAGATGAGCTCTTCAAGAAGACCGTGAGCTACTACGACTTGAACGACTACCGTGGGTCCGGCGACGGGCTCTCCCAGGGAGACGTCGTGTTGTTCCTCATGCCGTTAAGAAATGCCGAAGCCGTCTTGCCCATGGCATTCCACAACTTGATGAACCTTACCTACGACCACCTGCTCATCGACATAGCGTTCTTGGTGTCAGACTGCTCGCCAGATGACCAAACCTTGGAGACCGTGTTTGACTACTCCGTACACTTGCAGAACGGTACCTTGGTGCAAAAGTTCCAGACAGAGGAGGAGTTGAAGAAATCTAAGAAGTTCAAGGGCTCCTCGGACTTGTACCAGTTGTATATGGACCAGGACTACATCAACAATGTCAAACTGTCGTACAACAACCCAGAGCTGTACCACAAGGACTACGCCAAGCCGTTCCGGTCAGTTTCCATCTTTCGCAAAGATTTTGGACAAATTATAGGGCAGGCGTTCAGTGACAGACATGCTGTCAAGGTGCAGGGGATCCGTAGACGGTTGATGGGACGTGCTAGAAACTGGCTTACTACCAATGCCTTGAAGGCAGAGCACCTGTGGGTGTACTGGAGAGATGTCGATATCGAAACGTGCCCTGGAAGTGTTATCCAGGACTTGATGCAACATGACTACGATGTAATGGTTCCCAATGTGTGGAGGCCGTTGCCGACCTTTTTGGGTAACGAGCAGCCGTATGATTTGAACAGTTGGATCGAGTCTGATGCGGCTGTGGAGTTGGCCAAGACTTTGGACGAAGACGATGTCATTGTAGAAGGTTACGCCGAGTACCCCACATGGAGAGTGCACTTAGCGTATTTGAGAGATGCTCGCGGTAATCCAAACGAAATATTGGACTTAGACGGAGTTGGAGGAGTATCTATTTTGGCCAAGGCCAAAATATTCAGACACGGGGTGCACTTCCCTGCTTTCACGTTTTTGAACCATGCGGAGACCGAGGCCTTTGGGAAAATGGCTAGAGCTATGGGTTTCCTGGTCGGAGGTTTGCCTCATTACACTGTGTGGCATATATACGAACCTAGTGAAGATGATTTGAAGGAAATCGCCAAAATGGAGCGGAAAAAGAGAAGAAAGGCCGGAAGATAGTAAGAATGGGATACATCCAGATGGAAACTGTATAAATATAGAAAACCTAGCGAGACCAAGTATAGAAATGGAATGAAGGACTATAGATAGGTAATTTGTGTCATAGCATGTTTTATGGTTTTGCATTCGAGTGGTACTGGTTTTGTATGAACAATAATAATACATTCAGTAAATGGTAAATAATGACACAAGTTTAAAACTGTGTAGAAGTGTAGTACTGTTCAATCAATGCAGAAGAGAAGGCAAGCTGAAAAATTCTTGACACTGTTTATGTAGTACCTGTAGATTAGCTGAAGAACACATTCTGGTTGAAAGAGTTTGGAAATTATTGGCTGTACATCAGCAAAGCCCAATTGAGAGAGTCCGAGGCGACGAAGACGAACCATTAAAAAGAGAATAACCTGTAAAGTTAAATCAGATAGAGCAAGCGAAAGTAAGATAGCAGTTTTAAAAATGGAACTTGCATATGCAGATCGAGACCAAAACAAACAAAGCAGTTCCAAAATAAGTCGCTTTGCAAGCTGAAACTGGATCTCATTCTGCAAGATCCAAAACCAAAATAAACCGCTACGCAACGTTCCAAATAATAAGATGGTAGAGTGAGGACCCTACCAATAACTTCACAGCAACATTAGCACGAGATACAGCGGAAACAACAACAGAGGAACAGCAAAATCTAAAAAAAATATGTGGAGGAAGCAGAATAAAAACAGATACATACAGAAGCATGCACCACATACAGAAACATACAGAAACATACATGAAAAAAAAATAACACATGTAGCGCCGCACTGGACTCTGATCAACCAGTGAGCACTTCACCCATCAAAAAACAACAAGAAAGCGAATAAGGAAAGGTTTTCCCCATCAGTCCGTCGTGTACACTTCTACAAAGCAACAGTTGTTTTCGCAAAAAATTTTAACTCAGTAGGAAGGCAGGTTTTGTAATCTACGAACCACCGTTTGATGGCACTCAGAGATTGTTCACATCCATGTTATTCATCATAATAGTGTTAAAATTCGGTAGAAGTCGAACCCGCGGCACGACGGACTGTATGCAGAATTCAACTAAAGCCACCTGGCGTTCGGAAATTTCCGCAATTCAGTCCATGTAGAGAGTTCGAACGACTGTGCCACACGAGGCGAAAATCTCAGCAAAAAAGTTTTCCAAGTTCCCTTGGTGTGCGAAGAGAAATGGCATGCAGGAAGACGCTTGACACACGATTGTCGCGGGACAACGACGACAAGATGCCCCAGCACACTAAAAAAAAAAAAAGACGTAGCCCACCGCACCATCCGCAGCGCCATTCTCAAAGAGGAAAAAATACACGTTTTAGATTATTGCAACAGCCAAGCATCCAGAAGCTGGTGACAGGTACAAGATGCGTATTAGTGATGCTATTATTAGAGACATGGAGCACCCTCTTCCCCCTCCCAGTCTGGATACTATTGTATGATGAATACGTGGAAAGTTTCCGGCTAGAGGGTGTATTGTATAAGCTCGCGGTCTCGAGTGCGTGGACCAGTGGACCAGACCATGGCGCTAAAAACGACATAGGCATCTCATCAAAATAGAAAAAAAAACGCTCGCGTAACTCTATTTGATGGGCAATTTTCGACCGAGCATTTTGGCCCGCTCATTCCATCTCTATACCAGCAGCTGCTAAGCAAGGGACCAATTTAGCTCGATAGAGTTAGTTTGAGGACACGGTTTGCATTAATTGAATACATTCGATCTCAGAATTGCGCAACTAAGTATAGGCGGGCCAGCTGGGATACGCACTCGACTCGTAAACATACGCACCTTTCTATTTACAATAGGCCGTAAATGGAAAAACTTTTCAAAAATAAAAAAAAAAAAAAAAAAAAAAAAAAAAAAAAAAATGGTAACACTTTCGTGTAGGTATCGAGATTCTAGATATACAATACCTGGTGCTTTTATCTATATTTGTAGGAGAGAAAATCTCGAGATTCATCTCTTCTTTCATTTTTTTACTTCAAGTTTGGTTTCAGGCTCAAGATTCTTAAAACAAGAATTTTCATCATACCCCCCGGCATCTCATACACCACGCCAAATAAATTCTTTCTTGACGCTCGGCCAAACCAATCACACCCACAGCAAAATTTACACCTAGCATAACATACTCCGATGAAGGTACCCTTGTTGCTCTTTGCGAGCTGTGTCAGTGCCCTTTTACCTGTAAAGGACTTCAGAGTGCTGGACATGTCGGAGAAGGTAGTACAGAAGCAGGTGGTGCTACAAGCTAGCTCGGCGACTTCGTCGGCTGGTAGCGCTTCGTCGGCCAGTTTTTCTGCTACTGCATCAGTCGCATCTTCGGTTGCCTCTGCCAGTGCCACATCGTCGTCACTCCCAGTGGTTCAGTTGACCGATACTTCATTCTATATAAAAACAGACACATCTAGAGCAGTGTACTACCTCGACACTAACATCTTCGATGCTGCATCTTCATATAATACTACATTTCCTCTCTTAATCGACACTGGTAGCTTGATGTCATGGATTTACAATGAGAGCTGCACGTCAGGGCCGTGCGCCGATGCTACCAAATTTAACGACTCTGGTATCACACGGTATTCCTCTACACAGTTCAATTTGGAATACTCGGGTGACCTTGTCTCTGGGGACCTCGTCTCCACCAACGGTTCAGACTTAAAATTGACCGTCCAGTCGGCATCACAGCCCATCTCGATCCAAAATGTCACCATCGGGCTCGCCAACTCTTCACCATCAATCTTTGAGGGCTTCGACATAAGTGGGGTTATCGGGATACCAGCCACTTTCTCGCTGGACGACCAAAACATCATCCAGCAGCTCTACAACCAGGGCATAATAGACAAGAAGATCATGCTGGTGATAATAAACACAAATAACTCTGCCAAGTCATACATTGACGACCTGACAATGACTGCGACAACGTCCAGTTACGGAGGGGTTTTGTTCCTTGGCTCGGTATCGAACCCGTTCTCTTCCCCCGAAAATTCCGTGGTGTACGCCGACGTGGTGTCGAACTCTAACTCGTACTGGTTGATGAACGCCACAGACATTGAGCTTTATACCCAGAACGGCACCTACGAGCACCTCAATTACTCAACTGCAAACACAGATCGCCAGGTCATCATCGACACGGGAACTACTGGTATAGTTATGCCCAAGGCTGATGCGGATCTCATCCATGAGCAGTTGTTCGGCTCGGACTTAGTTGCAGACGGCTTTGGCAACTACGCATTCAAATGTAGCAGCCTGGATGCCAAGATAGACTTCTCTACGAGCGGCGGCGAAACCTTAACCATGCACTCCTCGTACTTCTTGGGAAATGCGTACACATCGCTGGCCCTTTCCGGCTACTGTGCATCCAAAATACAAGGGACCGGGTCGGACGACTTCTGGATCTTAGGAGCTGCTTTCTTAAGTCAGTACTTCACAACATTTGACTTGGAAGAGGGCCAGCTCGGCTTTACGGCTGCCAGTGATACGTCGTACTTAATCAAAGACCCACGCAGTGGCACCAGCAACAGCAGCAGCAGCAACAATAACAACAATAACAACTCCAATACTGCAAGCAGCAGCTCCGGCTCAACGCTGCATGCATCTAAAACAGCTGTAGCAAACAGTTCCAGCACCGCTAAAAATGGGGCTTCATCCTACAATTCTAATAATTCGTCATTCTTCGGCGTGCTATTCTTAATATTATTGATGATATAGACAATACACACCATTCATTTGTATTTGTATTCCTGTAGTGCTCTATGCAAAAGTTTATCTTGTTTCTTATCTTCTTCCTCTTAAGTTATTACACATAACCATCCCAAGACCGCATACATCAACCCGATTGGATAAATAGCCAACAATACCCGTCCTGGCAACACACCGGAGCACTTCAAGCTCAAGATACCCGAATAGATACTCCACGCACACAACACCACCATGGTGAGTAGCCTTATCAACTTCCATTTGATGATTAACGAGCACAACAAGCTCCCCACCACTATGGGGAACAACGAGTAGCCGCTCGCACTTATCGCCGACATGAAAGATATGTTGCCGCCAAGTAGTTGTATGTTCAAGCCGATGGCGAGTGAAAAGAGCCAGATGAAGCTAAATGTACCTGAAAAAACCTGGTTGGTCTGCAGGTTGGGAGATGCAAGCCCCAACGAGACTGAGTATACGAGCGAGAAGATTAAGGGGCCCCACAAATCCCAGTCCAAGTTGTTCTTCATCAACGCAGCGCTGGTATCCTCGAAGGCAACGGTGGCCTCCTCGTCGTCATCTTCATCATTGATCTCGAAGTCGTCCTCATCAAGTCCATTACCACTGGAGCTTCTGTTTGCTGGTCTCATCCTATTGTTTAGGATCAGGTTTGGGATGTGCATCCCGTTGCTCTGCGCAAAGTCAATAAGTCTCAGCTGCTGCTTGGCTGCAAGTGACTGTAACTGCAAGGGCCATACCACAATTGCAACGCGCTTCCCGATCTGAGCAAGATCCCTGCGGAGAGTGTGCCACACCGGCTCATCCAAGGTGTCTCCACCGGTATACTGGCGTTCTTTGACTTTGTTGTTTCCGGTTGAGGCATTCTGTGCGAAGGGCTTGAAGGCGGATGAGAGGTCTACCTTGGGCGTAGTAAACGAAGAGAAAAACGATGCTCCGCCAGTGGCGCCCTTGGAGCTGGAAGGCACGGTTTCCAGTGGCCTGCTGTAGCTGGGCACCTCTTCCGTGTCGGGCTGGATGTACTGTGGCGTACCACCTGAATTGAGGTTATCGTTCGACATCTTGGCTACTTGATATGTATGAGGAGAGTGCCGTAAAGTGGAAGGGTGCTGTGCTGTAAAGTGCAACGGCGCTGTGCTGTAAATTTTGGAGGCTAGGGTGTGTTTCGCTGTATGCAGGATGCTGTGTGATCTTGCAACTGCGATAGAAAGGTATATTTGGTGAGTTTGGAGTGTGAGCGTCAAGATACGTTATCGAATGTCTAATCTTGTCAGGAAGAAGTAGATTCTCTCTCGTTACTTGGCTTTAGATCGTCACACTGGGTCGCTGGTGCTGTAAATTTTGGAGGCTAGGGTGTGTTCGCTGTATGCAGGATGTTGTGTGGTAACTGCAATAGAAAAGTATATTATATTTGGTGAGTTTGGTGTGTGAGTGTCAAGATCCGTTATCGAATGTCTAATCTTGTCAGGAAGAAGTAGATTCTCTCTCGTTACTTGGCTTTGGATCGTCACACTGGATCGCTGGTGCTCCACTATGTTGCAAGCCGGATGCAGAAAGGAGACACCCTCACCGAAGGCGCACCTATGAGGTAGTCCACATTGTGTGCAGGACTGCAACACCTCTTATCAAACATACCCCATAACCTCACTGTCTAGAGTAGATCGGTCTGTTGAAGTGGTCGATCTCTGCTCTCATTTTTGGTAATTTCTGATTCCCACTTCGCTCTACAATAATTTACTTGCTAGCCGTGTGCTCTAATTTGTGTATAGGATTGTATAATCTAAAAACTCCTAAAAACTTCTATAACGCTAGTTCAGTTGAGCTAGGTCTTCTATAAACCAGTTTAGAACCATATTCAGTATAGGGTCTTCTATAAACCAGTTTAGAACCATATTCAGTATAGCTGGTACCCTTCTCTATGGGTGTCACGAAAGTATCGGTCTTAGCTACAATGTCCAATTTTCACCTTGCGCGGCAAGTACTGCTTCAAATACGCAAGAAGTCCTGGTATACTTGTGGGGCCGGCTTTTGTTCTCTACTTTCCTCGATTCTCCTAGTCATTCCCCTATTCCTTCTTGACCGGAGGAGTCAACGTCTTCAACACCTTTGCTGGAATCCCACCCACGACAGTGTATGCTGGTACATCTTTGTTAACAACCGCACCTGCAGCAACAACTGCCCCTTCACCGACAGTAACACCGGCCAAGATCACAGCATTAGACCCGATCCAGACGTTATCTTCTACAGTTATTGGGTAAGCCATTTCCACGGCGTCTAGTCTTTGCTGGGGGTCAACTGGGTGCGTCGCAGTGGTGAAAGTCACATTGGGGCCCACTAACACACCGTCACCGAATTTTATTAAGGTGCAATCCAAAAAGGTAGCATTAAAATTACAGTAGAACCCCTTTCCGGCCATAATGTTGCAACCATAGTCAACATAAAATGGAGGTTCAATATAACAATCTTTCTCAATTTTGCCGAAAATCTTCGATAAGTACTCGTATCTAGCTTCTTGGTGCTTGGCGATATCATAGTCGTAGTCCTTAATTCTGATGTCAGCGTAATCAGTCGCAAGCTCGTGCGACACAATACGCCTTTTCCACAAAATCTCAGACATGCAGTTGTACGGCTTGCCCTCCATCATCAAATCATAGTCAGGGCATTCCGGAATGTTGTTTAAGTTCTTGTGGGCAAACTCAGCAAGGTTCGACATAGTTGAATTGCTAGACCAGAAAGTAAAAAAAAAAAGAGAACAACAAGCTGAATTCGGCTTCTATTTATATTTCCGAAAAAGTGTGCTGCCAAATCTGCTCCACGTAGTGCCTCATGCCAAGCCTGCTGCATGTCACCTTCCCCACCAAAAAGTTGTCACTCTAGTGACACAAAGCGAGGAGCTGATCGAAACGAGTTCTAGCGATAAATCCTCCGAGGCGGTTGCATCTGTGGAGAGGTGAGAGTTGGCAGCCGCCTTAATGACGATGGAAGTGACGCAGAGCTACTAGAGGATGACTACAGGGGAAAGACAGCGGGCGGAAATCGAGCGCTGACCGAGGGCAAGCGGAGGACTTGTCAAGGTGGAGCTGCCAACCCGCTCAAAAGGTGAATTGAAGGCAGGCAAAATAGAATTTCCTTTTTTCAGTTTTCTCTTTCTGCTGTCTAAGAGCAGCAGCATGGATCAGAACCCGACAGCAGGGATCAGAAGCGGACGTAGCACTGAAGCAGAAGAAGGTATAAGAAAGATGATTGTTGTCACGTGCCTTTCAATTGTACTTGATGGCTGCTACAGATGTTGTTCGGCCCCGTCAGACCTCTATCAATATGGCGCCCCAGCACCTTTACTTCGCTAGTATAGGGGCGGATGCTAGTGACTGGAGCATCTCTCAACCCTGATTTCACTTCCGTCTTACTTCTGTCTCCTTCCTGACAATCTTTTTTGTCACCGACAATCTTCTTTGTCAACTGTTTTGCTGTCAAGCTAGGTGCAGGTGCAGGTGCATGCATACCCCCAACCTTAATTGCCAACGGCATCAGGTCTGCAGCATCACCATAACTTGGCACTGGTTCCCTCAAGGAGCCGACAGTCCATTTCTTGATGCCCTTTGCCTTCTCTTCTTTCAGATAGGCATCATCGGGAAGACGCCGGAATGGCAATCTGTTCTCCGTCTTGATAGGTTGATTTTTTACGTGTGCTGCAGAGTGATGATTGTGCGCATGGTATGGTGAAATCAGGTTCCACAGTATTTGCATTGACAGTGCATATAAGATACGAGACTTGGAGAATAAAACGGTTGGTGGTCCAACGGCAGCAATTGAACATCACTGCAATTGAGTATCGCTTGTAGTTTGATATCGTCTCCTATTACCATGACTAGCGAAAAAAAGCCAAACTTTTTGATTATTGTTGCAGATGACTTGGGGTTCACAGACTTGAGCGCCTTTGGTGGAGAAATTCATACGCCGAATCTCCACAAGTTGGGAGCCGCCGGAATCAGGTTCACGGATTTCCATACAGCACTGGCGTGCTCTCCCACACGGTCGATGCTCTTCTCGGGGACCGACAACCACATTGCAGGGTTGGGACAGATGGCGGAATTTGCAGCCAGACACCCAACCACCTTTGGCGGGAAGCCAGGATACGAAGGTTACTTGAACGAGAGAGTTGCAGCACTCCCCGAATTGCTCCAGGATGAAGGCTACTATACTTTCATCTCTGGTAAATGGCATTTGGGCTTACTACCAGAGTACTGGCCCATTAGAAGAGGGTTCGAGAAGTCGTTCACGCTCTTACCTGGGGCAGGAAACCACTTCAAGTACATTCCAAGGGACGAGAACGGAGAAGAGCTCAAGTTTTCTCCCTGGTTGTATGTTGAGGACGATAGGAAGATAGACGCTGACAAGGAATTCCCTGAAGATTTCTACTCCACAGACTACTACACTGATAAGGGTCTTGAGTTCATCACGGATGACAACTTACGTAAAGGAAGACCATTCTTTGGTTGCTTGACGTACACTGCACCACATTGGCCATACCAGGCCCCAGTAGACAGAATCGCCAAGTACAAGGGCAGGTACGATGATGGCCCAGAAGAGTTGAGAAAGAGACGTTTGAGCCAAGCCCTCAAGGCTGGCGTGATCCCAGATGGTGTTGAGCCCCACAAGATGCAGACACACAGAGACAAGAGATGGCACGAACTCACAGACGCTGAGAGACAAGTGGAGTCAAGAATCATGGAGACATACGCAGCCATGGTTGAGATCTTGGACGAAAACATCGGAAGGGTCGTTTCGAAGTTAGAAGAAACGGGAGAACTCGATAACACTTTCATCTTGTTCATGTCTGATAACGGAGCGGAGGGTATGTTGATGGAAGCTCTTCCATTGACCATCCTCCGGATCAGGGACGTGGTGAAAAAGTACTACAACAACGATTTGGATAACATTGGGAAGAAGGACTCATGGGTATACTATGGGGATCAGTGGGCGCAAGCTGCTACTGCTCCTTCGTACATGTATAAGATGTGGGCATCTGAAGGAGGTATCCGGTGTCCATTGATTGTGCACTATCCGCCCTTGCACAACCCCAACAAGAAAGAGTTCATCACCAGAACCTTCACCACAGTTATGGACATTTTACCTACCGTTTTAGAGTTGGCCCAGGTGCAACACCCGGGAACTTCTTACAAGGGTAGGAAGGTAGTGGAGCCAAAGGGGAAGTCCTGGGTGCTGTTCTTACAAGGCAAGGTAGAAGACGTTCACCTGGAAGAAACTGTGACTGGATGGGAGTTGTTTGGCCAGCAGGCAATTAGAAAGGGCCCCTATAAGGCGCTCTACATCCCCAAGCCCTTTGGCACTGCTACTTGGCAGCTTTTCCACATTAGAAAGGATCCAGGAGAAACAAACGACTTGTCCAAGGATGAGCCTGTGAAGTTGCAGGAAATGTTGGACCACTGGGCCGAGTACGTTGCCGAGACTGGGTTAATTGAATTTGGGTCTGATTTCTACTACGGAGAGACAATTGAAGGTCAAGAAGATGTGGTGCAGGCAAGAGATTGTGAGTGATCTTGAACATGCTTTGACTTGTTTGGTGGATGAAATATGAGATTGAAGACTTGATCCAAGTATATCAATTAGTAAATTCTGTCTTGTTTAGAGTAAATAGGTGCAAGAGGTGAACGACTAGAGTGGATAGTTGCCAACAAGTCTGACTTGATTTGAGTAGATAGAGCAATGTATGAAATATCCATGCTGTGGTATCGACTAAAGGTTTGTCTTCATGTGTAGGTTGCAAATTTGGCCATACTAGCACACTCTTATCCAAGCTGGCTTGCATGTACGGCTCTGCTTGATATACCTGCTCTTCTCGGTTCCTTTTTACCTTCGTCGAATTGAAGCTTGAACATCCTAAACGTTAGAATACCCTGTTAGTGCGAACTGATGATTGTCATGCTACACCAGTCCTGGTGCTAGCTCTACAGTGCTAATAAACCACATTATGTATTCTATCTCTAAGTACGGCAGACTAAATGTAGTCTATGATTATTCTCACTTAAAAGACTGGACCGTTCCAGTTAGGGTTTACATTTCTCACTTCACCTTCCTTTTCTTCTAAAGAGTTCAAGGCCTTGAAATCCTCATCAGATAATGTCAAGGTGGACAAGTTGTCAATGACTCTGGAGCTGGTGACAGACTTAGGCAACACGATAACGTTTCTTTGAACTGCCCAGGAGATCAAAATTTGTGCTGGTTCGGCGTTGTACTTCTTGGCAAGAGAGGTAACGAGCTCGTACTTAAACAATGGTGCACCGGTGGATCCCAATGGCGAGTAGTACTCGGCGTAGATACCCTCCTTGGTCAAGTAGTCGAACAATTCCTTTTGCTGCAACAATGGGTGACCTTCAATTTGATCCACAGCTGGCTTGATGGTGACTTCTGGGTCAGCTAACAATCTTTCCAATTGCTTCTTGTTGAAGTTGGAAACTCCGATGGACTTGGCCTTGCCTGCAGCGACCAAAGGTTGTAAGGACTTGTAGGTGTTGTTGACGTCCCACTCAGAGTCCACTGATCCGTCCTGCTTTAATGGAACTGGCCAGTGGATCAAGTAAAGATCGACGTAGTCCAAGCCCAATTTGGCCAAAGAGGTGTTCAATGCCTCTTCAGCATTTCTCTGGTCCTTGTTCCAAAGCTTGGTGGTAACAAAGATTTCAGATCTGGGGACTCCTGAGTCCTTGATCCCTTGTCCTACTTCTTCTTCATTGCCGTAGATAGCAGCGGTGTCAATGTGTCTGTATCCGTTTTGAAGGGCAGTCTTGACAGCGGCAGCAGCAGCTCCCTTTTCGGTGGCTTGCCATGTACCCAAACCGACGACTGGGATTGAGTGTCCAGAGTTTAACTTGATGGTTCTTGTGTTCTTTGAAAGTGACATGTTTTAAGTTTGCTTAAATAAGATACGAAATTTAAGGTGTTTGGTTTATTATTAAAGTATAAATGTGAAAGCTTAAAAAAAAATACTGAAAAGTGTTGGAAGACGATGCAATTGGGGGACGATCGGCCCGTATTTATATCTCCTCCAGCGTGGGGGTGTGGATTCGACACTCCGAAAAGAATTTCGTGCATAACGTGAGAGGATTGAGGCTCAAGCAATCAAACCTGGAGAATGCAGCAGCAGCGGACGAAGAGCGGAGAGCACTGGGTGTGACGCCAGCCGGAAGAGCATGGTGGGGCTTGCCTTGTTGGAGAGGAAGGTTACGTCATAATTTCAAAGAATGTCACAACTACAGGGGTATATAGGTTAAAAAGGGCAGTACTGTGTCGGCTTGGGAGCTCGCTTTCAAGCAGTAAGGAGAAGAGGTGATTCTGGAAAATAAATGCAACCGTTGTGGCTTATTTCAAAAGTTTGGCAATAGAATCTTCCGACTTTCACATGTATTATTGCTAATTTCCAAACTTCGAAAAATGTACCACCACAATGTCAATAACCATTGCTGTGATTACGGTCCTCAATGCTTGGCTTTCGCTTATTGGTACTAGATATTCACCACTACGTTTGCTCTTGGGCGCCACTGGAGTTCTAAAGCGCATGGCCGGACTTGCAGATTTCATTAGTAAGGGAGTATGCGGGGGCTCCAAACTGGGTGGTTTCTTTTTTATTTTTTTTGGTTTATGCATATCCCGTGCATATTATGGCCCCAAAGTTTTGTCATGCGTTGACAGGTTTTTCTTTTTTTTTTTCCTTTCGCTTAAATGCTATGAACTTACAGTTTAGTTTAAGGTTCCGTCAATGTCGTGTATTATGTAATATTATATCCCTAAACACCCCCTACGACTTATCCTTTTTGGATCCGAAAAGGTGTAACCTTTTCTTGCCCGAACTGTGCGACGTGGTAGTCGCTTCAGATCTCTTACTATCTTGGGAATGAAGACTGGTGTACGACTTCAGAGTATGGATTGGTGATTTATCCTGCAGCAATACCTCTGCCACATGGGGAGATGATTCCTTGGACTTTTGCTTCTTGCCGAATAAACTATGCTTATTCTGCTTATGTGATTTGCTGGTTTCAATTGAATTGGTATCCGAAGTGGAGCCTCCGGTTTTGTTCATCTTGAGATCAAAAGACGTTTGCGTTCTAGTTAATGGGTGACTAAGGTTGTATAATAGTCCATGATTCTTTTTCGCAGTAGAAGATGTGATGCTGGCGGCATCAGACGTACTTGTTCTGGTAATTGGATGAGAAAATTGACTCGAACTATTGCCTCCAAACCCAAATCCAGGAACTGTTGGTGAATGTTGAACTTTACCATGTTGCTGCTTCTCTTCGTGCTTCTTCTTTTGCTTTTCAAGATTGTGTTGAAGCGCTTGTCTCAGCTTTTCATCCCTTTCATTTTTGACTCTAATTTTCTCATCTTTCTTGATTAACTTTGTAATCCTCTTATCAACCTCTTTATTGTTTTCCATAGCCATAGCGGTGGGGTCTTTACTCTTACCTGAGGTGAATGGTGTAAATCCAGCGATTCTTGGAAATCCACGAGATGATTTCGATTTGTCGGACCCCTCTGTCCGAGTAGATCCTATACTAAGCAAAGAAGTGGTAGATCTAGTTGGTTTTAAAGGTGGTACGGTGCTTCTATCTGCCGTCTCTGTGGAAGAACCATTACTAGGTGACGTGGACTTGCTGCCACTACCGACCACGTTTGAAGGAATAGAATCCTTATGTGGTTGGTTGGACGTAGAAAGGTGATCAGCTTGAGCTTCGTGAGAACTCTTTTCTTTACACTGCATATCATATTTGGCCTGTAAATTCTCAATAGCCTCTTCTAACTCATCTTTCCATTGGGTCAAAATCTTAGACATTTGCTTAGCGTTCACTGATCTCAACATTAACTTCATGTCACTTGTTATTGCTCCCATCTCGTAAATCAAGTCAATTACATAATCCGAGGGCACTGGTGCATTGGGCGAAACCAACTGTTCTAAAGTTAATGTAGATACCTTCAATTTCTCCTCTGCCAAGTCATCTTCCTCATCGAGATCATTGTCACTGTAGTCTAGGGTCTTACTTTGGAAGCTGAGCTTTCCTTGAGATTTATCAAAAATAGACTTGGAACGTGGTCCTATGTTTGATCCGCCATCAAGAGCATCAAGATATGCAAGCTCAAAATCGTTCTCTTCGTCAGAAGTAGATGAAATTTGCTTCAATGAGTCACTTGAGTCCACATCCGTTTGAACATTATCAACTTCAGCACCAGCGTGATTTGCACTATCACTGCCCTCAGCAGGTAATGGTGACAACTCCAGTATCCTGGAATGTCTCTTTTTGGGGCCCACCGTACTGCTTTTTGATTTTTTACGTGTGCCACTAGATAAAGAGCTGTTTTTGCGGTGTTCGGAAGCTTTCTTCAACAAAGCTATATCCAAGTATCCATCATCAACGGTATCCATTAATCCGTCGTATTCGTCAAGTGGGAATCGGAAATCATCCTCTAACGGAGTGTTAGTTAACTTGATCAAATCAAAATACTTTGACTTTAGCTTTTTACCTTCGCTGATCACATAGTTTTCCTTTCTTCCAATTACTCCGAACAAAACTTCACTGATCAAATCATACAACAATGGAGCTTTATAAAATTTGGATAGCGCCAAGTTGTCTAGAGTGGTTGGAGATAGCAACCACTTGTTGCCAACTTGGCCAGTATATAGAAATTCACAGAATCCCTTAACAGATACCGTAGAAAAAGGAATGTACAACTTTCTGGGAATAAGAGAGGGCTCCATTCTGAATTTCCCACTCTCCATGTCGTCCAAATTGAGGAGGCCATCAAAGACTGAAGTATCACCCATTGGGTCACCGAGATCTTCTTGGTCATCCAAATACTCTTCTGTCAACCTGCTGTTCTTCGAGGAGTCCCGCGATTTAAAATCAGAATACTTCTTAGAACTACCAGACGATGACAAGGAGTCTCCGGAGGATTCGAAATCCTTATCCCATTTTGTCAAATTAGAATCATCCGTAGCTCCAGTCATACTGAATGCGGATTTCAATTGACTGTGCTTATTGTTAGGGCTTGTCAGCACCAGAGTCTGCATCAGATTTTGCGAGTCCTTCTGCTTCAAGTTTGGAATGTTTGTTGAAGATAATTCCTGTCCTACGCTCATTGGAGGAGGACCAGAAAATGAGTTTCTAGGTGATGCAAATGGGGACTCCCGAGGAGATCTGGACGTAGGGATATTCCTAAGAACTGTGAGGGTATGGATGAGCGATGCACGAGGAGAGCTGATATCACCAGACAGCTTTCTAGAAGATGATCTGAATGAGGTGGACACAGGCACCGCAGGGATCGGCTCATCTGGAAGTGGCAACTGTGCAGGGATGTCCTGTAAATGAGAGGTGAAGAGGGAGTTTGCACTAGCAAACGAGGATGTGGACTCTCTACGAGCAGTCGGAAGTGGCATCGAAGAGGTAGGTAAATTCTTGTTCGCGTTAGAAGTTGTGGCATTGCTACTGGTCTTTCCCTCAAAAGTCAAAGACGAATGTGGGTCAATAGCAGAGGAAACTCGGGTGGCATTTGGCCTCTCTTCAAGCGGAGCGGAGTCAGTAAGATCTTCCGGACCTCCAAGTACGCCGTCTATATCATCGGATCTCATTTTGATGTCGTCATCAATCACCTTCCCGGGAGATGCAACCTCCAACTCGGACTTGTCTATACTCAATAACGTAGAGCTGGAAGCGGCAGTCGAATCCTGGAAGGGAAGTCTGAACTGTGGAGCATCTTTCTCGGGGCTCTTCTGCTTCGGGACAGGAATCGTCATATGAATACTTTTGCTGTGATTGGTGGGCTTGTTGTGGGAAGTGTACTTACTGCTGGTATCAACTTCCAGAGCTGATTGTAGAGCATGTTTCATCCTGGCTTGATAAGAAGACGAAGTGGAACTGCGGTCAGAGTCCTTGGACATTCTCAAGTCGTTGGCATCTTCCATTTGGCTGTTTTCGAACTTCTCCACCGCCTGGACGTATCCTCTTGCAAGTAGATCTATAAAGTAACGGCCCCACCTTTCCATGAGCACATTTAACGAGACTGGGATTCGGTCACCGTTAGCAGAAATCAACTCGAAGTCAGAGATCAAATCACCGTACCTGTCGAGAGCTATTCTACCGAGAGTAACTGCTGCTGGTGGGAAGACGGATCTGATGGTTGTGAAGTTCGTCTTGGGTGCAGCGTAATGGACGTAATCATTAAATGAAATGGTGGGAGATTTGAACTCACCATCTTCCAATTCGTCGTCGTCATCTTCGTCTTCCTCTTCCTCCTCTTCGTCTTCATCCTCCAACTCGTACAGTGCGAGCTCGTCAGACGACTTCTGTCCTAGTTCTGCTGAATCTGTGTCAGACGAAGTGCTTGTCGTTGTCTTTCGAGTGATCTTCTCGTCGTTTGTCGAACTGTCTGTGATGCTCTCTTCGTCCCTCGAGCCGCTGAACTTCAGAAGCAATCTATCCCGTTTGTTATCATTTCCCGCTAACTCAAAACTAGCTAATATGTTGGTAATAGGTAAACTCACCGTAATCATCAGACTGAAGAATCGTATGCTACTGGTGGTCTTCAGGGTGAGATGATTTCCTAACAACACCACCTTATGATGGGACTGCCAGGCAAACCCACCCCAAAATCTGTGTGTACCGTAGTCATGATTACAAAAGATGTTCAACCTGGACCACCGACCAGTCGGCTTGTTGAAAACGAAGATAGAAATGTCGAAATCTCCAGGAAGAAATCCTACAATGACAAGATTCTTACCGAAAAGGCCACCAGTCGGGTAGCGTAAGTTGTAGGGAATAGTCTGGCTCCTTTTGGAGTCTTTCTTGGGACGGTGATTCTTCAATACTTTGCCCAGCTTCAACTTCTTGTCTACTTTGAATGAGATCAACGGGTTAGACACTGTCTCGCTGTCAGGATTTATCTTGACGGGGGCGTAGACGACGAGGGACTCCTCTCGCGTAGTGCTCCTGGTGCCAGAGGGCACATCCTTGAGGCCAGCGGATGCCATCGAGTCGTCTATTTTGGCCCCATCTGCGCCGATGGCCGTTTTCGCCTTGCGCATGTATATATGGTCGATCTCCTCCGTGATGTTCACAATAATGCTATTGGTGTAGTTGATATTGAGAAACCCGGAGTCGTTCACATTGTCAAAGGACTTCAAGTTTTCAGCATGGCCTAGGCGCAATCTGACCGGCCTGTGACCTGCGTGGCCCTCGCTCACGTACTTCTTGTCGACGAGATCGAAGATGATGTTGTCATATATAGGGTTGGACTCCGAATCCTTCCCCCCGGCGATGAAGAGGCCAAAGTGGCCGCTTTTACGGATGAATGTGATCGACAGGATCGCCGTTATCTTGTGGAGAAACCGTGGTTGAGGAATTATTGGATCTGATTCCCACCCGGAACCGTCGTGGAGCAATGTCCACTCGCGCTTCTCCAAGTTGAACTCCCACAAGTCATTACAGGGAACTAGCGCCTTGCATTCGTGGCTGTTGCCGTCAACACCTGTCGAAGTCGAGGTCTTCAAGCCCCCAAATACATACACGCAGTTGTTGATGGCACATATCTCGTGCAATAACCGGGGCGCCGGTTTGGCTTTCTCGGGTGAAAGTGCAACCCGGACCCATGTCCTTTCAATCAACTTCAAGTAGAACAACTCTCCCGATATGTAGTGGTCGATGTCAAGGGTCTTCAAATTGTTGATCCTCAGTTTGAATATATGGAGTAACTCGGGGATCGTGTGGTCTTGAAGCTCCAACCCGATGGTTAACCCTCCGTGGGTGAACACCAACGAGTTGTAGAGAGTAGCGGCAGAGCCTGTTCTGACATTCAAGTTTAGCCTGTCGTCCTTCTCTACAGGAGGGAGCTGGAGGGAGTGGCACGTACTAGCAGTAGGAATAAGCGTTGACATGATTGATTAATCTTGGCAGGAGTGCCAAAAAGTATATATTCCTATCACACTTGCAGCTTACTTTGAGGTCCCCACAACGAGTAGATAAAATGCACTTCTGTTTTTACAGCTCTCTGCCAAAAAAATGCGAGGAAAGGGGTACTGGAAGCAACTGCTGGGTATCTTAGCGAACTAGTTGCCGAATTGACCCTTCTTTACTGTCCTTTCCGTGCTTGCACTTAGCCGTTTGATGCAATCGACTCTCTCTTGTGAAACGCTAGTTGAGTAAAAAAAAAAAAAAAAAAAAAAAAAAAAAAAAAAAAAAAAAAGACAATCTGATGTCCTGCATGTAGCCCGGGAGCAAATCAGTGCGTGCAGATCTGCCGAATAGGTAATTGGCTGCAACTTGTAGTGCGTGGGCATGGAGCCCTTAGTGCTAGGCGACCTTCAGTGCGGTGGGAGAGGTGAAAAGATCAGAGTCGGGGTGAATAGATAGAGGTGAGAGTGGAGCTTCGGAAAGGAAGTATTTATTTTTTTTTTTTTTTCGTTTTTTTGCCTGTTCTGGTCGAATGGGCACATATATTATATGCTGCGATTGAGAGTGTGAAAAATCATTAATTTTTTAGCTGCAGAGCGGTATGGCTATAGAAACACTACATCGGGTGGTCAGAGAAATTCGGTTTTGAACTTATAATGAATATATTCATCTAACTTACACTTCACGCTCACCTAAATGTGGTAGCTTGCCACGTTGTATCCGAAAACGGGTAAGGCTTAACAACATCTCGCCCAGCTCAGCAAATTATCGTGATAACATTATGCAGGCCAGGGAGATGCGCATAAATTTGTCGTGCGGCAAGGATGGATACTATACTGGCCCGTAGCTAACGTGACGACACCATCTTAGAACTAAACTGTGTCCAGAAGTCATAATTAGTCTCATGGTTGCAACCTCCGAGCTGTATTTTAAATTGCACTATAACTACTGCGATTTCATGTGGTGGTGCTTTTGGGACCGGTGAAAGAGGGTTGCCGGCTGTACGTCCCAATTTGGGCGATGTCCAGTTACACAATGTCGCACAGACATTCCACTTACGTCATACACGAGAAACAACCACCCATTTCGGTATTGATTCCGACGGTGGTCCTTGTTCCGTACAGCTTTAGGGGCACAGATGATTGAATACGAAGGCACCACCAAAAATCAACACATGGGTGCTTCTATTGCATGGCTTCCTCCTGGCACTATTTCAGTTGATAACGCTGCAACCGAAAAATTTCAACCTCAGCCCATTTCTCTGCCTAAATAAAAAAAAAAAACAAGCTGAAAAGCAGAAGGCCCAAAACCTGTTAATCCATCCTCTCAGTAATATTCAACTTCCACCTTCTTACCGATACGACTGCAAAAATTATTTAGCTTGCCCACTGCACCTTACACTTGTCAAAATGATGTCTGCGGCTAGTCAAGGAGGAAACTCTCTCAACCAGAAGTTGCTTCACTAGCTCAGTCGGTAGAGCGTCAGTCTCATAGTTTCTAAAATTGTGTCATCTGAAGGTCGACAGTTCGAACCTGCCGTGGAGCATTTAACGCTCTTCGCAACTTCTTTCTTTTTTTTTTTTTGGATCTTACTTTTTTAGTACCAGAACATATGAGCATTTCTTAGTCATTATTTTTCGGAAACTGGAATCAGACTGCTATCTTCTTTCGCCCAACTAATACTGGTTTTCTGATACTTCCACACCACCCTCGAAACTCAACTAAAGACCAATTCAGCTCAATTTCTTGCAGAGCGCACACGCTTGGATAACATCCTGCATATAAACAACCTTATTTCCCGTTTTGCACTAAACATAAAAACAGTCCTTTGTTTACAAAAGATAAACAAGAGGCACACCTCAGCTTAAAGCTACACTGAAGGTCAAAGACACCGCTGAGCATCCTAGGCGAAGCACCAAGCACACAGCAAATAATTCTGAAAAAAAAACCAACCACAAAGTCCCAGAATTGAGCTCCTTTGCCCACCTACTCTCATTCATGATTCGATGGCTCTTCGAGATATAACCCAGTTGGAAAACAACATCCCCAAAGTGGCGTCATTCAAACGAAATTCAGTGAACTTGCATGCAGATGATGACAACACCTTCATACCGCCAGTTTTAAGTAGCTACGCCATCTCATTGCTAGGCGAGGTGAACGCTAATCTGCCCCCAGCCCCAACGCCAACCCAACCTCAACCACAATCACAACCACAACAATTGCATGGATCTCCCAAACCAGCTACTATTACTGGAATATACGAATTGGACTTCCCCCAGAACAACCTCAAGAACTCCCTCAAAAACAAACTTTCCGTACATTTTAGTGAGTCCAAAGAGCAGCAGCGTGCCCAAGATAGAACTACCTACAGCACAGGCAACATCAACTCAAATTTTTCAGTTTACCAAGACTACGACAACAATTTTTCCGGCCATTCATCAATGACAACCAATAACCAAACTCTTTCCGAGTTCAATGAAGAGTTGAATGACTCATTGCACAACCATCACAGCAGTAACAGCACCGGCATTACCAGTAACAGCCCGAAGAGCGTATCTTCTGGAGGCGTTGAAGCAGCAGATACCACCCTGAAACAACTGCAAGTACACAGCATTCGGAAGTTGCGAGGAACAAGAAGGTTTGGGAAGTTGTTGGGACCACCCAAGAGAAGTAAACCTCAGCCAACTGAGAGCACTGTAGAGCCCAGCAGCAACTTAAACGGATCCAATTTAACTACCCCTCCACCCTCGTACAATACGGACTTACTCCCGAGGCTAAATACACCTGGAGGGTTAAAAACACCTAACGATAGGCACTCTGGAATTTATACACCTCCCAACCACCATGTGCGACTTACAGGTGGACCAGAATTTGGTAGAAATGAAGGTCCTGGCATTGAAACTAGAATTCAACCAGTTGAAACTTCAAAGGGTAGATTCGAACCTGGACCAGCTTCTCACAAGTCGTCCTCAAAGGAACCTTCGCACAACATAAATTTAGACGGGGCCGAATTTGGGTTCATGTCCAGCCAGAAGAGCGAAGAGCTCAGGGAAAGAATCGAACAGCAGAAGATGTTGAACGAACTAGAGAGGCAAAGACTCAAGCAACTTGAAAGAATGAACAGATTAGATGATATAGTAATGATGGGGCAAGAGAGGGATCTGGCTGTACCGAGGGACGTTTTGAAAGAAGTCAACAGAGAAAGACAAAGCGAACAAGAGAAGGCAAAAGAACTCCCAAAGGAAATACCAATCAAGCGTGTACTTGAAGATAACGAATTCAGAAAACCCAAAACTCCTCGAGTAGCAGCTACTGATTCGATGAGTAGAGAGTCGGCACACATTCCAGAGCAAATAGAAAGCAAGCTAACAGCCGCAACTCAAACTTCTAAAAAGAAAACTATCACCATCAATGGCATTCAATATGAAAAATTGGAGCTCTTGGGTCGTGGTGGTACCTCAAAAGTATACAAAGTCAAGTCCCTCTCCAGCAACAAGCTTTATGCCATTAAAAAAGTGACATTCGACCAATTCGATGAAGCTTGCATTAAGGAATTCAAAGGAGAAATTGACCTCTTGCTTCGATTGAAGAACTTGGAAAGAGTAGTGCAAATAGAAGACTATGCAATTGGAAAGGGATCTATCTACGTGGTGATGGAGTGTGGGGATGTAGACTTTGCCCACGTACTCCAAAGCAAGACGGCAATGAATCAGACGCTCGACTTGAACTTTGTCAAATTCCATTCTCTTGAGATACTCAAATGTGTATTGGAAGTTCATAAGGCTGGCATTGTCCATAGTGACTTGAAGCCTGCAAACTTTTTATTTGTAAGAGGAATATTGAAGATTATTGATTTTGGTATAGCCAATGCAGTCCCAGATCATACATCAAACATTTATCGAGAATCTCTGATTGGTACTCCAAGTTACATGGCCCCTGAAGCTTTGGTTGAAGTAAATCAGTCATTTCCAGGTTTACCAGTGGATGATTCGTCGTCCAATAATAATAAGAACACCAAAAACACTTGGAAAGTTGGTATGCCATCGGACGTCTGGTCCTGTGGATGTATAATCTACCAAATGATATATGGTAAACCACCATATGGCCACTACTCCGGCAACCAAAGAATTATGGCAATTATGAATCCGCAGGTTAGGATTCAGTATGCTGCCACTGGTATCGGGGGCGTGAAAGTACCCATTAGTGCTATTGAATTGATGAAGAAGTGCCTTGCAAGAAACCCTAACGAAAGACTCACTGTGGAAGAGTGCTTGAACAGTGATTTCTTGCACCCAAAAATTGTGACGGAGGGTTACATTCGAGATCTCGTGCACCTGGCCGTCAACTTTGGAATCAACAATAGAGCTGGGGGTAGTGGCATCATCACTGCAGAGGTGTACGACAAGTTAGTTGACGGAGTCTTGAAACAAATAGAAGAACTTAACTACGGATAGGACTTTCAGTATAGAAATAGCATTACTTTGTATAGAAATAGCATTAATAAGTTACTTTGCTTTGTAGAGATAGCATTATTCTCGATTATGTGTGTTGGGTTCAAGATAGTTGACGGAAAGTTAGAGCAATAGAGGAAGTTATCAAGAGCTTTCAAATAGAATGGCAAGAACTAGCTTACGCTTCTAGTATAGAAGTATTTTTACAGCTTCACTCGGTATACAAAGAGCAGGTAATCGAATACTATCAATCTGTCTAGAACTTGCACGGACTACTACAATTTCCCTTCGACGCTCATCCAACTTGTATAGATACACTAAGTACATATCATTTATACTATATTTTTTATTGTTTCTTTCCATTCTAGAAAAAGAGTTTATATCATATTTATTTCTTTCTTAACGTGGTCCCAACTTTTCCAACACACGAGGACCCTGTTCTTCCCACTCCTGTTTCGATATCCACATGTGGTCCTTGTCCGCCATGATGTTGGCCAACACAGCACCTCCAATGAAAACCATGTGTCTTCTTCTTGGGGGATCTTCGATTCTCACCTTAAAGTGTTCCAATCTAGTTGGGTCACCACGCAACACCTGAGTCAACCACAACTGCTTCAATTCCTTCTCCAACCTAGAGGGTAATCCAGGGTACATGGAAGAACCTCCCGAGAGCACAATGGCCTTGTAAAGAGAAGACCTAACATCGAGATCAGCAGATTGGATAGTCTTGAAAAGCATTTCACCCACACCCGGCTGCTCACCGCCAATCAAATGGGGTTGGAAGAGACATTCGGGTGCTTCGAACCTCTCAGAGCCAACCTTGATCACTCTTCCGTCAGGCAATTCGTACTGCTCAATCAAAGTGGTGGTCTCGTCAGCCAATTTCTTGTCGAATGCCAAGTCGTACGAAACGTAGCATAATTTTTCCTTGATTTGGCGGACCGTCTCGAAGTCCGCAGTTCTGTTGAAGGCATATCCACGGCGGAATAACAAGTCAATCAAGTGTCTGGTAACATCACGGCCAGCAACGTCCAACCGCTTGGTCAAGTGGTTCAACACCACAGACTCGTACACGGGCACGATATGCGTAACCCCATCACCGGAGTCGACAACTACACCGGAACTCAACCCTTGTGCGTATAACGCCAACACGGCTTGGATGGCCACGTACACTCCGCCAAACTGGTACTTTTCAAACATCACGTCACACATAACCTCTCTGTTCTTCAAGGGGTTCATAGGAGGCTCCGTCAACAAGACTTTCTGGCCCGTGGTGTCAATCTGCATCTTCTCGTGGAATGCGTAGTCCCATAAATGTTCCATATCTTCCCAGTTCTTGATGATTCCGTTCTCCATAGGGTACGAGATCTGCAACAACGAACGCACTTGTGATGCCTGTTCTCCACACATGATGTCCTTGATTTCCAAGTTGTCTGGCACAAGGCCAGCCCTTTCTTCTGACCGGAGGATCGGTCTCCCGACAATCGAGGGGAACGTGTAGTCTGGGAAGTTGGTTCCTGCCCTTCCTATCTTGACAAATCCTGTACCTTGATCGAGGACTGAAGGTTAGTATAGAGTAGAGAGAGGCACCTTAGGCTCCGACCCGGAGGATCCATAGGTATAGAAGAGAAAGCTATGGGGTAGGCGAGCCAACAATAAGGTAGTTGGAACAAATTGGACAAATATAGATCAAAATAGGCCTCTGGTAGTTGCACCGGCGGATCCTCAATGTGCCGCTGGCTCGGTGTCGGCAGTGGCACTGGCAGCTTTCTTCAGCCTGCTTTGTTCACCGCTCTACCACATATTTGTTGGATTTTTTTTTGCCTTTTTTTCGACTACCCTTCACATGTACATACCAATTGGTGTTTCACTCATCTTTGCTTCTGCTTTGTATCTATATTGCACTAGAATGACCAGTGTCGACAGCTGTTGTCTTGATAGGGAGCTTGCGCAGCTTGCAGGTCGGGAATTTTCCCTTGACTATATACAGGAAAATCATTCAAAAGGAGGAGGCCCAGCGAAATCTCCACGGAGGTCAGAGGAAGGCAGCTACGGGGTCGATAAGGGGTCGTGCACACTGTTTGAGACTAGGTGAAGGTCAATGTTTTGCTGTTATTATTTAAGAATTAGAGGATACTAAATAAAAAAGAAAGTAAAAAGTTTTGAGTGGAATTGAGCCAAGGCGCACCAATGAGGAGCGGATCATGATCCATACTGGTACTGCTGCAATGGCTGTGTACGCCGATTTTTAGGTTTTCAGTTTATATCACTTCATGAAGTGTTCCTTTCTCCGGTTATATTTCTTGTACATATCCTCATTTTTGTGGTTGCGCTGATGATCGCAGGTGGTCACGTTATCAATGGGTAGCTGGTTGCAGATCGCAGATGGCTGCAAATGGTGCTATGAAGGATTCGTTATTTTGTTCGAATTGGTTAATTGGTTGAAGAAAACTCGGTTATCTTCACGTTGGGATTCTTGTATGCAAATGTAAGGTACGAGGTGTGACTCTTGATGTCAGCTTCAATCTTGGTAACGTTGGTCCACTTCCACTGGTCATCACCTTCCTTCACCCTACGGCCCTTGCCGAAGGGATTAAAACCTTTACCCAAGTTTTGGAACTTTTTAGGTTCAGATCCAGTTTCTTCATCGTTGATCTGGCTAATATCTCTCTTTTCCCCAACAACTTTAGCGTGTCTTCTATTTTCAATGCCTTGGGACTTTCTCGACTGAATGTCCTTAAGACGCTTAACCACATCCGAGATATCCTTGACCATTTCCTTTCTGGCTTCCCACCTCTTTCCTGCAACTTCCACCATTTCGATGCTGCTCCAGCCATTTTCCTGGAGTGCCTTAACGGTCTTCTCCACCTGTTCGATACATGGAGAGAAACAACAGATTCCGACTTGAGATTGGCTTGCAATCACCTTTTCCAAATGTGGGATCGCGGTCCATGGTGAAGGTAAATCCAAAAACACTACATCGGCATCCACAGTCTTGGTGTCAGGGCTGAACTTGGCAGGAATACTATCAATCTCAAACCCGCCGTTACAAACATCCCGATGAGTTATTACTGTGTTCACATCAAGCAAACCATGCTCTTGGAACTCCTTTTGCGCTTCTAAGAATCTTGGTTCGTGGAACTCATACGAAAATAAAACCCCATCAGCGCCAATTGTTCTTGCAAATGAGTGCGAAAACGACCCTGACCCAGTACCAGCTTCTATTACTCTGGTGCCAGCGGTGACCCCAAGTCTTTGCATGATGTAGGAGGAGTCTGGGGTATAAACGATCTGAGTACGATGAGGCAAGGAGATGGTCCATAATTCAGGAGATGGATGGAGCAAGTGGATGAATCCAACGTCCTTAGCTCCGCTCATCTGATCTCCAAATTTCATACCAATCATTCTATCGTGGTGGAAACTACCATATCTAGTGTTCAATATTGAACCTCGAGTAACCGTTATGTGCTTCAAATTTCCTCTCCCAATGAAAGCTAGCACGAAGTCCCCCTCTTCTATAAAGTCCTTATACTTGAAAAACGACATAATGCAATCAATGTCTGGGTCTGTAGACTGTCTGGTGCAACGCTAGGCCTGGTCGTTTTTTGCATGCCCTCGAGATGAGCCTGGAACCCATCGCATCCTGTATACAAGCCATAAGATTTTCAAGACTCCTGCAACGCAGAGACTCCTCCAGGAGTGCACATAGTGACGCAAATCATTAGAGAGACAGAAGATAGGCAGAGGTAGAGTATGATGTTCAGCACCAAACCCCCACTGGAAAGGAAAGCAGATCAAATCGTACCCCCAGACATGTGCACAAGCCCCCAATTGCTATTCACGAACGTCGATTTTACTAGCCCAGCTCGACTTTTCACTCCACCCTAGAGCGGGCGTGCCCGTACCAATACGTCGGCGCTACCCACACATTATTTTTTTTTCTTCCCTTTTTCGAGCTTTACGCTTTCGACTTGGAGTAGTGGTGCCATAAAGCAACATATACTAGAACTAATTGCCTTCTTTTTTTCAGCTGCCCGACCTCCTGTGCGACCCCTGAATTGAACCCGCGAAGAAAAACCCCGAATAACCCCACAGACAAAGAAATAACACCGGCATCATGGCAAGCTCTCCTATACAGCAAGAACAAGTCAACATACAGCAGCAGCAACAGCAGCAAAGAGATCCCTTGACACCAAATGTCGAGGATTTATACCTTGAATCGTACGCCTTCACAACCGCAGCTGCTATAGTGGGATCTGTAGACAGAAAAATATTCGTTGTGTTGAGAGATGGAAGAAATGTGTTTGGAATCTTGAGGACCTTTGACCAGTTTGCCAACTTGGTCTTGCAAGACACCATAGAGAGAATCTATTTGGAATCTGAAGACGCCACCCCAGACGTACCAAAGCGCTTTGGTGAAGCTTATAGAGGAGTTTTCATGATCAGAGGTGAGAACGTAGTGATGATGGGCGAGTTGGACATCGATAAGGAGGACGACCACTTGCAAGAGTGGCAACAAGTTGGATTTGCTGAAGCAGAAAAGGAATTGAGCTCCAGACAAGCGGCCAAGATAAAAGAACAGAAGCTCAAGTCGAAGCATTTGTTGACCAAGGGACTTATCAGCGATTTTGCTCCCTCTGATTTGTATTAGCATGTAATGAATGAAGTCTAGATGAAGGAGTGTATTGGTGAGATATACATAAGTATGTATAAGTATGCATATATACATAGATGTGGAATAATTGAGAAACCTCGCGATAGGTGTCGTTAGCTGTATAGCAGAACATGTATAAATATATTTATATATATACTATACTTGCATGTAGACTATACTTGTATGTAGACTATACTGGTTTATATGCTATTCTCATGTGTACATAGCTACAACTGTCCGTGTGCCATGTTTTAATCAGATTGTATACTTACCTACTATAGTACAAACAACCAAAGCTTAGTACTTCTCCAAATACATACGTCTACTTAGCTCGTAGACTTACATCAACACTCATATTGTACACTGCTATCATTTACCTTATAGATCTAGAACACTTCTACATATGTTTTTCTCATACCATAGATTGACCACTATTTGAACTTGATATACATATATTTACTCGTATACTGACTACAACCTCGATAATCTCTCGAAATTGGCTTCCTTTTCTGCAAAGTACTTATCGGCAGAAGCAAAGCCCTTCAAGTACGCTCTACCCAATTGATTAAGATGTGCCTCATCTGGTCCATCCGCTATTCTCAATGTTCTACCCAATCCGTACATTCTTGCAATCTCACAGTCCTGAGAAACACCCTCAGCACCAAACATTTGGATTCCCCAGTCCATGACTTCCAACGCGGTCCTTGGAGTCTCGATTTTGGACATAGAGATCTCCCTCAATGCACCCTTGGCGTTAGAAATATCGATCTTGTGAGCTGCATTCAAGACCAAGAGCCTACACTTCTGGATATTGATCTTATGTTGGGCAAACGCATAGATAAACAGTTCTCTGTCCTTCATGGGTTTGCCAAAGATGAGCCTATGGTTAGCACGATGTGCTACTTTGAGCAACGCATACTCAGCTGCCCCAATGGCTCTCATACAGTGGTGGATTCTACCGGGACCCAATCTTGCCTGGATCAATTCAAACCCTCTACCTACGCCAGCAAGCACAGCGTTGGGCATTTCGTCTGCTGGTACCTCGTAGTCGTTAAATTCAATTTCACAGTGGCCATGTGGTGCGTCGTCATATCCGAAAACCAGCAAGGGGCGAGTCAATTTGGCTTTACCTGACAGCAACGCTCTCTTGGAGTCCAAGATCAACACCGAATGGTTTCTGTATGGGTTACGCTCATCATTGGTGGTCTTACACATCACTAACCACACAGTGGTTCTTGGGTCCCCAGCCCCGGATGCAAACCACTTCACACCGTTTAAAACGTAGTTCCCTCTTGAGTTTTTCACTGCAGAGCACGAGATGTTCAATGCATTGGAAGATGAAACTCCCTTCTCCGTCATCAAGAATGCAGACCGAATCTCTCCATTCAACAAGGGCGTCAAGTACTTCTTCTTGTGGAAGGAGTTCCCGTACTTGGCAAATAATTCCATGTTACCGGTGTCCGGAGCGTTGGTGTTGGTAGCTTCTGGTGCTATATGCGATCTCCCAAGGTACCCTGCCATGATTCCGTATTCCAAGTTGGTGTAACCTGGACCCTCGGGGTAGTGCTTGGACAAGAACATGTTCCACAAACCAAGCTCGCGAGCCTTCTTCTTGAGGTGTTCAGTGATTGCCGGGGTAGACTTCCATCTAAATTTGGGGTCTTCTACCACTTGCTTGAAGTAGATATCATCTGCAGGTATGCAGTACTCGTCTACAAACTTCTTGGTTTTTTTGATGGCTTCGAGTCCACGGGGGGAGATTTTGTCGAGGAAAATCGCTGGAATTTCTTCTTCTAGAGACATTTTCTTCGACTGAACAATGTTGTCTATCGCAATTGATGAAAAGGGAATCACTGGAAGCAGTTCTGGCGCTCCTTTTATACCTTGTTAAATGTTACCCCGCAAATTGTTGCACGATTTTGGAAGCTTCCGATCTGAAATATTTTCCTGCATGGTGCTATCCGAGGAGGACTAGGGGAGGACTCAGTAGGGGGAAGAGGCAGAGGCAGAGGCAGTAAGGGCCAGAGTGGACGGTTATATTTTGGTGGTTTGCTCAGTGCATAGTGTTCTGGTAAATGTAGATTGTGGCGGAGACCTCTCTGCTCTCTATGATACAGATATGAGTAGTGTGTGGTTTGTGCTGTGCTATGTTCTAAGCTTTCTGTTGTCTACCGTCTGTTTCTTCCACTTAGCGGAATGTGCGACATTTTGCGGCTAAGACTTTTCCCACAATCTATCAACTTAAAGTGTTACTTCCAAGGCACTTACCTGCGGGACAGTTCCATTGTCCCGTGGCCCCTTTTGTTTACATTACGGTCGCCAAATCAACAAGAATGCAATGAAATAATGTGACTGCAGAGCCTCTCTCCCACGACCCTCCATGCCCACCGTCTTGCGACCTTCACTTTAGCAGCCAGTTTGGCAGCCAAACCAACCCACCAATTTACCTCCTGCATATACACATATTACACAAAAACCCTTGCTACAGTCGCCCTCAGAAACTCACGGACGGTCCAAACCAGCTAAGACCACACCAGTCCACAATACGCCCTTTAATCTCAATTTATTTCAGTTACTTCTAAGTCCTAACAACACACTAGCCCACCATGGAATACTTTGAATCGGACGTACCCAATATTCCCGACTACAGACTCTCCGAGAAGCAATTCTTGCTCACTGTGTGCGCCACCACATCCTCCAGCGACAAAGAAAAGCTCACCAGCGAAATACTCGACTCGATCAAGACTGAATCCTTGGGTTCCTACTACAAGTACCTCACCACCGAATTCCCCACCTACTTCAAGCTCGATGAAAGTCTTGCCGCCCAGTTGACCGCTACTAACGACGAAGAGATTGAAAAGCTCAAGGCATCCATAAAGGAGGCAGAAGGGGACGACGAAACCGAACTTGATGTGACCCAATGCTATATCAAGTTGGCTGATTACTACACCAAGATCATTGACCGTGAAAACTCCATCGAAACCTACCAAAAGGCGTTGGAGCTCCCTCAACTGACGGGGTCCAAGATCGATATCTTGCTCACTTTGGCCCGTTTGGAGTTCTTCTTCAGTGATTATGCCAAGGCTAAGGTCTACTTGGACCAGGTGAAGGTATGGATCGAAAAAGGAGGTGACTGGGAGCGTAGAAATAGATTTAAGATGTACTCTGGAATATTCTTAATGGCCACCAGAAACTTCTCCGAGGCTTCCAAACTTTTGATCGACTCTTTGGCCACTTTCACATCAACAGAGATTTGTTCATACGACCAGGTGGCTCATTATGCCATTGTATCCGGTGTTTTGACCTTAGATAGAGTGTCATTGAAGGAGAAGATCATGGACAGCCCAGAGATCTTGTCTATATTCTCTTCATCTCCACACTTGGAACCCTTGATCAACTTGACCAACTCGTTATACACTTGCCAGTACAACTACTTCTTCAAGTACTTGTTGGAGTCCCACGACAAGTTGTTGGTCAACAACAAGTACCTCTACAAGCACAGCAACTACTTTTTGAGAGAAATGAGGTGCAAGGCATACGGCCAATTGCTCGAAAGTTATAAGTCGCTTTCGCTCAAGTCCATGGCTGAAAACTTCAGCATTCTGCCCGAGTTCTTGGACAGAGACTTGTGTAAGTTTATCCCCAATAAGAAGTTGAACTGTGTCATTGACAAGGTGAACGGAATCATCGAAACGAACAGACCAGACAACAAAAACAACCAATACCACTTGTTGATCAAGCAGGGGGATTCGTTGTTGACCAAGCTCCAGAAGTACGGGGCTGCGGTGAAGCTTAGTGGTGCCGAGCGTGTATAGAATATTAATAAACTTACGATAGAACCAGAAGCTGTAAGAGAAGTGAAGTAAAGTACGGGAAGACAAGCATCTGCAGGTCCAATGGAGTGAAGTTGTTAAGTTGCAACCAGAAAGGCAAGAGACGTAGTAGAGAAAGAACAAAGAATGCGCTAGTCTGGTGTGGTAGAGCCATCTTGCTGCCACCTGTAAGAGATATGTCTATGAGGAACTAAGAATGGTCCAGAGTCATCATGCTGCAACCGAAACATCAATAGAATGCAAAAAAAAATAATGAAGGATGCGAGGTTCGAACTCGCGCGGACACTGTCCAGTAGATCTTAAGTCTACCGCCTTAGACCACTCGGCCAACCCTCCAGATATGAAGTTAAACTGCGATGTGCAACATGTTCCAGTAGGGGCAACACTGCTCCAACGTCAGCCTAAGGCTCTCCAAAAGATACGGTGTATCCCCAACAAACCTAGAAGACGAGGCACTCTAGTAAACCATTGAGAAGCAGGTGGAGACATCACACTAAAAGTAAGTAGACGCAAGCGCGCTTAATCCCGAATGTCGCAGATCCTCCGCGCAACCATTGCCCCTAGCTCAAAATAGCACTGCGGTTTCTGCAGCATTGTGCTTCTGAATTATTCCACGGTTCTTCAGATAACAGTGTCATATGAAAATCGGGGTTAGCAATTGGTGGTTATTATTTTATCGCAGAAAAAGAGAAAATATCCTATTGTCATTCTATTGAGGCGTCGGTGGCAACGCCGGCTCAATTCTTGTAATCTTCAATTCCCTTTTCAATGGTAAGATTAAAGTTAGTTCAAACTCGTCATGCCCGTGAAAAAAAGCTTCGCTACTCACGCACTATCCTTTATCCTGAGAAGAAAAGTCTACTGCATGCACAATGCGAAACGTACAGACGACATGACTGTATGCAAAAGAAAAATGCGAATGCCCCGTCTTGCCCCACTTTCTTATTAGTGAGTGCTTCTTGTTGCTTAATAAAAAACTGTCACATGCTATCAATTCCACGGTTAAATACAAGGCTAGCCAAATAATCATCGCTATAATAGGACATATTGCAATGTGAAATACACCATGGAATTCGTATATAAAGCCAGTGTTTGCACCCAAGAATTCAAAGGAGAAATGTATGTATTTTAAAGGTAACAAATAACAAGGGAAAAATGGCCAAAACTAGAGAAGAAATTTTAAAAGACTACGAGAGTGAATTTCTCGATGTGGTAGGATTGGAAATGACGGTTGATGGGCATGATGAAAAAGTGGTATACTCGAGGGACATGGAGAACATGCCGGAAAAAATCCACATTGTTCTCCCAGAATATGCAACCTACCACTTGACTATCTACTACAGAGTTAAGAATAGACCCATCAAAAAGCTTCATTATTACCATGCCATTAAGAAGGCTGGAATTCCAATGAAAACGAGAAACTTGGACATTGGTGACGTTGAGCCCAACGAAGGCGATTCCGTGCACAAGGCTGTGTTTGAACCGGAAACGTTACCTGGTGGTTACTTTATTAGAAACACATACCCTGCAAACACTATTTTCCTGGAAGATGGAAAGCCTATATTCAACTTCGATTGGTTTATTGACATTGCAAAGAAAGGTACTAAGCCCAGTATAAAGGCTTGAGATCAATGTGCAATTCCTAATTTATTCGTCTTTTATACAGCTATAAGAATTAAAAAAAAAAAAAAAAAAATAATGAATTAAAATAGAAATATATGCCACATTTCATCTCTGATACTGTAGTTACTCTCTTTTGAAACTAGGTTGACTTAGGACCCGTTCAATGGTGTGTGGACTTTTAAAGGAAAGCCATAAATAGCAATAGATCCAGAAACGGCAGGTGTGACGCATAATGCGAGCATTTTTGGTTGCGAATCCCGAATCCGAATCACGCTAAGCTTAGCATGAGACATAGTGGGGGTGGGGCGTGCAGATGGTCAAAGATTAGACAGAGGTCAGGAGATCGTTGTGGAAGCAGTTATATATACTGGATGTTTCCCCAGTCACCTCCCTTTATCAAGCTCGACTCGAGAAACACAGGCTGAACTGAAATACTGGTTCATTGTTACTTCACTTTTATTTTTATTATTTTTTTTGGCTATTGTCAAAGTAATTACCGTTGACGTCGTTTTTGCTCAACTGTAGCTATTATACAAGATAACAATTTTATCTTGAAACACCACTATACTTGACTACAATATTAAGGAGAAAGGGTCTCTTACCGCAATATATATAACATACTCAATAATTTAGGCGCTGTTTTAATCTGGACTTTCCCTAAAAAAAGAAACCACATTTTTATTTTTTACAGTTGCGCATTGATAAAGCGAGCTGATTGTGCCTTAATTTTTCCCCAAGAGTAGATCATTCTTTTCTCTTCAGGTCAATATAGTTAGTATGAGTTCGCCCAAAAGAAGAATTGAAAAGGATGTTATGGACCTCATGATGAGTGACCACGATGTTACCCTTATCAACGATTCGATTCAAGAGTTTTTTGTGATGTTCCATGGTCCCACCGATACCCCTTACTCTGGTGGCACTTGGAAGATAAGGGTTGAACTACCAGATCAGTACCCAATTAAGTCGCCCTCTATCGGGTTTTTAAATAAGATATATCACCCAAACATCGATGAAAGCTCGGGCTCGGTCTGTTTGGATGTCATAAATCAAACGTGGTCGCCCATGTTTGGGTTATTAAATATATTTGAGAATTTCTTACCCCACTTATTGCGTTACGCCAACCCGAGCGACCCATTAAACACTGATGCGTCAAACTTAATGAATAAGGATGCATCTAAGTACACTGAAACCGTCAAACTTTATGTTCAGAGATATGCCAAGGATAAGACCATCAGCGAAAAACCCGAGGAGGACAATGAAGATGATGATGAAGACGAATTGAGCGATGTAGGTAGCTTATCTAGTGACGAAGACATAGATGTGAACGGAAAATTCGAGATATAATTGTATGGTTGCATAATTGGAGGAACTTTTGGTATTGCATATATTTTAGATAAGTAACATACATATATAGCATATGTCTGTAGGTATTGATCTAATTAACGGATTGGTCATATATATAAATTAGATAGGTAAATTGAATTGAACATAATTAATCATAGCAGAGGAAGTTTGCAAACTCACATGTCTGACACATCTCTCAGAACGAGTAACAACACACATTCGCAAAGAGCATCTTCAGAATCCATTGCCTGGGTTTCACCCGCAGGTAATCTTCTAAGCTTGCCAACTTCATTCCTCTTTTTCTTTTCGTCCCTCTTTAAACGCCTTCTTCTGAGTACCTCCAGCCTGCTGAGCTCCTCTCTTTTTGGGATTTTAATCTTAAGCAAGTTGATCCTGTCTGACTTTTCAGTAATCCAGTGGATTTTTTTAGGGTTAACATCGCTCAAATTATAAACAAATTCTTCATTATAATTCAACTTTGTAGACTTCAAGAGAAGTTTGCAGACGCCATTGCCTGTGAGGTAAAGTTCAAATGAATTAAAGGGAGCATTTTCATTGGTAACTCTTTTAACGCAAATTTCAAAGTTAGCACCTACTCTATAAGTTGACGTGATAGGACCATGGATATCTGACTCATTGGAATCAGTGTCAATTGAAACAGAAAGTGAAAGAGAAGGGATTTCTGTTTCGAGTTTAGCTTCGTCAATTAAAGAAGACATCGAGAATATAGAGTACTAGTAGTGAAAATAATCAAAAAGAAGAAAGTTAGATAAAAGAAGAAATTAGCTGAATGAGGTTCCGATTCTCCTCCCTTTATACAAAATCCAAACAATTACATTTTTACCTTGTGGCTTTCTGGATACGTATTCAGTTGTACTCAACAAGATAGTCATACTGCTCAGTTTGGGTGCAAATTCAACTAGAAGCTTCCAATTAAATTGTATGGACTGGTTCGGGATTTTAAGGTTTAAGAATTTCTTTTTTTGCAAGATACCAGTTAAAATATATAGCACCTCCTTGAACAGATCAATGGAAGCCGAAAGAACATATACATCTAAGAGGAAGAAAGAGGAGGAGAAAAGAAACCAGCCGAATTGAGTCTTGGTGGCCTAGCTGGTGAAGCAAGCGGGAGCAGCATTTTTTTTCCTAGCTCGCAAAAAGTGCTCCATTAGGAAAACCGATGCGATAAGCAATGGTACATTCATTGAGTCATAAAAAGTCAACCTAGCTCTATAATTCTTCAATGGATTGGCTGCTGTAGAAACCTCCTCCCATGTTCGCTGTGCTCACATGGTGGTGCTTCTAGACCTAGTTTTACACTTTTTTTTTGCATTTTGTTAGCTCTCTTCGTTCCGCCTATTCCTATGCTCCTTTGGGCTCCCGCTAGCATATAGTCCGCCTAAGCGCATACTGCCATTCTGGGTATAAGTATGGAATGCTTCCCCAGGTTCCGAAGAGCAACGTATACCTTCTACTGTAGCATACTAGTTCAATATGTTGAGAAGCAACATTCTTCGTAGACAGATCTTGCGCTCGCTCTCAATTGATTCTTCTTCTACAGCATCTTCGTTGAAGAATCCCGAACTATTCAAAACCCAAGGCTATGTCAATGGTGAATGGATTTCTGGCTCGAGTAAGTTTGAAGTGAACAACCCAGGGTTGGATCCAGGCAGTAAAATTGCCGATGTAGACTCATTTGATGTAGATCACTACCAATCAGCTGTAGCTGCTGCTAGTGAAGCTTTCTCCTCTTTCAAATCGACCACTGGTAGGTTCAGATCAGAGATTCTTCTCAACTTGTATAAGCGCATGATCGATAACAAGGAAGATTTGGCCAAGTTGATTGTACTTGAAAACGGTAAGCCCTACAAGGACGCCTTGGGTGAGGTCTTATACGCGGCTAGCTTCTTCCAATGGTTTTCGGAAGAGGCACCTAGGATCTCAAGTGACATCATCCAATCGCAGAACCCTGCAAACAGAATCTTGTCTATACGTCAACCTGTCGGGGTCTGTGGGATCTTGACGCCATGGAACTTCCCTGCAGCTATGATCACCAGAAAGTTGGGTGCTGCTGTCGCTGCAGGTTGCACCACCGTAATCAAACCTGCTAGTGAGACACCATTGAGTGCCTTGGCATTGGCCCACTTGTCAGAATTAGCTGGGTTCCCCAAGGGTGTGGTAAACGTTTTACCTTCCTCAGATAGTATTTCGATTGGTAAGCTCATGTGTGAACACCCCAAGATTAAAAAGATCTCTTTCACTGGATCAACGAATGTGGGGAAGATATTGATGAAGCAATCTTCGTCAACTTTGAAGAAGCTTTCCATGGAGTTGGGTGGAAATGCTCCGTTCATAGTTTTTGATGATGCAGACATTGACAAGGCTGTCGATGGTGCCATTGCTTCCAAGTTCCGTAGCAGTGGACAAACTTGTGTGTGTGCCAACAGGATATTCGTCCACGAGCTGATCTACGATACGTTTCTGAGTAAGCTTGTATCAAAATTAGCGTCAACGGTTAAGATTGGGTATGGTTTAGATGAGGGCACCACTCATGGGCCAGTGATCCATTCTAAATCTATGAAGAAAGTGAGGGAACACATTGAAGATGCTACTTCCAAGGGGGCCACTATTCTCTTTGGTGGTTCGAAACTTCCTGAAATCGGAGAAAACTTCCATCAGTTGACCGTTTTGGGAGATGTCACCAACGATATGCTTATTACTCAGGAGGAAACTTTTGGACCTGTAGCCCCATTGATTAAGTTTAGCTCAGATGATGAAGTCTTACGCATGGCAAACGACACAGATGTTGGCTTGGCTGGTTATTTCTACTCTTCCAACGTTTCAAGGATATTCAGATTCGCTGAAGAATTGGAGGTTGGAATGTTGGGTGTTAACACTGGAGCTATTTCTGAAGCTGCACTTCCATTTGGTGGGGTGAAAGAGTCTGGATTTGGAAGAGAGGGCTCTAAGTACGGAGTAGAAGACTACACTGTGGTAAAGGGAATCGTGATGAATGTTAAATAGGCAAACCATAGCTAAAATAAATACATATGATACTTCTATTTCGGTCTATAACAATGCAGTACATAAGATACTAAATCTTTCAATCCTTTTGAAGCTCTGAACGTAAATGAACAGAGTACCTGTGCCGTTAAGCCATTCTCAATATATTTGTTTATTGGTAAGTAGATCTCTCATTGGCATTAGATCGTAATCTGCGCTTCTTACCTCCTGATGGGAATCGGTGCATTAACTATAGTCAGCATATACACCGGAATTCACACGGTAATCTTTTTGAGCTCCTTCTTGCGGGAATCTTTCTACAACTATCTAAGTATCACCTTGTGGGAAACCATTATACGATGTTGGAATATCTACGTCGGGTGTAAATGGCTCTGGGACAAGAGCCTCCAAAGCAGCAGCTGGAGTGCTCTGAGCTTCCAGGAGGTTTGGTGTCGAAATTGGCTCCACCAAAGCTTCAGCGGGAGCCTCTTTTGTCAAAATTTCATCCTGTTCTGGTGCTTCACTTGGCGCTGATGCTGCTATTGTCTTCTTATCTACATGAATGCCAAAGTCTATGCCTTCAACTCTACTAAAGGGAAACCCATTAGAAACTCTCAAGTCGGTTTCAGGATGGGTTTTAGAGTAATCTTCAAGAAGGTTTTTCCTGAAAAGTTCATATTTTTCGCTACTTTGCAAAGAAGCTTCCAAGTCTTTTGTTAAGCCGTCAAGGCTGGTATCTACGGTAGGTTCACTCTTACTACCCTTGAGAGTTTCTAGTTCCAGTTTTAAAGATGAGAGGCGACCTTGCAAATCTAAGTCCTTGTCTGATATCCTTGTTGGCTTCTCATCGGTATTGAAAAGTATACTATGAAACCAGCTCATTTCCTCCACTAGCTGTGCGCATGCTACAGATTTGAGCGTGAGCGACACCAACCCATTTTCCTTCGTTATCCCATTGACAATAGACGAGGGGAAATTTATGAGAAGTTCCTGAGGTGGTTCATATACTGTTGGAGCTAGCGGCTGAATGTAGCTATGGTTTGTAAGCTTTTGTCTCTTTGGCATGTTGTCTATCACTTCGGCTAGCCGTGAAGTAGAGTCGTTCTTGTTTGTTTTTTTCTTCTTTTTCTTTTTGCGCCTGTTTGCAGTAATTTAGGTGTACTGTACAGAGACTCTTGTTACACAACAGTACACGCTCTAGTGGTTAAGCACCAGTAACCCTCTTAACAAGAAGTCTAAGGATGAATAGTCGAACTTTAAAGGCGTAAAATCAGTTTTTCATGTCTTTAGTATGAATCGTACTAGTAACCTGTAAAAATGAAATTAACGAAGACTCCCTTTATTAAATTTTAAAGAAAACGGGTGGTTACGTATTTGATACAGAAGGTGTAAAACAGAAAGCCAATGAGAATTAAGTGGCTATATGATTGATGTTATTACCGCAGAACAGTAGGGGATACACCGAGAATTAAAATTGTGTGGGATGTTATCATGAGATTTATTTGGTTGCAAAATGGAATATCGAGGCCCTTGCAATATTTTTTAGAATTTAAATTTAAGTAGAGGATTTTCTTGTCACACCATACAAAAAGAGTCACGTAAGTAGCTCGGAAGGTATAAACGTAAACGGTATTTTAATTAAAACATGGAATTTCATCCGTAGCCAAACTCTACTTTGGCTTGGAATCGTACAACGATAAGTCTATCTCCCTTTTTACAAAAATGCGATAGAGCCGTTTGATTTTTCCGACCCCCCTACTCACCCCACCTCAGCTCAGACATTCTCATACAGATAACAGTATACGTGCAGCATAGGCGAGAGCTAGCAGCTCTGCTCAGGTGGATCTATGACTCTTTAGCCGGTAAACGCATATCTCAAAATGGTATATCTACCCATCGCACGTTACTCTATATGTCCAGTGCAGCGTATTTTAATGTGGAACTGGCATTCCGTTCCTTATCAGTGCGAAGTGGTAATTGTTGCAAAATAGATAGCCTCCCACAAAAAAAACAATAAACAGAAGATATGTGAAACACGAACCATAAAAGATGCTAGCAATCCGTTTCTACCTTCAGTCAAAATGAATTTATTCAACTAAAAAAAAAAAAAAAAAAGGGTATTTATATAGTAGTATTCAATGACTGTTGACAAGCAAACCAACCTCATCATGAGTGGGAACATCGAAAAGGGTGTTCCCAACGTATCTTCCGGGAGCGGAGTTTACATCAAGATCAGTGATAAGAAAACAGGCGAGGAAAAGTTAATTCTCGACGGTATTACTGGTGCGGCAGTGGGAGCTCTTGGTTGGGGTGACGAATCTGTTGTTCAGATGATCTCCGAAGCTGCGCGTGACACAGTGTACTCGTATGGAGCTAACTTTGGTAACGAATACTCGCAAAAGTTGGCTGACTTTTACATTCAGAACTCACCTCCGGGGGCCTTCGCTGCTGCGCTTTGGACCACTTCTGGCTCCGAATCTAACGAAAATGCTTTGAAAATAACCTACCAGTACTTTAAGGCACAAGGTAAGACGAAGAAGACCAAGTTTATCTCAAGAATGACATCTTATCACGGTTTCACTATTGGTTCCTTGTCAATAGGTAGCTCGTCGAGAGCTCTGTACTTCAGTGACATTTTGTTGAAGGAAGATCAGTGCCTTAAAATGCCAGAATGTCACCCATATCGTTACCAAAAGGAAGGTGAAACATTAGAGCAGTACAAGGACAGTTTGATCGATAGCCTCGAACAAATGATATTGAAGGAAGACCCAGAAACCATTGCTTCAATTATTGTAGAAACTTTACCAGGCTCCAGTTTGGGTACGTGCCCACCACCTCCAGGGTACCTCTTGGGTATTAGAAAGTTATGCGACAAGTACGATATCTTAATGCACTTGGATGAAGTCATGTGTGGAACAGGACGTTGCAACAATGGTGGCTTAAATTGTTGGGAAAACTTCTTACCATTAGATCAGGGTCCAGATATTCAAACTGTTGGTAAGACCCTTGGGTCTGGCTATGTTACCATTGCCGGGGTGTTAGTTTCTCCAAAGGTTAAGGATGTTTACACTGCTAACAACAGTGCAATTGCAGGTGCACAAACATACCACGGTCATGGATTCAACTGTTTGGTAGCATTAAAGATTCAAGAGAAGATTAAGCAGTTGAACTTAACGGCTAACATGTTTGAGATGGGAAATTACATGGGCGAACTTCTTTCTGAAAAGTTGTTGAATGGAAAGTCTAAAATCGTTGGTGATGTTAGAGGTATTGGAGGATTTTGGTCTGTTGAACTTGTCAAGGATACCAAAACTAAGGAGGTCTTTGACGTGAAGTTGGATATAGGCCACAAAATTCAAGATATTTGCTTTGCGAACGGTGTGAATGTTATGGGAATGCAAGGAAGCTTCAAGGGTACAGGTGACCACTTCTTGCTTGCACCTTCATTCATTGTTACCAAGGAAAACATTGAAGATATCGTCAAAATCGTGACGAAATCGATTTTCCAGCTTGAAGATGATTTAGAGATGAAGGGTCTTTTGTAGATTTAAATACCTTGATATATGTGTATGCTGTATTAATATGAAAGTTGAGTAATCTTTACTACTATGTGAAATCCTTTGGATTTATTTTTTCTTTGCAGCAATGTGTATGCAGCTTTTATGCAAGTGTATGTATCAAGTCAAAAAAAAACCTTTACTATCAGGTAAGGAAAAGGGACCTAGCATGGCACCGGTCAATGCCTACTCTTACATCTTAATCAAGGTGGTATTGACATGAACAGACAAAGTGCAAGGAAGTAGAACAAAATGAAATAAATAAGACAACGAGAGCCAGAACCAGAACGAGAATGAGAACGAAAATTAGAACGAAAATGAGAACAAAAAAAAAAAAAAGAAGTTAGTTGCCCTGGAAGCACCTCGGCACCGAGAGTTAGCAGTTATTGGTGAACGGAAACAATACCTCACGACGTGTAAGGGGTAATCTTCCCTCACAATAGACGGTTAGCTGCAACTTTCTCAGAGACAGTTTTAAGTCAGTTTTCGGCTTCAGTACTTTATTTGCGCTTATCGAAGAAAAGTAAGCTTTAATTGGGTATGTTTCAAGAAGTTTGTGATCTAGAGCGCAGGGTAAACTTTAGAAAAGTTCGGTAAACGCTAGCTCGAAAAAATATGACGTGCAGTGCAATGCATAAAACCTAAGATTTTTGGTATTTGACGAGCTACCGACTTTCACCTTGGAGCAGCAAGTGGGAAAATGCTGGATGTGGAACCCAGCAAGATGGGGTCGTCAACAGACGAAGTCAAAAGCGGAATAAGAAAGTAAAAAGGGAATACGAAAGCAAAATGGAAGAAGTGAAAAAGAAATAAAAATTAAAAGTACACAGAAAAGGCTCTCTTGGCTAACCAACCTGTCTGCTCCCACTGGCAGCCTGTTTCCCACCAGTCGCTATATCTATTGTTTCCCAACCTCCCAAGCTCCTTCCCTGAATATTATTTTCTTCTTTTTTTGTAATTTTAAGTTCTATATTATTTTTTGCGGCTTGTGCTAGCACCTCGCAGGCCCAGATTTTCCCCCATTGGGGACTTAACAATATTTTAAGGCTGCCCTACAGACAAAGGAGAAGGCAATACAGTTTGTCCCTTACATAGAAGCACAGCTGGAATCGGCCCTGAGAATACGTCTAGCTAAAAAATAAGAACCTCCATTCAACAACCACTTCTGCAACCCCCCCCCTCTTTCCACCACATCACATCCCTTGACCTGTCTCTCGTCCTGCCTGCTCTCACAAATCCACCTCTCGCTTATTTCGTCCCCCTAAGAAAAAAATAAATTAAGAAATCACCGCAATAAGCTGGAAAAACCGATTTGTCCTAAATTGGCTATTCCTGCACCGGGCTCTTTTTCCTCTCTTTACTTTCTGCCTAGTACGCGTTCAGTCTGCTCATTTCAACTTTTGAGCACCTTGAAAAATTGTGTACTAGACCAGCGCTTCCTTACCACGTTATACTATTATCCTTGTAAGATGGAAGTGCCTGACTCGCAGGTTTACATAGCCACTTATCTGAGCGTAAGTAGATTGGCGGCGGACGCCAAACGAAGACGATAGGAGATCCCGTGGATGGCCTCAACCAAAAAAAAAAAATGGTAGCCGAGTTTTTGGGTCTACGCGTATTACGCCTACTGCTAAAATCTTGTACCAAATCTCTAGCAATACTAACCACAAATTGTAGACGGATGTGTACGAGTGTACCATCAATAACACGCCCATAATGAGAAGGTGTAAGGACAATTGGGTCAATGCCACACAGATCTTGAAGTGCTGTAACTTTCCCAAGGCGAAAAGAACCAAGATCTTGGAAAAGGGCGTGCAGCAGGGCCTCCACGAAAAGATCCAGGGTGGTTACGGGCGGTTCCAGGGTACCTGGGTGCCGCTAGCAGATGCCCAGAGATTGGCGGCAAACTATGGAGTGACGCCTGACTTGGCCCCTGTCCTTTACCTCGACCTAAACGACCCCAATTTAGTCATTCCGAAGAAAGTGAAGCAAATGAACAAGGACGGGACTCCAGTAAAGAGAAAATACGTGAAAAAGTCAAAGAAATTGGACGAAACACCCACCAAGAAGCCCAAGTACAGCGAAGCAGACATGTACGCATCGGCATCGGACGACTCGTTCCGTGCCGTTGGACGGATGGGTCACCAGGGCATGCAACAGACACTGCAGCAGATGCTGTACCAAATGCAGCCACAACTCCATCATCACCAGCAACAGCAACAACAACTCCGTGCCCAACAACAGCAGCAGCAATTTCAGCAGCAGCTACCTCCCACATTCAACCAGCCTGAGTTCATTGGTGCTAACGCAAGCATGCCCAACTTTGGCACGGCTCCCAATCAAAGCCAAGCGATACAGGACGAGTTCCAGTCTTATCAAATGTATCAGAGGTTCCAGCAACAACAGCAACAGCAACAGCAACAACAACAGCCTCCAGTACCCTTGCACCAGCAGCAACTTGCACAGGAATTCACCCAACAATTGCAACCTCAGCAAGTCCCTCAAGGCGTCCTCCCACAACAGCAGAAATTCATCAATTCTATGGGAAACATTGCATACGGAAGCTTCCCCAATTCGATCTCCAACCAGCAGCATCTTCAACTCATTGGCCTGGTCCATGGCAAACCGCATGCCCTGTCACAGTCCACCAACGAGACCAACTGGTCACAGGATGAAAACAAGGAGTCCGACACATCAGTATCATCAAATGAAGATATCTCTAACAAACAAAAGAGCATTGGAGTTGTTAACGGCACTCTTGCCCCTGAAGATACTAGCATTCTCACCACGTCTATGACGGAAACCAACCAGAGTCCCAAACTCATGGGCTTAAATGGAGGTACTGACACAGATGATGAGAACTCTTACTCCGCTCAGCTCTTGAGATTTTTCAGTGAAGATAATGCTCCTATTCCTTATTTCATTCATAACCCTCCGTATGACTTCAATATCAATGAAGCTATCGACGACGAAGGTCATACTCCGCTTCATTGGTCAGCATCCATTGGTAACTACAACATGATTCATTTATTGATCACCAAGGGTGCAAATCCCTTGGTGGTGAACAACTTTGGGCTTAATCCCTTGAGTAAGCTTGTGCTGTTCAATAACTGTTACGAGTTGAAGAACTTCCCCAAAGTGTTGGATGATTTGGAGTTATGTCTAATTAATACTGATATTAATGGGAGAACTCCAATTCATTACTTGTGCCAATTTGCCAAGGTCAGCTCTAAGTATGAAAGTCTTCGATATTATTTGGACATAATACTAGGAAAGTTGAACTCTTTGTCGAACAGAGAGGCTAACAAGCTGCTGCTGACTAACCTATTAAAGAATGTGATAGACCATCAAGATGTTAATGGAGATACCTGTTTACACTTGGCTGCAAAGTCTTCATCCATTAAAGTTGTTAAGTTGTTGCTCAGTTATGGCGCTAGAGACGACTTGGTTAACGTTAACAATGAAACTGCCAAAATGATTCTTCAAACTTATAATTTACTTGGGGGCCCTGAAGACAGAGGAAAGGAATTGGATGGTAATGGCGCGGTTTTGGCTACACCCATGCAATCCTTTGGAGGCAAAATTGAAACTCCAGACACTCAGAGAACTACTGTTCAAGACGACGAGGAAGGAGCGGATGAGAATAGAAGTGACTTTGTCAGCAAGGAACATTTGAATCAATTAAACATAAACGAAGACAACAAAGAGAATATTTTTAAAGAGGAAACTTTGAAATCGATAGATGATATAAGTACCCCAATTCAAAATAACGGTAAATTGCATTCCAGTTTACAACCCACATACCTGCTGTTGGCTGTGATTTCAGAAAAAACTACCCATGAGAGCACTCCAGTTCGAGGACCAGAGTCTAGAAAGCATCATAAGGGAAACTTGTTCTCCAGCAGTAGCAGTAAAGATGACGGAAAGGCATCCATTATCACGCATGAACCAAAGCCACCTCAATTGGACGACGAGGGCAAGCTTATAAAAGTGGATGACAAAATGGAAGGAGAAGAGTTACCCTTAAATTCTGACACTATTGGCACCGCAGACGAAACCTTGTCTGCTGCTTCGTACAAATTACCCATGCATGACTTGTCATCGATGATCCACGGCATGATTAATTCGCTTTCTTCTACCTATACCGAGGAAGATAGGAAGATTGATATTCAAATACGAAATGCTAAAAAGGAATTGAAAAATAAAAATGAAGTGCTGCAAGTTTCTATTCGCAACATGAATATGACGTTAGCAAAGAGTGGATTTGCCGAAGTTGCTGACTTACAGGAAGGTCAAAAACTAGTTCTGAACGAAATTGAAAATAACTCTGAAGAATTACAAGTAAAGGAACAAGAATTACTCAAGATCCTTGAAAAGAACCAAGCCTTCCAATTGGCTAGTTTAGTACAGGAAAAGGAAGGAGTAGTTGAGTTAAAAGAGGAGCAACCGGATGGCTCAGATATAGAATCTGAGAAGGACGAAACTGTGAAACAACAGAAAAAGGAAATAGCAATCCAGTTGAGTAAATTGCAATTGAAACGTACAACGTTACTCTCCGACATCACCAACGGCATTAGATATTATGGAATTGATCCTAAGATGTATAAGTACAGGAAACTTATCAGTCTTAGCTGTGGACTCAAAATGGAAGATATTGATGGACTTATTGACGGAATTGAAGAATCCCTTATGGAAAGTTCTTGAATGGTAAATACAAGTTAATTAATGATTAGAATTATGCAGTGTCAAACAAACTGGTGTAGGTAACAAAAGGGTGTTGGTAGTATAAAGGAGGTCTTCTACAATAAGACGACTAACAGAGTAAATTACAATACTTGTAGAGTTTAATATAATGAAAAGTGAAACGATCTCATAATAAGATCAGAGAATAAATTCCCGGCCTATAGCCCCCTCTACCGCGCTTCAACGGAATGCTACTCCTCCTTTCGCTATTTTCTTCGCTTTGGGAACGCGGCAAGAATTCCGAGCTTTTTAGACTAAAAGTGATTACAGAAAAACGCATAATGATGCATTTTTTGAGCCGCACCGAATGCAGGCGACTACGCTAAATATATCATCACATCTCCAATAATAAATCTCCAACAACCTCTTTCTTTTGCAAAGGATACTCCAGTTTTCATATTCCTTGATTTATATCTTGGAATTTAGCATTACTGAGAGGACTTATCAGCAGAAATAACATGCCTTCTCGACTAGGAATAAAAGAGCCACGGAACAAAGATGTTACCGGAACAATTATCATGATGAGTGCTGACACGGAGGACTCTACTGTTCACTCTAGGGCCACCACGACAGGAGAAACACACTCTTTGACTCTCAAGAAGTCCCATAATGGGATCATATTACATCCCCAGCCACAGGACAACCCAAACGATCCTCTAAACTGGCCCATTTGGCAAAGAGATCTCTGCTTGTTTATAATCGGATTCCAGACGTTTTTGGGTGGTGGACAAACTCCGATCTTGGCGGCTGGGCTCACTGCCTTGGGGACAGAATTCCATAAATCTTCAACCACGATGTCCTATTTGGTAGGGGCGTATATGCTTGCATTGGGGTTTGGATCTGTCTTTGCAAGTCCAACTGCCGTGCTTTACGGAAAAAGATTAGTATACCTTGGTGGTATTCTATTATTTCTCGTTGGGTCAATTTGGGGTGCGAATGCAAACTCTTTTGGTAGTTTGATGGGTGCAAGAATAATTATGGGTTTCGGAGTATCGCCTACTGAGTCACTTCCAAGTGCTACCATTGCTGAGATATATTTTGCTCATGAGAGAGCTTATAGAGTTGGGATCTACACAATGTTATTGCTAGGAGGAAAGAATATTCTTCCGCTACTTTCTGGGTTAGTGTTCCAATACTTAAATAGACACTGGTTGTTTTGGATTTTAAGTATGTTTCTTGGATTCACCTTGGTGTCTACTTTCTTCTTCGTCCCGGAGACATTTTGGGATAGGTCTCCCATACCTAATAAGCGGTCGGTGGAAGAATCCGAGGCCGCACGAGAGGTGTTTAACAAATCTGAACATCCAAGAAGACCAAACGAATGGGCAATGAGCAGAAACCCAACTAGCAACAATGTTTTGCAGCACACTCGAACTCATGGTGACGTAGATAGCTTGAGCTCTTCGTTACAGCAAGAACTGCAGCATCACCAACACCAGCATCCACACCAGGAATCGACGGCCGCTCCCATTGCAATTACGGACCAAGTTTCACCTGAAGAAAATGTTGGTAACAACTCCGGTGACTACATGAAAAGAAAAAGCTATATCAGTACACTTTCCCTCTTCTCTGGTAGGCATACACTTGATAGCTGGTGGATGGTTGCATTGCGTCCGTTTTTTCTCTACTTGTACCCTTCGGTATTGTTTGGGTCACTTATCTACTCATTCTCTGTCATTTGGCTTATTGTGATATCTGAAACCATCGCAGATATCTTCCGTGGTGAAGGCTACGGTTACTCTCAAGGCTCGGTGGGGTTATTCTACATCTCACCTTTTGTTGGGGGAGTACTTGGCTCCATGTTGACAGGTATTACCAGTGACAGATTGACTAGATATCTCGTGCTGAAGAATAAAGGAGTCTACGAGCCGGAATTCAGGCTCTTCATGCTTATCCCATCCACCATAATCATCAGCTTTGGACTAATGGGATTTGGTTGGTCATCGCAGGTGAAGGATTTGTGGATCGGGCCCATCGTCTTCTTTGGATGTGTCGCCTTTGGTTGTTCCATGGCCAGTACCACTGCTATCACCTTCACTGTCGATAGTTATAAGATGTTTGCTTCCGAAGCCCTTGTTTCGTGCAACTTCAGTAAGAACTTTCTTGGGTTTATATTTTCCTTGTTCAACAATGCTTTCATGGATGCAAGAGGCTCAAGAACTACATTTGTTACATATGGCTGCGCTCAGTTGTTTTTATCCTTGTTCGGTATTCCAGTCTACATCTACGGAAAGAAATGGAGAAGTTGGACCGACGACAAAGAACTTATTAAGATGTTATACCATCACGACAACGTGCCTGCTAAAGTCGGTGGTGATTCAATAGGAAATGAAGACAATGAAACACAACAGAAGACGGAGAAAGAAACCAGTGACGACAGTATTGAGCTCAACGCATAAGGTTAATGTCTATTATTTGGTTCAATGAATACATAATATTTCTATATTACAAAAAATCCACCGTACCTACCTCTATACCTGGGTTCTTGGCTTTATATTCTAAGAACCTTTCACTCATTGATTTACCGTTCCAGCTCTCAGTGTTTTCTTCATAAGTTACCCCAGGAGGTCCTAGCTTTTCGATTATACAGCCGCTAACTAAGTTGCCGCATACCGCACCGACTATCCAGTCTTTCTTAGAAAACAAGTAACCTACCATGAATCCTCCGCAGAACAGATTTCCTCCTCCTGTAGGATCAATAACCGAATTTTGGTCATCATGGTATGCTGGAACCACCTGGGAGATGGATTTTGTCCTAATGAAGCAGCCTCTGGCCCCACATCGAATCAACGAGCCAGACGACGGTTTGGTCAAGTACTTAGTAAAATAGGTATCTACAAACAGATTCAATTCAGAAGAGGGAAGCTCAGTATCAGTCGTTTCTATGAAATTTTGGGCCTCAATCAAGTTGGGTGAGAATATGTCTACTTTGGGCAATAGTTTACATAGAGCAGCATAATTCTCTGGAATACAGTCATAGGGGACAGGTTCCCAAATAAAGAGAGGGGCCGGCAAATTGGACCCACGGTTGGCTATGATGTTATCAATGATATCCTCACATCTCTCTATAGAGCAGATCAAATGGAAGCTCTGCGAATTAAGTAGCCGCTCGTAACTCAATATGTCTACGACTTCTATGCGCTTCTTTGGCGTTTCATAGAAGAAGTCGCGAATTCCGTTTTCTCGGTAGTAATTCACCCCTCTGGTGCTCAATCTGGAGGCATTAGACCTGAATATCAAACCTGAATTCCAGCCTTTGAGTGTCAATTCAACCTCTGGTGGGAAGTCGGTTCCCTTGTCTACAATGCCTGCAACACTTTGTCCCCTAAGCGGCCCCGCAATCATCCTGGCTCCAGCTATAGCATACGTCAAACCACCTCCAATAATATTGGTTTCGGGTGCCTTCGCTAACGATTCGGCATATCTGTTCTCATCTATGATGAACATTCCCATGCTCGTAAACAAGCATGGTTCTTCTGAGGGCATCAACGTGTAGTCCATTGCGAATCTAGAATGTGGGGAAGACAATCTAAAAAAAAAAAAAAAAAAATACCAAGATCAACCTAAAAAAAAAATAATCATACTAATAACGTAATCTTGATCGTATCAGCGCATCAGCCTCTTCGCTCCTTAGCCTCTTCCCCTCGACTGGCTCAAGAAAGGAAGATATTGTCCCCTAAATTCGCGACTTCCTGCGCCGCATGTACGCTAAGAAAATCTAAAATTGACTCTTTGTCGCTGGAAAAATTAGTCCCGCATTTTGGTCTGCTACCGTAGCAGCATGCCCCACACCGAAATTTGGTCGCTAAGTATGACGTGTGACTAGAAAAGTTCACGTTTATTTAATTCTTTCACCACGCATCGTAAAAAAGGGAGGCATATTTTTTATCCTTGCGTTATCTTACGTTTGAAGGGCCGGCTGATATATAAAAGGAAGATTCTTTGATTTAGTTGTCTTTACTTTTTTTTTTCTTTTCTTGCCTTTTTTGCTGTATTCACTTGGCCGTTTCAAAATGGCTGTACAGACATCCTCCGTTGCAGGGATCATCGCAGGCTTGGACCCGCTCGTGTACTCGTCGTCGTCCCCCTACAGACTCTTCCTTTTCCAGGCAGTGTTTATAATTTTACTATGTCTGATTGTCAATATCCCGCTCAGCAGAATCCAGCAGCCCAGAGTCATTGCTGAAGTGATCACTGGTATCCTTTTGGGTCCATCGGTTATGGGCCATATCCCTCACTTTACTGAAAAGTGCTTCAACCCGGCATCGATTCCAAGCTTGACGCTTTTTGCAAACATTGGTATTATTTTATTTTTGTTCATCATCGGTTTAGAAGTCGATGTCAAGTTCATTATCAAGAATGCAAGGGCTGCTGTTACCGTTGGTTTGATCAACATGGCCGTGCCGTTTGCCTTGGGCTGCGGTATTGCCAAGGGCTTCTACGACCAGTACCGTGTTGACGACGATGCCTTGAAGCCCATTGAATTTACCACCTATATGGTTTTCATTGCCGTTGCTTTATGTATCACTGCGTTCCCAGTCTTGGCTAGAATCTTGACCGAATTGAACCTTATTGGAGACCGTGTTGGTACCATCGTCCTTGCTGCTGGTATTACCAACGATTTGGTGGGCTGGATCCTCTTAGCCTTAGCGGTCACGTTGGCGAATGCATCTGACGGAATCAACACCCTCTATATCTTATTATTGACAGTTGCCTGGTTCCTATTTTTATGTTACCCTATCAGGCTTACCATGAAGTTCCTCTTGAAGAGGTACACCACCGACTTGCAAACTGGTGAACCTTCTCAATTATCCATGATGCTTATTCTCGTGATGGTGTTCACCTCTGCTTTCTACACCGATATTATTGGCGTTCACCCAATTTTCGGTGCCTTTATGGTTGGTGTGATTGTTCCTAGAGACAACGGTTACGTGATTAAGATCACTGAAAAGTTGGAAGACCTTGTCCATATCGTTATGATTCCCATCTATTTTGCTCTTGCTGGCTTATCAGTCAATTTGGGAGATCTTAGTCATGGAATAGATTGGGCCTACACTATTGGAATCATTTTGTTGGCCATGGTTGGTAAGATCTCGGGAGGGTTTTTCGCTGCAAAGTTGAACAAATTACTTTGGAGAGAATCTTTAGCTGTAGGAATCTTAATGAGTTGTAAAGGTATTGTGGAAATTGTTGTGTTGAACGTTGGTCTTAACTCAGGGATTATCAGTCAAAAGGTTTACTCTATGTTTATTGTCATGGCCTTGGTCACGACATTCCTCACTACGCCTTTGGCTATTTTAGTCTATCCTGTCTCTTACAGAGAGAAGAGAGACAAATTTATTAATGGAGAAATCCAATGGGACGGCACTCCAATTCTGAAGACGACTACAAATTCTAACGAAACTACCACTTCCCTGAACGAAGAGGTTGAAGTAATTGAAGGAAACAGCGAAGGTATTGCTAAGACGTTGATTAAAAAGGTCAAGAGAAAGAGTAGAAAGGAGTTGACCATTGAAAACTTTAGGAATGTTAAGTTATCCAACCTTGTGCTTTTGGTTAAAAGTTTGGACTCTATTTCTTCGTTAATGAACTTTGTCCATGACTATGCTTCAATTGACATAGATGAAGAAGATGATGAATACCATTCGAACTATGAAGTCGACGTGAAGGCTATCCATTTGAGGGAATTTTCGTCAAGAACCTCGCACTTATTGGAAGCCTCTCAAGCTCAAGGTGACGAATACTTTGAAGAAAGCAACGCAACATCTTCACTTTTAGCAATTTTAAGAATATTTACCAAAATGTTGAATATTCATTTCACTTCGTATTCTATTTTGGCACCTTCAAAGAATCATTTGCTTTCAATTAATGAACATATTTCGAATGATATCTCAAATTTTTTGATGGCAAGCGTTCCATTGAAGAAGTTTGTTCCTGAAAATGAGGCATTCTCCTCAATGTCTCTTGGAGCTGCATTGCTTGAAGCAGATGTTTCCGAAATATCTTTGTATAAAAAATTATTCCACTCAGCTACTTGCAGCTTTGGCTTACTCTTGACCAACGGCAATATGGGCTCGAAGAGATATGATGACTATTTGACTGAGAAGTCTAAGGGTAGAAAGCAGTTGACGAGACAAGGTAGCAACTCGAATTTTGGTTTAAAGTCAATTAATTTGATTTTGAGCCATGAAAATGTGTTGACTGAGAGTGATTTATTGGCTCTAAATGTAGTCTTCAAGTTGGGCTTTAATTTGGCAAGAATTAATGTTTTTGTAAGGTCCACTTCTAGCTCTTTGGCTAGTTTTGACCAACAAATTGAAAAGTTGTTTAACTATAATTCCCATGTGGACTTATCCATCTATCATCTTAAAGACTCGGGCCATTTTTCAGATGAAATACAAAGAATTAGACCAAATATTAGCTCCGAATTATTTGTTATTGCCAACAATATTGCTAAGACTGATGTTGATAACATTTTTGATAAGAATGTCAATCAACTTCTTGACTTAAGTACGGTTGAAAACTTTGATGTTTTAGTTGTTAAGGCTGCCCAAAAATAGGTAGCGTACGTAATGTTAATATGAATTGAATGACAAGTATAATATATAAAATCACATAATATGAGAGTATATTAAGATGCACCATCCTAACTCGACTTAAGCATCTTCCCTCTTCTTCTTTCTTATCTTCGTCTTGTTGTTGTTGTTGCTGCACTTAGTCACTTAACTCACCCAATCCCTTCTGGCTTCGCTTCTATAGGGGCATTTAGGCATGCTCCCAGACAGAGCTCTCGTACGGGTTTGGCAATGCAAGGAGGGTATATACATCGGAACAATGCCCGCTTGGCCAAGTGGTAAGGCGCTCCACTCGTAATGGAGCGATCGCCGGTTCGATTCCGGCAGTGGGCATGGTTTCCATTTTTTTTTATTTTTAATAGATTTGCCCTTGTTACTACTGAAAGGACATAATAGAGATAGACTACACCATATTCCAAGTTACCTATGTTATATTTATACGCTTCTAAAGAAAGAAAAGAGCACCTTTTGCAGGTCCTCTATCGTTTTACAGGTGGTGGGGGAGGAACATCACCGCTGGCGGGTGCACTACTCCCATATTGTACGTCCAATTCCTTGGATTTGGCCAATTCTTCGTTCATGTAATCGTTAAGTCCGTCGAGAGACACAGGAGGTGCTGCCGCCCCGCCCGTAGCGTTACCCTTCTTCCTTCTAGGAGGTGCAACTCCCATGGGCGGGAGAGCCAGGGGAATGAACGAGTCACGTGACGGTGGAGCAGCTGCGGTCTCGGGTGCCTGTGCTGCAACCAGTCCATCCCCACCAGGTATTTGGTAAGAGTAGCTCTCGTTGTTCTCGAAGAGCACATCGTCCGACAACTCGCTGCTTGCAAACTTACCAACGACTTCGGGCAATCTGTGAATCAACCCGTAGCCTACATCGCAACCCAATATTCCTCTCTGCTGGCCGTTGACGTTCCAGCCACGTGACAAGTTGACAGTCACTGGCCGTAATATGTCGTAGTCGTGGTTGTACACGTACAAGGTGATGGGGATGTTGTCCTGGCCCGTGACCGAGTTGTGGTGATTGTAGTAGCCTAGAACCACTCTGGATAACAACGACTCGCCACCTTGGGCAAGAAGACCTTGTTCGCCAGCAGCCTCGCTATATGCAGAATCACACCCAATCACGTAGTCTGAGTAAGGCACCAACTGGGCCAAAAAGGCCGGAGAATCGGGGTACGTATTCAATATTCTCCATACGTAGGTGGCTGTGGTCAAGTGCTGCGACTGCAAAGTGACTCCAAGCTCTTTGAAAGTGTTCTTGAAGAGTTCAATAGCCCCAGTTTCACTCTGATCAGTTTCAGTTGAGGATTCATCAGGGTTCAACGGGAGTGTCACTTGACGAATCACGCCACCTTTAGCATTCCATACTTCCAAAACCACTTCGTGATGGCCATTGGCATTTTTGGCTATGGACGACAACTCCTGTTGCAAAATATCATAGTGGATCTGTCCCACCTGCTCCTGGCTCAAGTTCCCTCCATAGCTTATGGACCCGTCGTCGTTAAGGCTGTACAGTTCATGGGATAATGACGGATACAACATGGGTAACTCGTGTCCATTGATCTTGACAATGTAGTCAAACCATGACTCAAGTCCCTGCTGGTTGGCAATGGAGTGGGGGATAACATTCAACACCCGCAATCCGTACCCTCTATTGTTGACCTGGAGCGTCCACTTGAAGTACGAATCCACGGCCAGATCTTGCCCCTGTGTAGCACTTATGAATTTCTTGGCAAACGAGAACATGTCTGTGCTAGTCACGCTTAAGTCTGGAAGTCTCCACTAGCGATAGTGGCTACGTGATGGCCGCGTCCTCATCAGCTCTCTGTGGGCACTGCCTGAGAGAGAGAGAAGGTTCTCCTTCCTGTATATAGTCACATATGCGCGCTCTGAATGTGGTACTGTCTGAGAGGGAATTGTACATGAAAAATAACGTGAGAGGAGGAGTTTATGCAGAATTGCAGCCACCCTTGCATGGGTTGCAAAGGTTGCAATATTCAGATTTAAGCAGGCTGGTAGGTTTTTTTCACCACTTCTACTACAGTCATTTATAATTGAAGCTTTTCATTGCTTGGTAGCTATATATACACTATTTTACATATTAATTTTTCAAATGATCCTTGCTTGCAGGCCGAGAGCCGGGAGTGAATATACATAGGTTTCGTAATTCAGTTACCGAATCTGCTCTGGAAATGCATAGAAGATGTTCTGTGTTTGTTTCCTTTAGTTTGTGTTTGAAATACCACCGGAGTATGCTAAACTCCATGTTCTACTTTGGCCATTGTCCAAGTAGGTTGACTTCCAGTTACTGGATGAGAAGAACTCATACGAAGCATCTGCATCGTACAATGCTCTGTTAAGTTGCAAGATACCGGTCCAGCCACTGTCAACATCACTAAGGAAGCCATCTACTTGTTGTTCCCATTCTTGTTGGACAAATGTTGGTCCTCTGATGAGAGACGAGGCTGGAGTGATTGGAAGCATGTGGATCCCGTGAACGTATTCTGGGTGACTGTCGGGAGAGCCGAAGTAGGTGGTGTATGCGATCTTGTTATCGAAGAGGATACCTGAAACCTTGTTACCGATGTAGTCAGCTGGCTCGACGGTGTTATCATCGGAGTATAAGAAGTACATGTTCATTGCTCTAGCTTGAACTGCCAACATTAAGTCTCCTCTAGATTCCATAGACTCGTCTCCAACAACTTGACCCCACAATTTCATACCGTAGGAGAAGTTATAATCTTCAGATGATGATTCTTCGTTCTTACCATCTCCGCTAGCAAACAAACCAGCGGCCCATGAATGTCCAGCATACCAGTCAAACATACGAGAAACTGGGAAGTAAGAGTCGTCGGTACTAGGGTTTGCAACATCTCTAATCAACGAGTTAACCCAGTCCTTGTTATCTTCAGCCCATGTTCCTCCATATTTCTTATCAACGTAACCAACAATTGCAGCTGCGTGGACAAAGTATCCATAATGGAAGTGGTGATCGTTGTAGTAACCAGAACCATAATCTGCTCCAGTATCACCATCTTGAGAAGCACTCGACGTAACACCACCATATCTAGTATCATACATTAATGGATAGTATTGCTTGTTTTCAATGAATGTTTTGAAGGCATCCTGCAAATCAGATAATGTAGACTTAGCAACGTCCTCATCTTCTAAGATGTCGCTCACAACCAATAAAATGTAGGCATACTTGTCAATAACTTTTCCTGAAAAGTAGTTAGAATCCATACTTTCAACAGTGGATGCAATATCAACACTAAGTTCTTCATTTGCAACCTCTGCTAACAAAGCCAATTGTTCAGATGTATAGGAAAGAGCTGATGACGAAGTTTGAGACCATGGCAAGAATTGGATGTCAGTTTGAAGAGTTTCAGAGAACTCTAAGTATGTTGCCAAGTAAGCCTGCATTTCACCCTTCGTAGTCGAGGAAAGGGTAATACCAGTCTTTGCACTAGCACTTGCTGAAGACATTGAATCAACGTGATGTGGAAGAGCGAAAAGAATAGTCTTTCCAGAAGTTGAAGAACCAACTGTTTCATAAGTGAATTCATAAAGAGCGTCGGTACCATCGACAACACTACCACCAACACTAGCACTAATGGCATATAATCCTGCAGCTTCATCATAGTAAGTATCTTTGTCCAGAGCTGGAGCAACTGCGTATTGAACAATTAATCCGTCAATAGACTCGGAAGCAGTAAGTGCGTATGTGGAGACTGTAAATGTGAAATCAGATGTAGATCTCTTGGATGATGAAGTTGGGATGGTGACATAAATTAACCATTCGACACCGTTGAATAAGGTTGCACGGTACTTTTGTATGTTACTAGGCAATTCTGATGAAGTTTCTTGAGTCAAGGCAGAGAAACCGTCCATCGAGTTGATAACAGCAGTCAATCCACCGTGATATATGGAAGTAACAAATCCCATACCTTGCACAACTGGGATTTCGATGTAATCACTTCCGAGTGTGCTGGATTCAGATAACTGAACTAATACGGACATATCAGTACCTTGAGTAACGAACATATGATTATCAGACGATGTTAAGGAAGTAGCAGAAGCGATTAATTCACCGACGAGGATTGGATTGTAGTAATAGGACCAATCGTCTTCATTGTTAGTGTCTTGCGTACCGGAAACTCTGTTAGTTTCATTAGTATGTTGAACACCAAAACCATAGTAAGTAGTCTTAGACCAGTAGAGACCATATGGATATGACCAAACCATATCAGTTTGATCGCCCAAGAAAAGGTTAGCATAAAACTTGTTAGTTCCATAAGGAACCCCATTATTGTCTACGCCTGTTGGAAGTGTGAGTGGAAGATCTTCTCTGGAAAAAACTGAAAGTGGTGCAGAAGTATCGATAACACTGAAAAGATCACCAGTGTAACCCTCAGATGTAGATGTTGAGCTAGAAGTTGAAGTCGAACTTGAACTTGTTTTTGATGCTGAAGTGGTCTTAGTTGAAGTCGAGGAAGTCTTGGAAGATGATGAGGTGGACGTACTTGTCAGTTTTGTTCCAATTGGTGAAGTGGTAACACCAGTGGTGGTAATAACATGTGTTGCCTCGACCAAATTCACTGCAACGCTTGCAATTGTTGTATTTGAAGCAGCACCAGCCAAAGACGTAGTATAGTAGACGGTACTAGAATTAGTGTATCTACCTGCACTTGTAATAACACTGGTGTAATTTAAAGTACTGTTTGAAGCAGTTACGATAGCATGAGTGGAACTGGTTCCAAGAGCAGTCGTGTTAACATAAGCAGCTACTGGACTTGTGGTGTTACTATACGTTACAGTGTTGTTACTATAAGTAGCGGTGCTGTTACTATAGGTTGCAGTATTGTTACCGTAGCTTGCTCCAGTAGAAGAAACTAAATTGACATTGGCACCAGTGGTTCCAGTAAAAGGCTTGGAGACAGTAGCACTCGTTATAGTCACGCCAGTAGTATATTTACTAGCATCAACAGTTATGGTTTTTGATTCAGAAATAGCGGTTTGGGTTATCAAGGGATTCTTTTCGGTTTGAGTTATTGTCTCTGTTGAGGTAGATACTGGTCTTGAAGATGGTGTGGAAGTTGCTGAGTAAAGTGTGGTAGTTGTGGTTACTACTGAATTCTGTGTTTCAACGTCCACAACAGTTTTAGTTCTTTGTGATTTTGAACTTGACTTCAATTGGGTAGTTGTATAGTAAACTGCAGTTGAAAGTGTGTAAGTGTATGGAACAGTCTTGGTCTTGAGGCTTATCAGACAAGCTCCGTTTGAGCATGAAGTGACAGTTTCAGTAGCTGTTGAAATAGTATGAACTTCATATGTTGCAGTAGACGTGGTGCCAACAACTGAAGCAGAGTATCCAGCTTCTGATACGGCTTGTGACTCTTCGGCCATATCTCCATATACGAATACAACTGGAATTCCAGTGGCTGCAGGTTCTGCAAAGTCATTGGATGGTAAGATTGATTGGAGCTTGTAGCTGAAACAATCTGGTGTAATATAGTTGGTGTGAGTTACGGTATAGTCAGCAAGAGCCTTCCCCATAAGTAAGAAAGGAACTAATGAAGACAACATTTTAGTATTAAACTCGAAGGTGTGACGTATGATTATTTAGCGTTGTTCGTATATTATTTGTAAAATGAATGTATTTGGTCAAATATGTATTAGATGTGTAGGTGATACTGCAAGTTCCCAGTGAAGAGATCCCACATTTCCATTTCGAAGCAGTTTCAGCTGATTTATATAAGTACATTCCGTATTAACCAGCAGCATTCAGAGTCCATCACCACCCATACCAGCATTTTCGGTACTAGGTAATATCGCCCCAAACCGCTTTAATGATTATAGTGCATAATGTCACCGCTGGTTCCAAATTTTGTAGCCAGCACCAGCTGCATAATTATGCATATATACGAACTTGATGGCGCCGGGGCGCGCGCTTTGCAAGCAGGATCATATCACGGGACAATTTATTTTTCCGAGGATGAGGCTGGGACCAAATAAGATCCATCGCAACAAGTGAATGGAATGTGGAAATGCTATAACGACCCAGTTGATCTGGTCCTAATAACTCGTAAATTTGCTAGTTTTAAATTACAGAGAGAAAGAGATCGACTACCGAAACGCAAAAGTGGAAAAAATATATTTACCGAACGCCCAGAGTCTCGTATTGCACGAGGAACTTGTTAGAATACAAAGCCCACTTTCTTGCAATCACCAAGTAAAAGAAAATCCAGCACTTTGTGCAAAAAAAAACTTGGTGGAACAATCTACATAGAATATTACAAAGCTCTCTAAAATTGATGTAAGTGTTAACAAAGAAATGGTGGTGGTGGAGCTCATTTTGCTTCATTATGGAAATTGTGGCCCAGTAGCTACCCAAATAGACAATTACTTTTGAATGGAACATTCATTTCGAAGGTCAGCTGAATTTCATATGGAACATCATTACCATTGTTCCTCTTCTTAGTCCATTTAGTTATTTAAACCAACTAACCATGACTACCCTGACAATTGGCTAACGTTGCAGCATAAGCCAGCATTTTATATGCAGGTCTCGTATTGTTTCGATTGCTTTTTTATGCAGCCTTGTTTACCTTAAGTCACCTTGCCATGCCTCGAGGCTTCTTTTGGGGCGTCGGTTGCCATTGTTAGCGATCTTGAAGCTGATCTTGTCTAGTTATTCACTTGGTTGAGTTGTCAATTCAATGAAGCAATGGTTAATACTACTTTTTACGTCTATATGAAATTGTTCTTTATTACGTCATAGTAATATTTCTGTTTATTCTTACATAGACAAATCACTCTAACATACAATAGACAATCAATTGCTATAGATTTCAGTAACAATATTAAAATTGAATACATCCACTGGCAAGCATGACATAATTAGGAAATATACAATGGCACTGGATTGTTTTCTTTGAAAAATGGTTAAGCTGGTACTTTCTAGCTGGCATTGGCAATACCTCCAGAGTAAGCTAAACTCCATGTTCTACTCTGACCATTGTCCAAGTAATCTGACAGCCAGCTGCTGGAGGAAAAGAAACCGTAGGCAGAATCGGCATCATACAATGCTCTGTTAAGTTGCAAAATTCCGGTCCAGCCACTGTCAACGTTGCTGAGGAACCCTTCTACTTGTTGTTCCCATTCTTGTTGGACAAATGTTGGTCCTCTGATAAGAGACGAGGCTGGAGTGATTGGAAGCATGTGGATACCGTGAACGTATTCTGGATGACTGTCTGGTGACCCAAAGTAGGTGGAGTACCAGATTTTGTTGTCGTACAATATTCCTGAAACTTTGTTGGCAATGAATTCAGCAGGCTCGACTGTGTTATCATCCGAGTACAAGAAGTACTTGTTCATTGCTCTAGCTTGAATAGCTAACATTAAGTCCCCTCTGGATTCCATGGATTGATCTCCAATAACTTGACCCCACAATTTCATACCGTAGGAGAAGTTATAATCTTCAGATGATGATTCTTCGTTCTTACCATCACCGTTTGCAGCCAAACCACCGGCCCAAGAGTGGCCAGCGAACCAGTCAAACATACGGGAAACTGGGAAGTAAGAGTCATCAGTACTAGGGTTTGCAACGTCTCTAACCAACGAGTTAACCCAGCCCTTGTTATCTTCAGCCCATGTTCCTCCATATTTCTTATCAACGTAACCAACAATTGCAGCTGCGTGAACAAAGTATCCATAGTGGAAGTGGTGGTCGTTATAGTAACCAGATCCGAAATCTAAAGAAGTGTCACCATTATTATTGGCTGTTGAAGTGACCCCGCCAAACTTGGTATCATACATTAATGGGTAGAATTGTTCATTTGAAGTAAATTGAGCAAAGGCTTCCTTCAACGATGCTAAAGTTGCTTTCGCAACGTCTTCATCTTGTAAAATATCGTTCACGACCAATAAAATGTAAGCGTACTTGTCAAGAACCTTTCCAGAATAGTAATTTGAATCCAAACTGGAAACAGTTGATGCAATGTTGACGCTGAGCTCTTCATTTGCAGTTTGTGCTAAAAGTTTCAACTGACTAGGAGAGTATGAAAGTAATTTAGTTGCCACTTGAGACCATGGTAAAAACTGAATGTCGGTATTCAATGTCTCGCTGAAAGATAAATAGTTGGCCAGATAAGCATACATTTTTCCCTTTGTAGTTGAAGAAAGTGAAATCCCTGTATTGCCTTGAGAACTCGAAGAAGTTAATGATTCAACATGGTGAGGAAGTGCAAAAAGGATGGTCATACCTGACGTTGAAGAACCGGCTGTCTCATAATTGAATTCATAGTTGGCCAGAGTACCAGCAACAACGGAACCACTGACGCTTGCACTAGTAGCATATAAACCCGCAGCTTCATCATAGTACACTTCCTTTTCTAAGGATGGTGCAACAGCGAATTGAAGGATTAAGCCATCAACTGGTTGAGAAGCAACAAGATAATGAGCTTTGTCATTGGAGTCTTGAGTGAATGTGAATTCAGCGTTGGATCTCCTCTTAGTTAATGGAACGGTTGCATAAATTAACCAATCGGCCCCGTTAGCTAACTTTGCACGGAATTTGTGCAAGCCTGTAGGTAAGTTATCTGACATTACCAGTTTGACTTCGGTGAAACCGACCTTGGAATTGATAACAGCGGTTAAGCCCCCGTGGTAAATGGAAGTTGCCAAACCAATACCTTGGACTATTGGAATTTCAATATAGTCTGAACCAATAGTGGAGGAAGAAGACAATTGCACCGATACTGACATATCTGTACCCTTAGTTACGAACAAGTGGTTTTCAGAAGATGTCAATGTTGTAGCGGAGAAGATTAATTCTCCTGTTAAAATAGGATTGTAAAAATACGACCACGTATCTTCGTTATTGGTGCTTGTGGTGCCGTGGACTACGTTGGACTCGATGGTATGTTGAACGGCAAAGCCAAAGTAGTCAGAGGTAGACCAATAAAACCCGAATGGGTACGAAAAGATCATATCAGTCTGATCACCCAAGAAAAGGTTAGCATAGAACTTGTTGGTTCCATATGGAACTCCACCGTTGTCCACACCTGCTGGAATTTCAAGCGGAAGGTCCTCACGCGTGAAGACTGAATCTGGAGATGCGGTATCAATAACTTTGAAAAGATCACCAGTGTAGGCCGTTGACGTTGTAGCAGCTATTGACGAGTTAGAATACTTTCCAGTAGTGCTTGAACCTATGGTTACAGAAGTAGTGTACTGAGTCGTATCGATTGTTGTTGCCTTCGATTGGGTAACTGCTGTTGCAGATCCCAATGGGTTGCTTTCGGTGCTAGTTAATGAAGGGATCGAAACTGGAGTTGAAGATGACTTTGGGGTGGTGGTTGCAGAAAATATGATTGAAACTGAAGTTGATGAATCATTATCTTGGGTATTAGTGCCTGAACCTGAACCGGAGTCTGAACCTGAACCTGAACCTGAGTCTGAACCTGAACCTGAACTGGAGCCGGAGCCGGAGCTAGAGCTAGAGTCGGAGCCTGAGCCTGAACTTGAACCTGAGTTAGAGCCTGAACCTGAGCTAGAGCCTGAGCTGGAGCCTGAGCTAGTGCCTGAACCTGAGCTGGAGCCGGAGCCTGAGCTAGAACTAGAGCCTGAACTTGAGCCTGAGCTAGAGCCTGAACCTGAGCTGGAGCCAGAGCCTGAGCTAGAGCTAGAGCCTGAACCTGAGCTAGAACTAGAGCCTGATTGTGAATTTGAAGACGTTTCTCCAGCAGAGGTGCTGGCTCCTGTTTGTTCGGAAGGCACACAAGGAACTACGGTGGTAACAGTATAAATATAATCAACAACTTTGGTCGTTAAACTCAAGTCACAACCGCCATTTGTGCATGAAGTGATTGTTTGAGTGGCAGTGGTATACGAAGTAACGGTAAAAGTTGAAGTTGTTGAACTAGTAACCTGAGAATATACAGCCTCCAGTTCTTGGGCCATGTCAGCGTAAACGAAGACAACAGGAATTCCTGTGGCTGCAACTTCAACAAATTCATTTGAGGTGACAATAGATTGAAGCTTGTAGCTGAAACAATCTGGTGTGACATAATTTGTTTTTGTCACTGTATTCACTGTATGATTAGAGTATTCAGCAAATGCTCTCCCAATGAGTAAGAAGGAAGCCAATGAAAACAACATTGCTGATACTCGGGATTTAAAACGAATGTATAGGGTGAGAAAGTGAGAATTGGTTGCAAATTTCAGAACAGCAGTCTTTCGGTTCTACTTTGAATCTCAATGGTCATTGTTGTATATTTATATTGACCGAAGTTTGCAGCTCACGCAGCCCCATGGTATGTTTTGCCTGCTTCGTATGCGTATTCGAGATCATCATGCCAAACATACTTTATTTTATAATGCACCTCATGCATGGTGCATGAGAGCGTTGAAAATTAGAACGCCGCCTTATGTCTGTTTAGAGTTAGAGCCCGAAGGCTTGAACCAAAAGACAATGCGCTTGAAAATAAAAAGAAAGAAATCAGAAACAATAGACAGGTACGATTCAAATTTATAAAGAGGCGCTTCACACAAGAGTTGTTTCGGCAGCAGAGATGTATTTCCGCATATGTTCGGTGATTGACGCAATAGAAACAAAAACTGCACCTTAAGGGACCCATCAAGGATCTTAGAATTAGGTGCAAAATGATGTCAAAGTCGTTGTGTTTTCTTGTGTGGTATGCTAAGATAGCCCGTTGACGAAAGTGGTGGCTCATGAGCCTAAACTGGTCAACCGTAGATTCATAATACGTTAAAATAGTATCTGTATCGCCGGAAATGTACTTCTAAAAAATAATATTACGACGTATATTCAGCAGCTCAGTGCAATTCTGGGGTGTGGACACAGAGGCGTCAACGCTAGGTTAAACTTCGGTAAAAAATATTGCATTCAATCAAAACAAGCTAGTGAAAAATAAAGAAAAAATGTGTTCAGCCTTGGGAAGATATCGTTCACGAAGATTTCCTGACCAAAATAAACAAAGAAGAGGCTACTATGCTATGAGCTGTAAAGCGTAGCGAAGATAATGCGATTATAAAGAGCATTAGTATCTGTGCTATTTGAAAAGAGTGGCTGGGTGAGAACATTATCGTCTGGGTTATTTGTAAAAAGTTTAGTGATGAGCTTTGCCCTTTGGCTAATCTGGAGATGTGCATCGATTTGGGTAAAGTAACAAATCCATCAAGGTCAAGACTGTGCAAAACAAAAACGCAATAAAAAAAAATAATACAAAGAAAATAAACCGATAAAGCCCACAAAAGAATCCAATTGGCCCTAACTATATAATATTGCATCGAATGTAATGCTTCGGGATTGAAACATCTCGAAAAAAAGAATCGTGATTATTTTCTCTCACGGCTGCACTATCGTATTTACATTCATGCTTATTTTTTGACAGCTTCTCGAAAGGCCTGTATTTTTTTACGAGAACATTACGGATACGCTTTTATGCATACCTTAAAAATAAAGCTTAATATGCTCCCATTTCCGAAATCATCTTATCTACTTCATTACACCATAAAGCATGGGTGATTCGAATCGCCGTACGTGCGATTTTCCGACAAGCATGATACCGAAGGAAGAAACTTAAATTTCGTCGTGTGCGATTTTCGGGCGAGGGTATATATTGAACCAAGTGGCTTAAAATTCCGTTGAGTGCGGAATTATTCATCTAGGAAAATCACCCCACTGTAACCCCATTCATATAACATACTTAGTTTCTTTCTCTCTTTTGCTTCTTTGTTCATCACAGAATGGCTTCTTCTATTGTAGTTCTTGGCGCAGGTGTCAGTGGATTGACGACAGCGTTATTGCTTAAAAGGGCAAACCCAAATCGTAAAGTTAATGTAGTGGCACAGTTCTTGCCCGGTGATCTTGATATCACATACACTTCGCCTTATGCCGGAGCCAATTGGCACACTTTCAGTGATGATGATGACTACGTCCTTCAGGAATTTGATAAACCAGGATATTCGGAGTTTCTCGCCCTTGCCGAGAATCCAAAGTCCGGAGTATGGATCAAAAAATCATTTGCTTACCTCACAAAGAATACCTTTGAAACAGAGTACCATCTGGACGAAAGCAAATTCTTCAAGTGGTATAAAAATTTTGTTAAAGACTTTCAAATCGTAGAGAACTCTAAATTTCCACATAAAGATATTGCTCTTGGGTTTCTGTTCACCGGAGTTGTCATAACAACGCCAATCTATTTGAACTACCTCTTGATTGAATGTGAGCTGCTTGGAGTCAAGATCAACAGAACCAAAAAGTTTGACTCGATTGAGCAGGTTAAAAGCCTCATTCCAAACACTGATTTGGTGATTAATTGTAGTGGGTTGTTGGCAACAAAACTTAAGGGAATATCAGACCCCAAGCGCAATTACCCGGTTCGAGGACAGGTCCTTTTGGTCAGTAACAATGCACCAAACAAGATTAGTGTTTCTATGGACCATCCTGATTACCCCAACGAACTTTTATACTGTATGCCTCGTAAGGAAGGTGGGTGTATCTTGGGCGGATGTATGTACCCTGATGATGATAACCCAAAAGTAGACGATGCGTTGACCAGAAGAATATGCGAACGGGCAATCAAGTACATTCCTGAGTTGGTTGATCCAAAGTATGGGAATAATTCCACCACTATTGATATCGTAAAAGTTAGCGTAGGTTTGAGACCGGCCAGAGAAGGAGGTGCCAGGGTTGAAGCAGACCCAACGATTCCTTGGTTAATTCACAACTATGGAGCTGGAGGGGGCGGATACCAAGGAAGCTTCGGATTTTCTGAGAAGGTGATTCAGCTTGTGAAGCAGAAGGAGATAGAGCGCAGAGGTAAGCTCTAGAGTGCCAACGCTTTTTTAGAACTATTTAAAGAGATAGCCAAGTAGATCAATAAATATTTAGTCAACTAAAAAAAGGATATAGAAGTAGAAATAGACCTCTGAAAGGACTTGTCACGGAAGTTGGCTAATACTTTAAAGAGCAGCTGAGCAAATTATTAAGTGTGACGAAGATTTTGCAATTTGAAGCAGAAATAGGCAACTAAAATTCAAACTTTTTTTTTTGATAACGACGACTGTTCTCTCAAAAGACCTGAACAGTCCATCAAATACCCCTCTTCGAGCTTCATAAGGACCCCCTGTATTAGAGAACTCTTCAGGAGATAACCTTCCTCTGCCATGCAAATTGCAGCACTTTTGTCAGCGCTTACATAATCAGATGAAAAATCGCACATTAAAGAATAAAGAGCACCAAAAAAAAAAAAAAAATGAAGAGACTCCAACTCCTTAGAGCACCAACCACACAGCCAGTCTCCAATCATGAGAGCGTCCCAAATTCTCAGTTTCCAGAATACCGCTGTGGCTAACTTAAGAAGACCATGGCAAACTTTCAAAGATGGTCAAATCTGGTATGGTCAGTTTAAGACCGGGTCCAAGAGGCATGCTTTAACCACCAAGCAGGGAAAGAAGAACTTTTACAAAGGTACAGGTTCCACCGGGGTTGGTAAGTTGAATAACCAAGGTGTTTACATCATGGACTGGACCAAAGTGCGCACCTATGTCACGCCCTCACAGGGAAATCCTAACTTGAAGGCTCTTGTATCCACCAGCACGCCAGAGGTGTACCAACAGTTCGTTGGCTACGAGGATGGCTTCAAAGACGCTCAGTTTGCATGGGACAGAATAGTGAATTATATTGAAAATGGCGATGGGTACAGTCAAGTAGATTTAGAGCTGACCGAGTACCTCGAACAATTTGTAAAACCTGGTGCACAAGAGAACACCCCAGACATTGTAGAAGAGCCCAAAGTGACAGCCTAGACAGGAAATATGCCCTACTAGACCACCATTTAATCTCTCGACTCCATAACCTTCTGTATATATCTAGCTAAATAAACGTGAAAAATTTCGCACTCTGAAAAAAAAAATAGTGTGAGGCTCGTAGCAGTTTCTGAGGATTAAGACGGCACTGCTTCTTAGAGATAAACACGCCAGTGCTTGTACGAGATAGCAGATCAGCACTTGCAAGAGGCAACAGAGTAAGCGCACAAGAATTAGTATCGACAATGACAGAAGCAGAGGTAGAAAAGACCCAAAATGGGGGTGTACCCGTCGAGTCAAAGACCAGCAGTCCCGATGTGGAAATGGAAGACGCGCAGGACGTAATCACCGGTGAAGCAGATCAAGAGAAAGCAGGAAAGGTGGAAGACGCAGACGAACAGGAGCAAGACGAAGAAGAAGATGAGGAAGAAGAGGAATCATTGACCCTTCCCCTCTCTAAAATTAAGAAGATTTTTAAGATGGACCCGGACTATATAGCAGCCACGCAAGGAGCGGTATTTGCTACTGGTTTGGCTACGGAGTTGTTTATACAGTATTTAGTAGAACAAGCGTCGTCTTTGGCGAAAAGAAGTAAAAGAAAGAAGATTCTATACAGCGATTTCAGCGACGCAGTCAAGGGCCATGACTCGTTGATATTTTTGAAGGGCACTGTCCCTGAGAAGCAAAAGCTTGAAGATCTCTTGGCCAAGAATGTTATCGACTCCACTGGGCGGCCAACAGAGTTGAACCCAGCCACCGCACATGCTGATATAATTGACAAGAACGAGACAGAACCTGCTAAAGAAGCAACCGGTAAAACCAAAAAGGGTAAGAGTGCTAAACCTCTTACAAAGGGTCAGCAAACGCTTGACTTCTCAGCTGAGAAGATAGAGAAACCCATAAAGAAAGCAGTGATACATGACTTGATAGCGAACGAGGATGAATCGCCCGCTTCAGAGGATGTTGTAATGATAGATCAGTAAGCAAACACAATTTTAAGTTAATAAACAAATGAGTGTAACGTTGAAGATGTGTATGTAATCTTTGTAAATGTACGTCATGATTATATTAGACTTTCTGTTGTTGGCTACACTTCATATATGTTATCTTTGTAGATATACGCCATGATTTTATAAGACTCTCTGTTGTTGGCTACACTTTATATATGCAATTCTATATCCATTGAGAGTGATTCTTCCATCTCCTTGTTTCTTTCCATGCTTTACGTAAGTATATCTATATCTTTATCTACACAAATGTACACAGCGTTTATACTGCAGTCTCTTGGTTCTGTCTGCGCTTTAGTATCCAAATGGTGTTCTTGATTTCCTTCGTGAACATCCCATGGTCAAACTTGGTCTCGTCAGCAATTCCACAGCGCCAGCAGAACGATATCATTTCATAAGCTGTTGTATCTGGGATAATACGTTCATAAAGACTTAATCCTGTAATTACAAGATTGGCATATCCGGAAAGAATGTCTGGATTGTAAACAATCTTTGATACAGAAGTAGATGAGGGTTTCCTGGATTCCCGTGCTCCAAGACCTTTGAACACTTCATTCTTTGAAGTTAAGAATTCCCAAAGTTCAAGGAATTTTCTTCCCAAAAACGCTTCATCTCGTTTCCTATCTTCCTTAATTAACACTGTCGTCAACTCTATTGCAGGCAATATAAGTTTTGCTGACTCAAGATATGTATCATACGAGTCATATCCTTCGTCTGTCGAAAGACTATTGGTACCAACAACGAGCGTCATCATCATTGGCCAATGCTTCGAAACAAGTGGAAGTACCATATTATAATCGGTGCTTAAAATAGGGTACACCTTTGTAAGCATTTTCAATATTTGATATCTTAAAGTTACCGAAGGATGGGTCAATAATCTGAAAGAGTAGTTGAATATTCTTTGAACTATTTCATAGAGAATCTTAGGTATTGGAGATTTCCATTCTTCTACCTTGTTTGCTTCATTCGTGGCAACTTCATTATTATCTTCATCATCGGAATCTTCCATTTGCTCTGCAAAGGGAACATTGGGTTTCCTTCTGAAATACTCTTTGCTCGAGTCATAATCCTTAAAAGGGTCCACAAGTTTTTCTGAATCATTAATCATCTTCAATAGTTGGTTAATGTTGGTCATACCCCAAGGTTTATACTTAGAATCGTTTTTGCTTTCATCAACTTCGGTGCTGGTCAGCAATTTTCCCACTCCATAGTATTCATCTACTTGCTGAACTATTTCATCGAATACGAGAAAAAAGCCTTCAATCAAAGAAGAATAACCATGGTATGAGTCGATCAAGGTGAACATTTCAGAAATGACATCCAGCAATTGATTGGTCAATAGAAGGTTTATACCAGAAATCTTAAGCACCACGAGGAGGATTCCAGCCAATGAAGGTGTTAATGAAGTTACAACAGAAAGCTTGGAACTTAAGCAATCAACTAAATAGTCCAGATTATCCATAATCATAGCTTCCAAAGAGCCCTCATAATAATTATGTACAATTTGTTGAAGTGAGAGCTTGGCATGCGATTGGATTAAAGGATTGGATTGGAACGTCAACGCTTCCAATAACGGGAACAAGTAGTCTATTAGAAAGTCCTGCTGGAAATCTTCTAGTTTTAAAGTATTCGAAAGCACTCCAATTGAATCGATAGCGACAGAATATGCCATTTCGTAGATCTGGTAAGAGTTCGTCGAAGAAGTCGTCGAAATTGATTCTGGGTTATTCAACAATGTAGATATCTCATCTATTAAGTCTTGAGATTTGCCCACAACCATGTATGAAATATTTTCAATTTCAGCATCTCTCTGATCCTGACTCGATCTATCATTGAAGACATCTTTCGTCGCTTCACCTTCCTTCTCTCCAAAATCTAAGAAATCATCAATGTTGAAGCCATCTTGCAATTCTGCTACAGAGTTCTCTATCTTAGCATTGTCAACTTTAGCACTCTTAACTTGTGTAAGCAAATTATTTACAAACCATAAGTTAACACTCCTTTGCAAATAAATTTCTGCTTCAGTCTGTGAGTTTTCATCCTGAATATCCTTAGACAAGATTTTTTCTATAAATCTTAGGCTAGAAGAAGAACTTGGACTACCTAAGAACTTTATTAACTCGATAATCTGATGCTCTACTGAGGCAGAATACGAAATGCTGAAGTAAGAAACGTTCGCATCGACTTCCAAATGAGCCCAATCCTGCTTGGACACTAATATCATGTTAGTAGTGTTGAAGTTATTAATACTACTTTTTGTATCATTTCTCTTTATCTTCACTATATGGCTTGCATCGATCAGTGGGGGCAACTCAATGTCTTCGAATTTATTTTCGGCGTGTTTTTCAGTTTCCATGGCTCCTTCCTCTGTTTTTACATCAAATTGGTTAACTTCACTTTTCCCAGACCCAGATAGGATTGATAGTATATCTTTATTGTCATAGCGCTTCTTTCTATCATTATGCAAAAACCCACGAACCAATTCCCTCTGAAGTAAATTTGACAAAGCAATTTTAAGTTGAAAGATATCTTCTTCTCCCCTTCTTAATATCAGGGATAGCTGGCTGAGAACCGTAAACTGAAATTTAATGGATATTATAAATATTCTTATTCTCTCATTATCAACTGACATCATTATGGAAGAAATTCTATTCTTGATCAAATCCTCGAGTTTGTCAAAGACGGACTGATATATATAAGAAATCTTCCTATAGTATAACAGGTCCAGCGTTTCACTTTTTTGGCCCTTTAAGCAAACTATCTGAGCAAAAGAGTCGATTTTCTCCATTTCAAAGTCCAACTTCCTCGATTCTGAAATGGAAGCGATCAACAATGGAAATATGTCGAGTGCCAATGAGATAAACTCATTGAATAATGAGATAAAGCATTCACCTAATAGTCTGTTTAAGAAGTTAACAATCTCCTTTTCGATTTGGGGTTTAGTTTGTACTTTGATTTTATTATTGGAAGAGGGGATTAACAAGTCTTTGTAGAGAATTGTCAAAGAGATCTTTAATTGTTTCGAAGTCGCTTGAAGCCAACTATTGGTTCTATGATTCTTGGAATCTGGGATGTTGAAGGGTAACAGAACCAACCCATCGATAGAATCTTCTCCCTCTTTTTCCTGTGATTGCTCCCATAATTCACCCAATCGCTCCAATGTACTCTCAGGATTAGCTTGATCTTGGAGCTCTATTTGGAGACTTTCGTCACTGAACACTTTTGTAATTAAGCTAGTCAATAACTTCAATATATTTGTGATGATGGTATAATGTAAAGTCTTGGATGCTATGTAGAAATTCACTACTTTAGAAACAGTACCTGGTAAGACATGCGATAGCTGTTCCGCCGTCATGTACGACATGTATAGGGTCTCTAAGGTAGAGAGACAGTCGTTGGCAAGCTCTATTTCTTCCTCAGAGTTGGGATTTACACTCCCGTCTAGAATATCTAATACAAGGGTTATAGTATTTCCCAATAGAGATAAGTTCTTTTGGGTCAGCTGTCCGTCTTGGTTACTGGAAAAGAAACCTCGAGGAAGACAAGCAACGATCTGATCAATGCAGAGTAGGCCCGCTGTCTTAAACTCCAAGGTAGATGCAGCAATTTTCAGCCCATTTGGTGTATTACCCCCCATTAAGAAAACTGTTAAAGGATATAACTGACTTATAAGGGCCTGGTTGGGACTGAAGGACCATACATACTTTAAAAGGAAGCCTAAGATGCTTAAGATGTAAGTAATTACTTCATCACTAAGTGTTGGCTTCTTTAGTAAGTTTGAAAGTGGATAAAATACATAATCTGCTATATTTAGAGATAACTGGTACCGAACTACCTCTTTCTCATACTTCTTACGGTGTGCATCCAACGTGCCTTGGACTTTACTGAGGCTACTAGTCAATTGCACAGATCTGGATTTAAAGAGCGGATCAGGTAGTAGAGAAATGTTCGTCAATTCCACACAAAATGGTTTGATTTCCGCAAACAACAGCAGCGAAAGTTGACGTATCGTATCGCTAGACATTCCGGAAGCTTTTCTACCCTAATATTGCCTGATTACTCACCTTTAACAGAGGAGGTTGCAGTCAAGGTTGATCCCACTAGCGCCGCCATCTATCACTATAGATCTGATCACGTGATCTAACACATGACGAATACCAAAATCAATTCTCAAATGTACGTGCGCCTCAGTAAATTCCCGCACAGAGGTGAAAATTTTCACTCTTTCGTGTTAAGAGCGGCCCTGCAAAAAATTTTCATTACTTGTTGCTTCTTCTTCTTTTCACCATCACCAAACAATAATATAAGTATGTAGCACTACTATTGATATAAAATCGTTGCTGGAGCATGATGAATAGTTTTATGAGACTCCTGGCACTTTTTTTCATACTATATTTTGTGGTTGATGATTCACTAATAAACATGACAAAAGAATCTATCTGTCTTGACGATGATTTACAAGATTTCCCAGAAACGAATGTACAACACATGTATTTCTGGTTTAGTTTGTTGATTTTCGGACGATTTTTGGCTTCCTTTCTTCGTTTTCTTCTTTCTGTTTTCCTTTGCGAAAATGGAGAGTTCGAGACGGGTAGATACCTCTTGTCTGGTGAGTCTTTTGAATCTGGCTATTGATTTAGCTGGACACTCAATATGACATTTTATTATTTTGAATCATGTTTTTTTGTTACTAACTTCCCTCTTTTTAGAATGACCAGAACTTCTGTCTTAGCTGATGCTTTAAACGCCATTAACAACGCCGAAAAGACCGGTAAACGTCAAGTTTTAATCAGACCTTCCTCCAAGGTTATTGTCAAGTTTTTAACTGTTATGCAAAAGCATGGTATGTATTTATGAGGGAGAACTATAAAGAATATTTTAGAGATTACCCACCCACAAAGTTGATGCAATTTCATCCTTTTTTTTAATTACTATCTGCTCATTTTTTCTTGCAGTGTTTGGAAACTTCGTTTCCCCGAATTGATAACTGGATGGTTTGATCGGTGTTCAGTCCCTTTCTGTCTTTTAAGTATTCGGCATAAAAACGTCCTAGGAAATGCTTCTTACACGGTTTTGAAAACTCCATTTTCTCTAACCGTTTACTTTTCCTCGACATCTTTGCATTGGCTCGTGGGCGGGAACCTAATCTAATAGAAGCATTAATTTCATTGATGTTTTCTGCTTAGTTTATTTTTTTATTTTTTTATTTCATTTTTCATTTTACTAACGTGCAACAGGTTACATTGGAGAATTCGAATACATTGATGACCACAGATCCGGAAAGATCGTCGTCCAATTGAACGGTAGATTAAACAAGTGTGGTGTTATCTCTCCAAGATTTAACGTCAAGATCGGTGATATCGAAAGATGGACTGACAACTTGTTACCAGCCAGACAATTCGGTTTCGTCATCTTGACTACTTCTGCTGGTATTATGGACCACGAAGAAGCCAGAAGAAAGCACGTCTCTGGTAAGATCTTGGGTTTCGTTTATTAGGTAGGATATTATGTATAGTAACAAAAAAAAGTTGATAATTAAATAAAAGAATATTTGGAATGAAAAAAAAACTAAAAAAAAAAAGTAAACCATGTAGAGCATTGTAGATCATAACAGACTCGTAAGTCAGCAATTGAGGATCATTGCTGCAAGATCCCCCCTACGCACTCCAAGGAAGCCAACTATCGCGCGAGGGCAGTGGTAGCTAAAGAGCAAGGTGGAAAAAAAAAAAAAAGAGATACCCAAGAGAAACCTTAACGGTTCGCACTTCTCTTCACTTAGCAGCATGGTGCTCCCAGAGTCTCTCAAATTTGTCGGCTCGACGCTATCGTGGACGTTAAGGGCAGGGTGTTTGGCCCACTTGATCCACGAGTACGTCTATGAATTCACAGAAACTAGAGGTGAGTCTATGCTCCCTACACTACAGGCACAGAACGACTACGTCCATGCCTTTAAGAAGCACAGGTTGGGGAGAGATCTCAACATCGGAGACTGTATCGTAGCTATCAAACCTAGTGATCCAGAACATAGAGTGTGCAAAAGAATAACCGGTATGCCCGGCGATATGATCTTGGTGGATCCAAGCTCCTCTTCTCCGTTGACCAGTAGTCCCGCAGAATGTAAGACCAACGATGGCTTTAACAAGTACATACGAGTGCCCGAGGGCCACGTCTGGGTGACGGGAGATAATCTCTGCCACTCGCTAGACTCAAGGTCTTACTCGGTGCTACCAATGGCATTGATTAGGGGGAAGATAGTGGCCGCCAACTCATTGGATAAGGGCCTCCGAGACCCTGAAACTGGCAAGTTCTGGTTCTGGAACTTGAGATGGATACAGAACTCATTTGTCGATGAGAGAATATAATATGAAGAGCACCAACTTGGGGCTCAACGAACTACCTATACATAATTAATATATATTTACGTTTTTAGTATCTGATAGGTAAGAAAGCACCACCTGCTTAATTTGGGCCTCTACAAGTCTTGTGCCATAGCCACTTGCACCTTATGATGTAGCCATCTCACCTTGAAGAATCTCCCCTAGAAGAGATCGCATATCTTCACCCTACACACGTTGGCTCCATTTCCAAGCTTTTATTCTATTTTATTGTTTTCTTTTTTTATATGTTGCTTCTATAACCTCTATTTACCAATCTTACGGAACTTTGCCAAGTCTCTGAAAACTCTCGATCCAAAGTAGATACTTGGGCCACCAAGAATGAAGGAGTAGAACAAAGTAGTGAATATGGATGCACCCAAGTAGTAGTTAATAAAAGTGCCTTCGAATCCAGCAAGGCATCCCAAAAAGGCAATGTCGTTAATAAATTGCAACCCAGAAATGTCTCCAGCGTGGTTAAACAAGTTGAAGCCAATAATACTGACCCATGCAACCAACAAAACAAGGACAAGAGTGATAATTCCAAGAATGAAAATAAGTGGGATAGCTTGCCCAACGGTAGAGGGCGATTCCTTAAATATATGGTGGATTTCTGGCTTAATACCGATTCTCTCGGGTTGCTTGTGCTTGGAAGCAGCCTTGAGGTCTACGCTAGGAATTAATTCTACCAAATTGGTAAACAAATTGGCACCCTTTGAAGAAGCGTCCGCTACGATTACTTTCAAGAATAATTTATCTTGAGACTTGATCGAAGATGGTAACTGACCAACTGGGACGACAACCGAAAGCTTCTTGGTAGTGATAGAAATCTGTGGAATCACGGAGTATTCCAAGCCAAATTCATTGCCAATGGTGACAACTGCCTGGTGAGGTTTCTTGCTCAATCCGTCTATAGTCAAAGACAAATCAATTTTATCTTTGGCACCGATGGTGAATTGCTTTACTTCTTGGGTATTGAATTCGCCAATTTCTAAAAGCCCACTGCCTACTTTAATTGAGCCGCTCAAGATACTGAAACCAAGCGCTCCAGCACATTGGAGTGCAAGTAATACACCTCCGAATTTCATTTCTACGAATATATACTTCCGGTGATAATTAGATAGAGAATAGTGATACTGACGTTTCTATCGTGGCTCCAGTTTTGGCGTATGTGTTCTGAATAATTTTCAGCTCGTGTTTTTGTGCAGGCACCTTTTTCAACAAAAACAATCGCTAGAAAAACTCGCGCAAGGTGAAATTTTCAAAAAAAATGGCTGCAAAGCTAGCCTAGTCAAAAATGAACTCTGGACTCGAAGAGACTCCTTGGTCTTCCTCTACTAGCTCTAGTTTGATGCCGTTTCTTCTTCTTTCAATCTCTTCATAAATTTGTAGTACTTGGTTCACTTTAGTGTCCTTATTTGCCAGATTTGGCCTTCTTGTAGACAGCACAGTGGATCGCATGGAAGTCACAATTCCTAACGAAAATAGTGCGACAATTCCCATAAGTAAAAGGAGTGGAAGCAAGAAGATACCTAATGTTAGTTGAGCCCTTGGTTCGGAATAAACCTATCGAAAGTGTCATACTTACTTGCAAGAAGACATAACCCAATTAATAATATCCAGATGAAAGTGAAAAGACCTGACGATATGGCCAACATGAGGAATACGGGAGAGGCAGACAACTGTCGAACGTTAGTTAGAAGTCTCTAAAAAGAATCGCACAGACGCTTCCAGGTCTTTTGTGTGCAAAGCGTCCAATATACTTACAATGAACGCCTTCAAACGATGAAGGGAACCAAATCTTTTCACTCTTTTGAGTAAAGTTCGAACTCCGACTAAAAAACTGCATAGGTTAGAAGAGAGGAAAACAAATTGTACGAGGATATATCTATGGACTTACTCTAAGATGGTTGCTCCAATTACTGTGTCGTCCCAATTTAGTACAAACTGCGACAGCTTATAGACCAGCTTCCCAATTAAATTCGCTACTTTTTCTTGTACAATAATTTTGAAACCAGCATGATTTCCTGCTCGGGTTGTAGAACCAAGAAGAGGCCTTTTCTTGAAGTCGAAGAAGTTGTACCCTGTCAGCATTAGAATGACAAGGAAGAATGCAGTTTAATGGCTGCAAAAAAAAAAAAAAAAAAACACTTTTTCATCTTTAAGTGTGCGGCAAGAAAGTGCCGCAGAGTTGGAGCACTCAGGACTTACACATAGACGTCACCTTTAGAACGAATTTACAAATACTGAAGTCAAAATATTACTTTTGCTAAGAATCTATTCTACTTTTTCGACGTCGACTTCTACAGGTACCTTTTTTGTTTCTATTTCATCCGCCGAAGATTCTACTTCGACGTCTTCAAATTTGGCTGCGAGAGAACCGTCACCAAAATTACTAATATCGTAGCCCTGTTCCTTCAAGTACTTGAAGAAGGCATAATCTTCCTGAGATAAAGCATCTTGAGAAATAGATGGGCAGCAGAACAAACACAAAAATAACGCAAAGAAACAAAGCCCTGAAGAAATGTAAATGGGAACTTGCATACCTAAGTTTGGATTGATTTTGGTGTACTTCCTCTTAATGACTGGGAACACCCAAGTACCCACAAAAGCCCCAATTTTACCTGTAGCAGCTGCAATTCCATAGTATTGACCACGGATTGGTGTAGCAGAGGTTCTGGCTGCCAAAATACCAATGTTGTTACCAGGACCCAATTCGCCCAAGGTGGTGAAGATACCGAAAATAACGGTAAATCCTGCAATATGCTTCTTTAATTCTGGGTAACAGCCTCCCATAGCAAAGCCTATGATTGCTTGTAAACCCACTCCTAAGCAATATGTCAATCTTGGACCAATGTAGTCTGAAACCCATCCACCGATAATGGCTCCTGGCATATAGAACAAGTTGAAAACGACATTCCACCCAAATGTTTTGTACATATCATCTCCTGGAATAAGCTCGCCAAGAATCCACGAGGAGTATGTGTTGAAGGAGTAGACAGAGAAATCGTACATGAACCACAAGAGAGCCACAACAAGTAGCCTGAACCAGTAGAATTTGATAATGAGCCAGTATGGTAGTTGTTGTCTCTTGCTAACTTTGGCTTTGGAGAAGGAACCATCTTCAATTAATTTCAATCTTAATAAGAACAAGAGCAATGGAGGAAATACACCTAATCCAAAAGTCAATCTCCAAACTGCAGTCAAATGTCTGGGAGTGAAAATCCATAAGAGAACCAAAGGAACAAAAGATGAAATCACGAAACCAAAATCGATCATTGTATTAGTGAACCAACTGAAGTATCTATTCCTATGTCCCTTTGGAAGCGAATTAGCAAACTCTGCAGCAATGACTGAAGAAGTAGGATACTCAGAACCAATAGCAACACCCAAGAAAAATCTGAAAGCCGTAATTGCTGCAAACATACCATAAATAGACCCATGTGCACCCCAAGTAGCACAGGAACACAAGAGTGAAAAGAAAATAAGCATTAGATTTGAGGCCAACATACCAGTCTTTCTCGAAATGTAATCAGAGAGAAATCCAAACGAAACTTGACCCACAACAATTCCCACGAAAGCAATAGATGAGACATTAGAAATAGCATGAGATTCTGCATATTCCTTAGGGTACAAGGCAGACAAACAACTGTTGACAGTACTAATGGAGTTATTCACGTAACCGTCGGAGAAGAGCCCTGCCCCACAACAGAATGTTGGCCATAATGTATTGAATGTCACCTTTTTGGCACTTTCATCCTCATCATACAAATGTGCTGCTTCTTCTTCGAATTCGGCCTTTCCTTTAGGCAATTCTTGCGAAACCTTTTTGGTCCAACCAAAGAAAAAGTCTGGCACGGATTTAGGGAGATCTCTACTTGACATACTTTCAAGAAACTTAATTATCTGGTTAGAATCATGGTTCATCTACCTCATTGAGGAATACCATGTTCAATTTATATTCATCAAGAGAATCGGAAAATCATCATTCAGCCCCGTGTGCTTTAGAGGGGCCGCATATCTATTTCAACACCATTTTAAAATAATTTAAATTTGCAACCTTTCAAGTTGCACGGATAATAAAACTAGATTTACAAGGCTAAATTAAGAATTGAACGGCATTATATTACAACAATAAAGTTTTAGAAGTATTACTGTCACATTGCATCATCTGGAAGTGGGCTTAAGTCTAGAAAGAACGTGGTATACTGCCAATTAATTATTTTGGTTTTTCTGCATGATAAGCTTGTTGGCGAATAGAAAGATAAGATAACTGAATCAGGCTACGCAGAGAGAGATAAAACTCCGGGATGAAAAGATTACTCCAAGATAAGTCGCTCAAACTTATAGGGGGATAGAGAAATATTCCAAATACAATTCTTTTTTATTGGTCTTGTGATCCTAATGCTAAAGAAGCCGTTACTGAAAACGTCAAAGTAAGATCTAAGATTTTATTTTTATACTTTTGACACATTAACAAATGCGACATAAATAGGCTAATTTGACGTGCGGCTCAGCATTAGTGCCTTAAGCTCCTCTTCATTTTCAAATATTACGGCACCCATTCCGCCCAATAAATGCCCTAGATTGTGGCAATGTATCAACCATATTCCTGGATTATCAGCAACGAATCTTATTACTGAGTGCCCACGAGGTGGGATATATGTTATGTCAAATAGCGGCGGATCCATATTAAATGCATTATAACCTTGCAATACGGCATCTTGCACCGAATTATATTGAAAATTATTGAAGTTATCATGACTTAATAAGTAAAACAAGTGTCCATGAAGATGAACCGGATGTCCCATAGAATTGCTATTATTTATAATGATGTCAACAATATCTCCGGCCTTAATGTTATCCCTAAGAGCCCATTTTCCGTGAAGCTTACCGAAATCGTAGAGCAAAGGTGTATCGTGTTCAAAAGTATGAGGTAGGAGCTGTCCGTCACTAAACATGCTGAACGTTATCATCCCAGTACGATTTAAACTCATTATAAAAGTATGCTGCGCTGGGAGAGTTCCTAGTTTATATTTCATATTTTGATCGAATGGGACTGTATCTTTGGGCCAAATGGTGGTAAGATTTTCTTCCAATAACTTTCCATCCACATCTTGAAACACTGTTGGGGTAATCACATTATTATAACCTCCCTCAGGTCCATTTTGTAGGTATCCTATTCCTTCCACAAACTGAGGAGATAAAGCTGCTGCGAATCTTATAGGAAACCTGCCCTTTGTAGCCTTAACAATGATGGTAATTCTAGATCCAACTGGCAATAGTATTTGATGTACCAACCGTGGCTCTACAAATATTCCATCTACTGCTATGATCCACAATCTATGGTGGTCAATTGAAAATGTTTTCGTAAACTGGCCACCAGCATTGAGAACATTAAAGTAGTACCAGTCAGAATCTGAGCGGTGTTCAAATTGCTCTGTGAAAGTTGGCTCACAGGACTGATAATACCCAGGCATTTCTAAGCCGAAGATATCTGTAGCATTGGTGTAACCGTTTTCCATTTTCATGCAGCCCCAAGCATCGAATTCTCCTTTTCTGAGATGTTCCACTGTACTCTTCTTACTTTTTAACCTCTGAAAGACGTTTGCGTCGTGACAAAATCTTCTGCCCTTTCCATTGATTAAAATACTTTGTATGCAAAGGGGATCAACTCCGTAATCAAACATTCTTGAAATAATAGTGTCCATGTTCCACTTGAAAGCATCATCTCCTATAAGTGGAATAGGATTTTTTTCTAGCCGTAGCAATGTCTCTATATCCAGAGATGAGTTTGATATTTTGTGATATGGACGCTCTCTCTTTAAACTGGGAACAAAGTTCATTGGTCCGTATACTCCATCTGTCAGATAGCCTCTATGATGAGCATGGTACCAAGTGAACCCATATTGGTCCTTTACCTGAAATTCATACACGAAAGATCTTCCAGGAAAGATGGGCTGTTGAGTTACGCCAGACACACCGTCAGCCCAAGGAGTTCCTCTTTGAAGGATTCCATGGAAGTGAATAGTGAGAGAAACCGGCAGGTGATTGTTAACGGTGACCCTGATCCAATCATTTTCATCTCCCTGTATGCATGGGCCAGGGGACTGGCCATTGACAAGAAGACCGTTTTTGAAAACTCCATCCGGGTTGACATAACTGCTTGTGATATCCAAAGTGTACTCTTTATGTAATGTACTTTCGGTAGAAGAAGACTGTAGATCCTCCTGGCGGAGAATCGAAGCGCAGACGACGTTGAGCTGAATCGAAGCACAGAGAAGCAAGTTCCTTAGGTGCATCAGTGAATTTATTGGAGTCAAACGTGAAAAAGAAGAAGAGAAGATTCTTCATTTTTGACTATACGGAATGAGGGAGGCTATAAATATTTTGCATTATAACAAAAAAAAGAAAGGACACACCCACTTGAGCAGAAAGAGTAACTATTGTATAAGTTTAAGTAACTACAGCTGCAAATGTTGGGCAGAAAAAAAAATGGTTGCATAATTTTCCTAATTGGGGCGCAGACCTTAAAAAGTTCCATGAGCAGAAGTGGAAGAGCACCAGCTAGACACAGCTTTCATTACTGGTCATCCTGCTGCAATATTGACAGAATTTCGTTAAAAACAGAAGAAGCAAGCGACCCATGCAAAGTAAGTTCAGCTGCTGACTTCATCGTCTGTCGCTCTTCGCACCAGTCCATAATCCAACTTCCCTCCTTAGGCTCTACCCACTAGACGCTACGCCAAACTTACTAACTCCGGCCACCGCGCACGCGCTGACATTTCTCTTTTTTAGGTGCGGCCATCTCTTCTAAAGAGTCTCCGTGGAGTAACACCTTCTTCTCAGTCAGTGAAACAGCAACAGTAATGCAATTTTTGTCAGCCAGAACCTTGTTGTACCTCAGGGTATGCTTTCTCGCAGCCATCACCTTCTATTCCTTGAAGGATCCCTCGGTTATCATTAATTCCGGGATCGTCTTCTTACTTGGGCAGGCCATGGAGTTGCCCACGATTCACATTGAGGATCTCGACGACCCTATCTTTGGGTTGGTGGCCCTCGCGTTCGGGTCTTTAACTCTTGCTGAAGCAGTGCCATTATTCTCCGAAAATATTGAGTACTTCGAAAGCGTGGTACCTGCGAGATTATTGGTGTACTTCATTGTTGGTTTCATTTCGTACGGTGGTTACATCGAAGGCATCAGCAACAATGTGATCTTCGTGTATGCCTTCTTCGAAGTGTGGTTTAACTTTTTGATTTTCAGCAACTTGAGAGATGAGCGTTATAATAGAGTCAAGAAGTTGTTGGAGGAAGCACAGAAGAGGGGTGAAGTCAACTTGGAAGGCTTGAATCAAACCCAAATCGACGTGGTGATGAAGGAGCTCTTACAGAGATCGAAGGAAGAATAAAGCAAATGAAAAAAAAAAGAATACTTAATGTACATAGTCTAAATATTTACCTCTTTCATGAAGTTGTTGATAACCCACTGTAGACACTCTTCCACGTCGTAGATCTCGCTCACGTTCAGTTCGAGCAACTTCGAGCCGTTTTCAAACTTCTCGTTATCGTATTTCATGATGGAAATGTTCACCATGAGATTGCAGAAAGTCTCACTGGCACTAAGGGCCAAGTCGATCTTCAACACGCTGCCCTTCGCTTTATTGTGGAGGACGATGGTGATCTCAGAGGCGGGAGGCTTCGTTGACTTTTCAAAGATGTCCTGAACTTTTCTAGTTTCGCTAATAGGGCGCAAGGTCAGGTACTGCTTCGACAGAACGGTCACCACCTCCTCTTTCTGGTCTTTCTTGTACACCAGCGTGATGTTGTCGATGATATACAAGATATTCTTGAAATTGATTTCGTGCCTGAGGTAGCCCAAGAGCGGCCGCAAGATAAGCGGGTGCGAGTTGGACAACTTCCACTTGGTTCTGGCCGTAGGGACTCCCTGGCGCAAGTTCAAGTTGTACTTGTAGAAGCAGCAAAGCATGAGCTTCAAGAAGATCAAAATCTGCTGGGCTTTCCCATTGTTCATCGTGGACTCCTTGCTTATATTCTGGTACAAGTTGTTCAACTCGTCCTCGTTGGACTCGTCATAGATGAGCGACTCGATCTCGATGATATTGTCTTGGACTTCGATGATGATCTTGTTGGAGATGATGGAGACGTTGTAGTTAATCAACGTCTTTGCTTCACGAGTCAACTGACAGAACAAGTCTTCCTCAAAGAGGAAGAACCGGAACTTTTCAATCTCGTTTAAGATGGCGTTGTCTCCAAAGCTGCCGCCGCTTTGGATAATGTTGGAGGAATTGAAGATAGACTGGCCCGTAAGCATGTAGTCGTCGTCTATCTTGCTTAGAATCTTGACCCGGATGTACTTGTACTGTTTGTCGGCCACCTTTATACCGCCGGTCCCACTGGATATCACTGGTAATAGGAACACTTTACCGTCCCGCAGATCCTTCTTCAACACAGCCAAACCTGGGTCATGGTAGCTGGATCCTGAGTCGCCGAACCCGTACTTGACCCCAATGGATTTGAATCCGGTTGTTGGGTCTCTGGTCCGGTACAACACCTCTCCACTCTGCAACACCGAGTGGATGTTCTCCCAGTACGTGTGCTCGTTGAGCACCTGCTCATTGAGTCTGAGACTGGAGTTGCGGAGAGAGGTGGTGATTCTCTCGAGGGATTCTAACTTCAACCCTTGCCCTACAGAAGAAGTCTCTTCTGCTCTACGGGGCTCGGTGGTCTCGAGCCTGTCAGAGTTCAACGAGCCTAGCGGGACTGTCTTTGTCAAGTGCGGCGACATAGTGGTCTTGCCAATGTTGGGCTTGACTGACAGAATCAACAACGAAACAAAGTCGAGCGACAATGACGTCTCATTCAACGCCGTGCTAATACACCTGCTGAGTTTTTGCTTTTGCGTCTGGAAGCTCTCATACGAGTTGAAGCCGTTACCGTGTAGCAATTCTTCGTCTCTCAGATCTTCGTTATTGTCATTGATACTATTATGGATGATGTCGAGCTCGCTTTCAACCTCGTTGTTTGTTGTGGGTGCATCCTCTTCCCCTTCTACACCTTCATCTCGTGCATTCCCCTGTTGTTCGATCTCCTCTAGCAAGGCATTCTCTGTGATGGTCAAGAAGTCTCGTTCCTGTAGTATTCGAGGTATAATCTCTGATATGGATAGTTTATTTCTGTGCGTTAGTAAAGAAGTAGAAGGAGAAATACAGTCCCAGCCAAAAAGGGCTAATATTACACATACTCATCCTGTATGAACGGGTCCCTATACCCGGCTCCATAGAGCTCGTGGTCCAAGCCAAGATGGATCTTCCCTTCCATTGCAATGGCCTATGTATCGTATGGTCGTTGAGAGAAAGGTAGCGTCTGTTTCGCTTTTCGTGAAAATCTCCCGCACCAAAATTTACTGCGCAACCACTCCAGCGTGGGAGAAGATGTGTAGTGGAGAAGATGTGAAGTGGAGAAGATGTGAAGTAGTGTACAAAGAGGCTGGGAAAGTCAACAGAGGACGACAACAACATTATGAAGGTAGCAGTAAGACCCGCCAGCAAGAGAAAAACAGAAAGTTAAAGGCAAGAAAGCTTACCTGCAACTACTCTACAGTTATACACTCTACGCTGTGTGGGAGTCATCTACCCAGTACTTCCATTAATTTTACTTATTTTTATTTTATTCGTACTTCTTTCTATCTAATCAATGAAATCATCTAAGTCTCCCTCTTCAATAGCCTTCAATAAATCAAACTCGTCGTCCTTACCTTCCAATCCGTTCTTCACGTCCGACTTCCCGTCATTCACCAGTGGATATCTCATACTCTTGACACTGTCGCTATGTAAGGACAAGCAGAACTTGATTCTCTGGTTGAATTCCTGTTCTGGCAATTTGGTTGAGTAGATATCAAGGAGCTCCTTGCTTTGCATGTACCCATGCTCATGGTTTATAGTGGCCTCTATGACCCCGTCTCTTATGGCCTTACTGACAATGTACTCAGTCAGCTCTTCAGAGTCCAAGTGCAATTTTATACAGATATCCTTCAAGCTAATCTTGGAGTATGACAACGAGATGATTCTAATACCGGTCTTGATCACGTTTTGTCTTAATCTTAAGATCAAAGTATAGCTGTCGTCTTGTTTGAAGGTTTGTTCATACTTCTTTAACACCTCACTGAAAAGCTTCAAGTCTCCCAACTTGACTGCTCTGGTAACTTCAAAGTATGGCAAAAGAGAAGTGGCCACTTCGTTGGATGCACTGGCATCGTTGGCGTTATTTTTAAAATCCTTCAACGCAGGAACATCCCCCATCAATAACTCGATCACAATGTTCAACTTGGAAGCGCTCTTAATGAACCCAAATGCCAACTGAGTCTGCGGGCACTTTCTGATAGAAGTGATACAACATTCGTGCGCCAGAGAATAGTCCAACTGAATAGCATGGATTTTGGCTACATAGTAGTAGTATCTGGCCACTATGGCGTTCCCTGTACTATTTTCGGGGAAGACAGTCTTTTCCACTAAGTTGGATGCCTGGCTAATGTCATGAGTCAATAAGTAGTTTCTTAATAAGAAAGTGATCACTGAGCCGGTGGTCTCGTCGTCGTGCCTAAGGGTGGAAGTTCTTAAGGCGTTCAACAACGCAGGACGGATTGACAAGAGATCACCAGTTAATTCCTTGGTTCTGCTGATGTAAAACCATATCTTGGCTTGGATGAAATCCAATGACCTCTTGTTGTAGCCTTGTAAGATATCAATGATAGTGTCGTTGAAAGAGTCTAATTTCTGCAACTCTCCGAGGTCAAGTAACACCACCTGGACCAAGAGGTGGACGTAGAGATCGATTTCTGGCAATAATTCGCCGGATTCATGGGATTCAGTGTTGTCGATCTCCATCAGGTCGGACTCAACGACAGACGAGCTTCCTACAATTGATTTAAGACCGGCAACATTAGGGTGCGATTCTGGGTAAGTCTTGCTAACCACAGTGGCCAATACTTCTAAGGGTTTACCGGATTTGATCAAATTGCGTCTCAAGGGGCCGAGTTCACGGAACACCTTGGAGATGTATCTGTTATCGAAGTTGAGGGAGGCTTTACCAAGAAGGATGAACGATTGCTCGATTTCTGTTACAAATTCGGCCATTTTTGTGGTTGGTAAGATGCTGTAATATACTGTCAAGCCAGATACAAGCAAGATTAGAGGTTTTAAAGATCTATCAGTGACTGTGTGGTGCAACTCTGCTGTGATGCTGTGAGGGAGTCGGTGCGTTCGTTGGCTTGCCACCTAGAGAAAGTCGCGGATCACGTGACTCAGTTGTGTTAGTGTGCACGGGAGAGTGCCAGTGGGTATGGCGGCGTGAGAGGAGAGCGAGAGAGCTGGGAAAGCAGAGTGCGAGAGAGACTGTAGGGGAGCAATACAAAGAGCTGGAGCAAATGTGTGTTTAGGCGCTGAACTGACTCAGACAGAGAACAGCGGCTTAGTCAGCAGCGGGCTTTCTGATTTGTATATTCTTGTATTTCATACGAACCTACGCTAAGATTTCTTTTTTCTTCTCGTAATACTCTACAGCGTTCGGCCTGAATATGCGCAGCATGCTATTCGGACTTTAGGTACCGAACCAAGTCGGTAGGGCTGATATATGGCACATTAGAGGACTGACATAGAAGATCAGATATTCCAGGGCACTGAAACTATACCTGATTGAAAGATATCTACCAGGGTACCCTTACACTATGACCACGTGAGCTAGCGCCGCACTTCTTCGCGCCCTTCTAGCCCTGTTTCAGCAGTTGGTGAATGTCAGCAGTTGGTTCCTTTGAGCAATATCCGCGGGGGTGTGGGGCCAGGTCGGAACACCCTCGTATGTAAGCATTTTTCGCCTATGCATGAAATTTCGGTAGGGGTTAATAACATTTAAGGCCTCCTTTCCTCTTTTAATCTTTTCCTTACATTTTTCTTCACTTTTCTTTAACATTTCTATAAAATAACTATGCCTCTTGATTCAACGATCCCAAAATCAGCCCCTAAAGTACCAGAATTGGTTCCAGTGTTCTTCATCAACTTGAAGCTCCAAGATCCAAATGCCGTATTATCGAATGACACTTACGCTCATGCCGTTACTCTTGTCAACATTGTGGATGGTACAATTACAACCGTTCCAAACAAATTGAACTTGGAATTGGAAGCCAATGACTTGGTTGGTATCGATCATATTACTGCTGACACCAAAGTCGGTTCTAACAAGCTTGACTGTTACGTCTACGGTAAAACCCCAAGCGGTGCCGGAGTACACATCCATTACTTTGGAGTTGTCAAGGCATCCCCAGCAATTGGCCAAGCATTGGGTGGTGGAAAATCATTTGAAACCAGCTTTGATGATGACTACGTGACCAGTAATCCTGTCATCCTGTTCGATGGTAAGGCCGAAGACAAGTACTTATGGGCCAAGAAGGAAAACTTGATCGGTAAGGGAAGATTTGTCAGAGACGAAGCTGGGGACTTATTTGTTCAATATTATGTATATGTATTGCAGTAAGTAAACACAATAAAAAGTTTTCTTATATAATATACATTACCTTTCTCCTCCTCTTCAGGGTAGATTCATCTTTGACTTCCTTTCATTTTTTTTTTCTTTTCTCTTTTTTATTTTAAAATTCATTCTAAGCGTGTAATAAGACGAAAGTGAACATAGGAAATGAACAAGAAAACTCTTTAGCCATCAGCCAGTAGCCGTTAGCTACCAGTAAAACACCATGGGGAAAAGAGACAAACTAGAATAAAACCAAGGAAAAAAAAAAACCAAAAAAGAAACTGACGAACACCTTCACAGTGGCCTCTCTTATTCTCCGTACATCCTTCTCTAACAACATGAGTTAGACTGGTTTGATGTCAATGATTGGCCGCTCAAGTTAACATTGGACTTGCCGTTGTTCCCATTATTATTATTACTGGCATTGTTGGTCATTTGTGCCTTGATTTGTCTAGCCATGGTGAAGAAAGCTTGTTCAACGTTGGTTGAGGATAATGCAGAAGTTTCTAAAAAGGGGATATCCAAGGCATCAGCAAATTCCTTAGCGGCGGTGTATTCGACAACCTTCTTATCAGACAAGTCGGCCTTGTTACCAACCAACAACTTCATTACTCCACCTGTAGCGTATCTGTCAATTTCTTGTAACCATTGCTTGACGTTATTGAAAGATTCCTGATCGGTAACATCGTAAACAATAATGATTCCGTGAGCTCCACGGTAGTACGAGGAAGTGATGGTTCTAAATCTCTCTTGGCCGGCAGTGTCCCAGATTTGTAACTTGATGGTCTTACCATCCAACTCGATCGTTCTGATCTTGAAATCAACACCAATGGTGGAGATATAATCCTGGGTATAGGTGTCATCGGCAAATCTCAACAACAAACAAGACTTCCCAACACCGGAGTCTCCAATCAATAACAACTTGAACAAGTAGTCGTATTCGCTGTTCATCTTTTTAAACAGGATTCAGTTGAATTAGATGTGTATAAATAAAAAGGGGGTAGGCCTAGTATGCGTTCGTAACAACTGACAGCAAAATAGAAACAAAAAAAAAAAAAAATAGGGGGGCGTGGGAAAGTTTCTTCTTACTTTGCTCCGCGGGTTCGAATTCTAGGGATGGTACAAAAGGCTGGGGTAGCTTAAGTACAAACAATTATATATATATATTATATCCGCCTGGTATCTAGTACGTGTGACCGACTTAAAAAGTATTGTTAACACCAGCCAGGAGGAAAAGAGGGAAAAAAAATAAATGGAAACTGAGCATGGCAGGCGTTTGTGTTGCCATTGTCTTGCACACACGACCAGGGGCATATGCAGGTCGGGCGTTGATGCTGGGGTACGAAGTTAGACAGATACCTCCCAAGAACGGGGAGTTGGAATTGATGATTGTGCCAAAGTAGTCATTGTAATTACTCTGAGACTCAAGTTGTCCCCGTATCACATTGTGTTGTGGTGTTCTTTTCAGTGGGTGTGTCGAAGTTCTTCTTGGAGGGGACGGTTGAATCATGCCGCAGATTTTCTGCATAAAAAGGAATGGGCTAGTGAGAGGAAAGGCGCATGCAAACTGCAGGACAGTCTATGGCTAGATAAGCCGGATAAGCAAATGACCATAGCAGCTCATCTTCAGCTGATCTTCACTATTTTTTTATCTTCATCTGACATTATAATATTCTTTATTCTTCTAAACATCATAAATATCTTTATTCATCTAAATATCATAAACATTCTTTATTACTTTTACACATAATTGCTGATCCCACTGTAGGAGGCTTGCCATTCCTGCTACTTTATTCCTTTTTGGACTTCATTGCCTTTTTCTTTGCAATCTTGACCATCTTGTAAAACCAAAAAACGTTCAATGCGTTCAACATCAAGTTAATGGACAACACAACTATAGGGAAAAATGGATGGACCAAATCTCTTGAGTGCCATAACGAATAAGCCACCTGGCTCACGGCATAGAACCCCCAGAGTATTCTAACCACAAAGAAGATCACCATTAACAACAATCCGTTAATCATGACAAATTTATCGCTAAACGTTCCGGCAGGAAGTTTTGAAGCGAACCAGTTCATATTAACAAATGGAGTACTTCCCTCAAATGACAAAAACGCAGGAACCCATGGCATGCAAAATGGCATTAAAGCAGTTGCAAATACATAAAAAGCAGCTACGCCATGGAATAAAAATCCCCACCCGAACAACAGGAAATGTGCCGTACAAACGTAGACGTCCCACAAAAAGTATCCGGTGGTAGCAGCGACTACAAGCCCGCCAAATGGATAGTACCCCACAATAGATGATTGTGGGTCTGTGGTGTAGTTATACAAAAAGGGGTGATACCAGCAGTTTACAACAAAGTATATCGAAATAACACATTGTACTTGAGAAACAACATGGATGTCGAAGTTGACCTTTGTTTTTTTATCCAACTTGGTATAGGTTTCACCAAAGAAGTACTTCGAGAAAATCGTCGACAATTGCTGGATCAGCACATAGAACAAGAACGACGCTACTATCTCATGCCAATGGGCAAGATAATAATTGGAAGGGTTCTCTGGGAAGGGCCTATACTTGAGGAACGGATCTTCGATCTGCACCGGGAAGAAGTCAATTGGCTGATACATGCTTCTATAATATGGGAATAATACAAATTTGATATAAGGAACACCGAAAGGAAAGAGATCCAGGCAACAACAACAAAATCCAAAAAAAAAAAACAAAAAAAATTAAAAAACAACGGCAACAAGTTGCACACCAGAAAAAAAGATCATCACTGGCTTTATCTCCTATAGGAAAAGTAGATCAGGTCCTGTATGTGCAAACAATAATTGATTGACGCCGCTACGTTCTGTTGGGGCCATTACGTGCAGTCCAGCAGGGTCACCGTGCTGCGCAGGGGAAGGGGTGCTCCCAAGTCAATTGGCAGCCAGAAGGTAGAACGAGGAGGGCGAAACGTGAGCGACAAGGTAACGACACCGTGAAGAGCACAACCTACCCTCTTATTGCAGCTCTTCCCAATGCCTATCTTTTCTACCTTTACAGCCATGCACGTTGTGCTCGATTAGCACATGTCAGTGATTTGGCATCCAAAAGTAAAATTTAGCGTTTTTTTTTTTTTTTTTTTTTTTTTTTTTTTTTTTTTTTTTTACGACGCTGTGGAATTTTCAGAAACCACACTTTGTTCCCACACCTGATTAGTTTTCTTCTCCTTTCGACCCAGTAAAAAGCTCCCAGCCCCTCTATATTACTATCATATACCATGTCATTCCCATTAGTCTGTTTAGGTAACCCCCTCTTGGATCTCCAGGTCGAAGTCGAAGCCGACTACCTCAAGAAGTACGACCTTAAGGAAAACGATGCCATTCTCGCAGAAGAGAAGCACCTCCCTATCTACAACGAGATCATCGACAAGGCCGGTTTGGTCAAAATCGCCGGTGGTGCTGCCCAAAACACCGCCAGAGGTGCCCAGTACATCTTACCAGAAAACTCCGTCGTTTACTTCGGTTCTGTTGGTAAGGACGTCTACGCTGACAAGTTGAACGAGGCCAACAAGCAGTACGGCTTGACCACCAAGTACCAAGTACAGGAAGACATTGCTACTGGAAAGTGTGCTGCCTTAATTAACGGTGAACACAGATCGCTTGTCACCGATCTCGCTGCTGCCAACCACTTCAAGGTTGACCACTTGGAAATCCCAGAGAACTGGGCCATTGTTGAAGCCGCCAAGTACTTTTACATTGGTGGATTCCACTTGACCGTTTCACCTCCAGCCATTGTCAAGCTCGGTCAACACGCCGCTGCTACCAACAAGGTGTTCGCCTTAAACTTGTCTGCTCCATTCATTCCTCAATTCTTCAAGGACCCATTGGACCAAGCCATCCCTTATGTTGACTTCTTGGTTGCCAACGAAACCGAAGCTGCCGCCTACGCTGAGTCCCACGGATTGGAAAACACCACTGACGTTGTTGCCATTGCCAAGCACATTGCTCAATTACCAAAGGAAAACACTGCCAGACCAAGAGTTGTTGTTTTCACTCAAGGTACTGACCCTACCGTTGTCGTTTCATACGACTTCTCCACCAAGGAAGTCAAGACCAACGAGTACCCAGTCAGACCTTTAGCCAAGGAAAAGGTTAACGACACCAACGGAGCTGGTGATGCATTCGCTGCTGGTTTCATTGCCGGTCTTGTCCAAGAAAAGTCCATCCCAGAGGCTGTCGATGTCGGACAATGGGCTGCTGCTTTGTCTATCCAAGAAGTTGGTCCATCGTTCCCATTCCCTAAGCAAACCTACACTGCTTAGGCCCCATAGCAGTTCAATATATTACAGAGACCCAGCTGTCTTTTAATATTTCTTCATTTCAACAATATAGATATTAAAGTTACGTTACAATATGGTTTACGATACAATATGGTAGTTACGAGTGGCACGGGTATAGATTAAGATTAAAAAAAAAAAAGAAAAAAAAAAAAAAAAATAGAGCCAGAGGCTTCGAAGAGAAGATGGAGACTAGAAAATGCATATTCAACCTATGAAACACCGATGTCGTGGCTGTAGATCTCAATCTCCATGCATACATATACATGTACCTCCCCTTTACTGACCTTTTTACCTCATCTCCTCGCTGTCAACGTGGGCTCTCTCTGTCGTTCTTACCCCATCTCTTCTCGCTGAGCCGAAAATTTAACCTCATCTCTTGCAGCCTCGTGGAAAAAGAAAAATATCTCCACGGAGACCACAGGCGCTAGAACTGTACCAGCTCATCTTACTCTTTATTACTGATTTCATCTGATCTTTAGCTGGCAACACTAGGAATGACCGTTCTGAGAGACCACTACTACAGACTCGCTTCGGAAGTTCAAAAAGAGAGAATTGAAGCAGCCACTGCGCTTCTCTCTGAGCTCCAGGCGGCCAATCTCAAAGAAGAATGGGAATATGCCATGAGCCGTCTTATTAAAGGTTTGACATCAACCAGACAAAGTGCCAAAGTGGGATTCTCGATGGCCTTGATCGAGGTGTTGACTATCCTTGTCAAAAACCCGCAAAATGACTTGACTGTCCTGGGGTACTTGAACCAGCTCTTGGTCTTGACTGAAACCAAGTCCTCTATGAAGGGTAAGGAAGAGAGAGCCATCTTGTTTGGAAGGTTGTTTGGCTTGCAAGTGATCTTAAACTCAGGATTATTGTTCGAATCACAAGAAGACGTCGTTTCCTTGGCTGAATTGAAGCACTTCTGTAAGATCTTGATCGACTTGTCTACCGTGAAGTCTTGGTTGAGAGAGTCCACCATCTTCACCTTATTCACATTCTTCGCCCAGTACCAAGCTAAACACTTGGCCCATGTCCAAGAATTGAGTGTCTTTATATTGCAAAGTGTCAATGATGCAGGGCTCAACTTGACCACCGAGGGGATGTCGTTGTATCTCTGTATTCCCAAACAGGATAGGAAACAGTACAGTTTGGAAATCGTTGACCAGCAGAACAACTGGAAGAACGGAGATCCCTTGTCGAAGGGCAATCTACCCCTTTTGACTAAAGTTTTGAAAGATGTTGAAGTGGTTGAAGAGGAGAAGACTTCTGACAAGAGCAACAACAATAATAAACCAAAGCAAAAGAGTAGCTGGAACCCTAGAATTCACTATGTTTGGGATCTAGTGGTGAAGGACTACTTGGTCGAACCGCCTAGGCAGCAACTGGTGGACACTGAAGAGGAGCAAATAGGCAAGAAACGTAAGAAGCACTCCAAAGAAACGTCTAAGAAAAAATCGAAATCCGCCTCCAGTAGCGCCGAAGACACCTACTTATCGCTCCAAGAATTCTGGAAGGTCATCGTAGATGAGTCCTTATTTTCCGAAAAGTCCTCTCACGAAAGGAAGTACTGGGGATTTGAAGTGTTTAACAAGTTTTTGAAAGCCCTCCAAGATCCTCACGAAGTTTCTAACTTATTTACACATAATTTGATGAGATGTTTGATCAACCAGTCGAGCCAGCAAAGCAGATTCTTGAATAAAATCTCTACACAAGTCTTGAACACCATAGTTGAGGTGGCCAAAGAAGAACCTAGAAAAGCTCCTATAATACTAGACAGTCTTTTAAACGAAGCGCATGGAGGCTGCTGGAACTTCGATCTCATCACCAAGTCTAAAACTGTTGACCAAGTGTTGGCTGGAGTAGCCGATGAAAATGGCTCAGTATTGAACCAATTTAGAGACATTTTGGTAGCCAAGTTCTCGAGCGTGATCAAGGAAGAACAAGAAGAAGAAAAAGATGATAATGACCAACAAAAGGACGAAGAAGAGACTCAATCGCTCGTGCCATTGAAGCACTCTTACGACAATGTCCAAAAGTGGTGTCTTGATAAGCTTCTTCTTCTAGTAAGAAGCCATAAGCAATTGTTGAAGGAAGGTGATAGTTCCGAGTGGTTGGAAGACATTTTGCAACTTTTCATCAAGAACGCCTTCTTTAAGCCTAAGGGAAATGCAAAGAGTCAACTTTCCCAGAGCATCAGAAACTTATCGCAAGAACGTCTTGGTTCCGTCTTATCTGATGTCATAAACTTCAAGAACCAAAGCGATGAACCATGGCCCTTATTCTGCATCGAGTTCATCAGGGAAGTTGAAGAAAACGACCCCCAATTGGAATTGGTTGGTGAATTTGATGAAGATCTTGTAGCCAGTAGAGATGAAATCTTGGCGGTGTTGTCAAGTATTAAAGCCTCGATCAAAAAGATCAACAAAGAAGAAAGCAAAAAGTCCAAAAAGTCCAAAAAGAGTAAAAAGGAGGCAAACTTCGTTGCTAAAAAGCTGAAAAGTACCCCTTTCTCTCTTGAAAAGTCTGACAATGGCACTGATCAGTTGTATTGCTTCCAATTGTTATTTTCCATGGTGTTAATTCAATTTTACATGGCTGACGAAGAAGCTGTATCTGTACTTGAGGAGTTGAAAGAATGCTATAAGAGCATCACTAACAGAAATGGTGATGACGACGAAGAAGAGGCTGAAAAGGTGGATTCTTCTTTAGTATTGACAGAGATAATCTTATCATTTGTTGCTCGTAAGTCTAACTTGTTGAAGAAATTGTCCATGATCATTTGGGAAAACTTTTTATGTGCCCAAAATGAAGATGGCAAGCTTAGAATCACCGAAGAGAGCTTACAGTTGCTTTATGATGTTTTGACATCAAGAGAAAATTTGGAAGGCTTACAGAAGTTGTTTGAGAGGGAAGATGAATACCAAGCAGAAGACGGAGAGGAAGTAGAGGAGGAGGAAAATGTTGCCTCAGCTACAGCTTCAGACTCAGACTCAGATTCAGACTCAGACTCCGATTCAGACTCCGATTCAAAATCAGACACTGTTGACCCCAATTCCACTTTAGATCAAGTGGAAAGAGAAACTTCGGCTAAGCTTTCAGAAGCTCTCGGTTTACCTTCCTCTGGAGAAGTCAAGTTTGACGAATTGTCAGATTTTGAAGGAGATGACGATTCGTATGAATCAGACTCAATGGACGACGAACAAATGATGGAAATTGATGAACAATTGTCGAAAATATTTAAAGAAAGAAGAGATGCATTGTCTTCGGTTACTTCTGGTAACAAGAGGAAGACAGAAGTTGTAGAGGCCAAGGATCAAGTCATATACTTCAAGAACCGGGTGCTCGACTTATTGGAGCTGTTGAACAAACATCAGCCCTCATCGTACTTGAACATAACCATGATCAAGCCACTAATTGAGTTGATTGATCTCACTTTGGACAAGAATATTGGCACTCGAGCTCACAAATTGTTGAAGCTTAAACTTAGCAAGACTAGAGTCACTCAAGATGAGTTGAATCAAGCTAGTGCGCTGGAAGAGGTTGGTAATGAAGTTACACTGAGTTGGGTAGAATTGCTCAAGTGGCTACACAAAACTGCCAGTACGTCATCATCGAGTCAAGCTCTTTCTATGGCATGCAACCAGGCTAGCATTCTTCTTTCCAAGAATCTCATTGGCTTAAATGAAAGTTACATGGACACTGTCATTGACATCTACACTAGGTCGTTGAAAGATTGGGCCACCAGTAGCCAGAGCAAGCTTCTTCCTTCCATGTTCTTCGACTTTATAAACTGGTTGAACGCCAGGAAAGAGGGAATCAGAAATGATAAGAAGCAAGACCAGAAGGTCAAAAACCATTAAATAGATCCATGAGGTGAGCATTAGTTAGTAAATTAACTTGTAACTGAAGACTTTTTTTTTTCTTTTTTCATTCTTTCCTTCTTTCCTTCTTACACTCTTCCTTGCTAATACTTTGCCAGCATTAACCCCACAAGAGCCCATACAATAAACAATCAATATAGACGATATACCACAGGTACCACCAACTCCATCCGTAGTGCAACTGCCTCCCCACTAAGATTCCTGTATATTAGTGACTGCATACAGTCCACGTTATTTTCCACAGCCCCAGCGCGACCAATGAGAGCCCGGTTCAGTTCCGAGAGCGAAAAATGTTAATAGTGAAGTTCTTCATCAACTGTGTACTTGTACGCTTCCTAAACCCACCATACTATACATATATACACCATGTCTGCCTACAAACAAGCTGGTATTTCTTTGAACAGAGCCTTGGCCGTTGCCGCCAGAGCCGTTAGATCTGGATTAAAGCCAGAATTCAAGACTGTTGCTGACAGAAGAGGTCTCTCCGAAGTTAAGGCCATCAAGATTGAAAATGGTGTCCAACAAGCTGCTAAGGAATTAGGCCAATAGATGTAATTTAAAAGTCCTATTTTTATGCAAGTTCAAGTGTTGATAAAACGAGGGAAAAAGAAAGTTAAATAACAGTCAAAAATCAAGAATACATATTTTTTTGACACCACTACTGTTGAATGTAAATGTAGAAGCTAGCTGGGAGACACTTGTCGATAGCAAAAATTGAAATGGAGAAGGAGGTAATGAAAATGGTATGAAGATGATACTGGGGAAGGAAGCAATCTTGAGGAAGTTGGGATCCCAATCTGTATTGTACTCATGAATTGCTGATTGAATATTCGTCGTGATCATCATTCTTCCCACCTCTGACTCCCGTTCGTTCGTAGTATGGAGCTGCTCTTCTGCAGTTGTTCTTCCCTTAACTCTTTCAGTTGCTTCCGCAAGTTTGAACTGCTCCTCCTCAATTGCTCTTCCTTCAATTGCTCTTCCTTCGATTCTTTCTCTCTTTCACTCTTTCCTTTCTTCCCAGTCCATATTATTTCTCAGTCTACCAAGACTCTACATTACTGACTTCGAATAAATATAGTTATAAAGTATTAGTTTGAATAAATATGTACATGTGCATTAGCTCAAGTTTTCAGGAATCACTTGCACTTCTTCTACTGCGGCCTTTCTATCATGCTCAATTTCTTCAGCTATTTGTTGAATGAGCTGTTGCCTCAATTCAAATGGCAACTCCTCAATTAAGGATCTTACTCTATGTAATTCGTCATCCTCATTGAGTGGTGTATCCTGCTGGGACTCTGAAGTTAACGGTGATTCGGAGCGCACTGCTTCCGAGTTCTCTTCCGGTGCCCTGCTCAAGCCCGAAGCTGTTGAGTCAAGAAGTTTAGAAAGTGCAGAGTTGGGGTTACTGTATAATTCCACAAAAGTTCCGTGCTCGACAGCCTTACCCTTCTTACCCAAAACCACCACGTTTTCTGATTTGGAAATGGTGGATAATCTGTGGGCAATAGAAATAATAGTGATCTTGCCCTCAGATGTCAATTTCTTTAAGGTATCATTGATAAGACTTTCCAGTCTGGAATCTAAAGCAGATGTGGCTTCGTCTAATATCAACACCAACGGCTTCTTGATAAGAGCTCGAGCAATGGCTACTCTTTGTTTTTGTCCTCCTGATAATGAAGCACCTCTTGCCCCGATCATGGTCTCGTATCCATCGGGGAAACTAGAAATAAACCCATGGCAATTGGCGTGCTTAGCAGCGTCAATAACGTCTCTCATGGTCAATTTGCTGATTTGTACTGGGGTTAACCCATATATTATGTTTTCCAAGATTGTTCCCGAAAGCAATACTGGCTCCTGTTGAACAATTCCGATAATCTTTCTTCTTAACTCTCTGGTTTGAATGTCATTAATGTTCTTCCCGCCAATTAAGATTTCTCCTGATTGGATGTTATAGGACCGCAACAAAAGCAGCGCAACAGTGGATTTACCAGCCCCTGAGGGAGCAACTATGCACGTTGAAGAGGCAGCAGGGATTACAAAGGAGCAATCGTTGAAGATACTGTGGTTCTTTCTAGAGGGGTAGCTGAAAGTGACGTTTTTGAATTCAACTTCACTGTTGGGAAGTGCTGCCTTGGTAATTTTTTCACCTTTGATGTTCTCTACGTCACTTTTGTAGTCAATCAACTCAAACAACTTGACCCCAGCCCCGGATCCCTTCATCAACTCAATGTATGTGGTGGTCAACGAGTATAACGCCAGGTTAAAAAACTCCAGGTACATAGTGAATGCCACGACGTCACCAGTGGTCATTTGGCCCTGTAAGATCAAGTATACTCCCAATGCAATACATGATAAGTACCCTGTGTGGTATAAACTGTAGATGGAAACCAGGTAGTTCGACTGGGCTAATGCCTCAGTCTTAGCTACATTGACTACATTTCTCAACTCATTAGAGTACTTGGCCAATTCCTTTTGCTCTCCAGTGAAAGCCTGAATCAATTTAACCGAACTTAACGTCTCTTCGGCCGCCTTTGTTAACCCAGCAGAGGCATTTTGTAATTTCGTCGACAATCCACGAATCTTCTCCCCGTACCACACAGACCCAAACGTGATAGGTGGAGATATACACAACATGACTCCAAAGAGTACTGGGTTGATGGAGAACATCATATACGCCGAGATGATCCCAAACAAGACGTTCTTCAACCCGTCTGGTAAGTTGCTGGTGATAGATCTACTGACTACGTAAGCATCGCTCGACAACCTCGAAATCAAATCACCAACCTTGTGGTTTTCACTGTCATAGAACTTGGAATCGTGTCTGACCAACTGCTTCATGGCACGGAGCCTCAATCTGGCGACAAGTCTCTCACCCAATACCTTCAACACCCAGATTCTGGCCCAGAAGCACACTGCTGACACACACATAAATGGCACCATCACCGCAAACACATTCTGGGCCTTGTAACCCCAAATGAGCAAGTTGCCGTCCTCGTCCTTAGTGTTCAGCGTGATGGCATCGATGGAAGATCCAACTAGCTTGACCGACGCTGTAGGGTAGAGCACAGCACACAAGATAAACGCTATGGCATACAAGAAGAGCCTGATATCTCTTTTCCCCAACTTTATGATCCTCATTATGGTCTTCATGTTCTCTCTGAACGATTTCTTCTGTTGAGATTCCTTTTGCTTCTCTTCCTCTTTCAACTCGTCCTTCTTGAGCCTGGAGATACCCAAGAGCTTCTTCAAGGGAGTGTTTAAAAAACCTTCGTCCTCGTATTCCTTTCTTTTATTGGATAGGAGGGGCTTGATGGTCTGTGCAGCATGGTCGGAGCTACCGTTGGTAGGCTGTGGTGCGTTCTGGAGCAATTTCAAAGACGTCGTAAACGGTCTCCTACAACAGTCATCTAGCTGCTTTAGCCTCCACGGCGCCAGGACGCCGCCAAGACCCGCGCACTTGCCAGGATATCCTCCAAAGCTGCTGAACACGGATCGTGAAGCTGACCTCCGTATAGCCAGTATCAACATCGTTTAGTAATATTTCTTTCACCTGTTGTAGTCTTCTCTTCCGTGAAGGTCAAGCCGCTTTGATACTGGACATGGAAATGGTCTACACACGACCTTCTGGATGTGTTGCAGAGTTGCACCCGCCTGATGGCACTACGTCAAGAGGAACAAGATAGGACACAGCTACAGGACAGGTACGGCTACATTTGAGTTAATTGTGCTGTTCATTTCAATAGTACGCCTAATCATTTTCATTAAATCATTTTTTTTTTCTTTTTTTTTGTTCTTTTTTTAGTTTTCCTATACCAACCTCTCTGCATAACTTTGGATCATACCAGCTTCACTCTCTGCATACTCTCTCACTTCCACCTCTTCTCCGTTGTAAAAGGTGTTGGCTTGAATGATCTGTTTTCTTGGCAACTTCTTTCTAATAACTGCATCTCTGAATTTAGCAAAGTATTCGTTCACGTCGGTCTTTCCCACGTAGTAAGCTTCTCCGTTCTTGAAGTCTGCAGAGCACTTGTAAACTTGAAGGTTGTGTAAAAATTCACCTAATTTGTCGCCAGCAAGGTCAAATTTAGTTTCGTCAAAGGTCAATTGTAAATCATTGAAATCTTTATCCTCTCCCTCTACAACGCTGACAGCGCCAGACTCTAAAAGACTCTGGAATATACCAAATCTACCTTGCATGTGGGCTTGTCCCCATTTCTTGGAAGTAGGATCCCAAAATTCCAACGCAATGAGACCAGCACGAGCCATGAGCACTGTGGCGATCAAAACGATATCCTTTTGCTCTTCGTCGGTCTTTATATCGAAAATTGGCAACACTTCCTTAGAATGCTTCAAGATAAGGTAGAGTGCAACCAACTCAGCTCTGCACTCTTCAAAAGAACCTGCAACGGATCCAAACACAGATCCCCAAGTTTCGGTCAGACTATACCAACTTTTAACCTCAGGATGTGCCTCTTTGTCGAAATTGAATACACCAGGCGCAGTTTCTTGTAAGAGTTTACCAGTACCATGCCCTAATAACTCATGTAAGCCAACTTGCACTTCAAACGCTTCATCTCTGTACTTCTTAAACTTAGCCCCCAAATCGTGACTGATGAAAGTGACAACTTCTTCTTTTCTTGGATTCTTTGGGTTAGCCAACATCACATTACCAAGGGAAACATTCTTGAAACCATAGTTCAATCTAACATCATCATAGTTAGGAATGTTGATCCCAGCGGGGAGTCCCGAAGTAGCAAACGACAACACTTCCAAGGAGGTGAAGTCAGGTGGAGTAAACTTGTCTTTCTCGTACAACTTGTCCCATGGCAAGTATGGAATTAAAGACTCGGCTGCTGCTACCAATCTACCGAACTTGGCGGTCTGCTCTTGGTTAACCATAGCTACCATTCCTTCCCATTCTCCTCTGACACCGGAAGGTTCTCTGTAAGTTTCAATGAACCCAATGTTAGATTCTACAAGTGGGTTTAAGTCCTTGACCCACTCGATTTGTGATTCCTTGTGAGCATTCATTGAACCGGTTTCAAAGGACTCGATATATTTGGAAATCAACTTTTGCTGAGTTTCGTTGGCAACGTACTTCAAAGCTTCCTTCAAATTACCAACTATCTCCTTGAATTCCTTAGAGTGGTCACCAAATTGAATTGTGATCTCGTAGGTAGCTCCATCCTTGGAGAATTGGATAGGTTCCTGAGGGTAGTACGAGGTGGCATTGGTGGTGTTTGCACTGGCAACCAAAACCACAAACTTCCCTTCAGCAGTCTTGGAGATTCTGGTATTTTCAGGCATAATACCCTTGGAAGCTAAGGCTTCGTTGATGGCTTCAACATCAGTCTTGGTGATCGTCACCTTACTGTTTGGGTAGTAGTTACTGCTGTGGCCAGCTTCAGGCCAGCCCAACAACAAGGCACTGTCAATGTCGAATATATCTTCTCTGACTTGTCCATACAACTCTGAAACCTTGGCATTGTCCACTGCCTTAATCAATTGATCAAATTCTTCCACTGATAAAGCAGGAATGAACTTTTTGTCCCCAAACGACTTATAGTTACCCAAGTTGGAAATGAAAGCGGAGGCGTATTCCAAGTACTTGGAAACGACAGGCTCAGGGATATCCTTGTCGCCCAATGCTACGACATACTGCTCGTTGGTGGAAGGAGATCCCAACTGGGCGTAAATGGAGAGAATCAAATCATAAATTGTTTCACTCTCTTTGGAAATTGATCTCAAGATGGCTCTGGTTCCAAAGAACGAAGCACGAGAAAGATAGTGCGCATAGAGCTTTTCCTTGATGCTTGGAAGCTGTTCAAAGTGTTTCTTTGCGTTCAAGAATGCAATTGGGGCCTCGGAGTCGGCGAACAAAACACTGTTGGAAGCCATTATGTGTGTATGAAGAACTAACAAAGAAAGAACAAGAAAAAAAATATATATGTATATGTTTTGCAACGGTATTTATATATCAATGCAGGTTGCTCGTTGTGCCACACATCAGTGCCTTCAAGTGAGAGGCTCTGGGCCTTTTTTTTTTCCGTGCATTTAGGCGCTAGACAGAAATGCCCAGGTATGCTGTTCTATTCCTTGATGAAGCGACAAGGGCAGACTTGCATAAGGAGAAGTATTCTAGAAAGTTTCTAGTGGCTGATTACATCATCTCAGCTCGCGTTATCTAGAAAATTGGTCGAGATCGGCCACTGTTGAGCCAGTGCTGAGCCAGTGCTGAGCCTGGTCCTCGCATGGGCTTCTGCCGTTGGGTCTGCATAATTTGCACCCAAAATTAATTTTGGTGGCAACTTTAGCGAGCGAATCGCCCGCAGCGCGCGCCAACACCCACCACTAGAACTGAGGAGCTCACAGGAGAGTAAAGAAGGACGTAAGTGGTTCAGTTGTGTCCTCCATTCTAATGCAATGACTGTGTATCTCGCAGCCGTTATCACGTTGCTGAATGAAATGTGGTAGAAATGGTATCGTGGTTCAATCTGCTGGCCCTGTTCCACCAGTTGCAACTTTGCTCACTAAAAAGTCCTGTATACAGACCACTACATCTAACTGAAGAGACGATCCACCCAGCAGTAGAGAAAGGAGACTTCTTTTTCCAATAGCAAGATATGACAAAGGAACCAGTGACTCTGATCAAGGAGGAGACGCATCCTAGAGTGGAGAAGGAACCCAAGGAGGAGGAGGAAGAATCGTACGATGAAGATGAGGACGAGGACTACGACCCTAGTGCAGCTAAAAATGCAGACAAGAAAAAGGAAGATGATGATGACGACGACAGCGACGACGAAGATGCTAATGGAAAGATAGAAGAAGACGAACCGATTCCAGATTTCTCAGCAATAGAGAGCGGCGGAGAGAGTTTCGTAAAAACAAGAAGGCAGCGTCAGGAAGAAGATGTAAATAATCCGTACAAATCAGTGCCCGAAGGGCTTGTGCGAGGGAATAAATACTCCAACATCGATGTAAACGAAATATTCAATCTGTTGAAGGAAGAAAGTGCGAAAGGGCACGTTGTAGCGGCCAAACCATTGGAAACTGTGGAGCATGCAGTATCGAAAGGAGGTCCAACCGCTTCAGCAACAGCCACAGAGCTGAGCCCAAACACCAAAGGGACCACCAGCCAGCCTGGCGAGCCCGAAATGATCACCATCGAGTCTTCGTACACATTTGCAGGTAAAGTGATAACAGAAACGAAGCAGGTTGAAATCGGATCGGCAGAGGCCAAGGCATACTTGAATTCGACGGGAAACATCGCATATACAGGAGACCGGGCGCCAAAGAAAGAGCAGAGGTCGTTTGTCCCCGTTATTCGCGAGGTAAACGGAGAGCATCTTGAGCTCAGAATCAAACTCAAGCGTCCGTCATTGATAGACAAGTTTTTGTTGATCCAGGGAAACAAGCTGCAGAAGCTCTCGACTTTGGAAAAATCTAGGTTGGACTGGGCCAGTTTTGTGGACAAGAGAAAGCTTCAGGACGACTTGAAATTACACAACAAGGACGGGTACTTGGACAAGCAAGATTTCCTCAATAGAGTTGAGCTGAAAAAGGGCGAGCAATACAAGCTTGCACAAGAGGAGGACAGGAAGAACAGAATGAACGAGGAGAAGAATCAGTAGATGAAAGAAGAAAAAAAAAATACAGGACAGTATATAGATATGCATCCCTACGTTTTCACCTACCCATAAAAACATATAAATACACATTTTTCTACAAGAAACACACCAGTACCCCAACTCTCCCACCTCTAACAGCACTTATCAGGCTCCTTCGCCAGCTACCTTCGTGATCTCTGTGCAGTACCTTACACAAAACACATTTCTGGTTGTTTCCAAATTTTCGAAGAGGGCCATAAAAAAATAAACGAAAAACAGTCCATCCGTCGACACCACCCCTACACTTGGCACAATTAGAGCAATCACAATGTCTACGAACCCTAGTAGCACTTTGAAGCGTAAGAACGAGGATCTCGACCTGTCTCAGCCCGATCAACTCAACAAGAGGGTTGCCTTGGACAGCGAGCAAGTTGAGTTGAGTGAGAAGCAAGAAGAGGAACTGCACACAGCGCCTGCCATCTACGACGGCAACCAAGCTGCACCAGAAACGGAACAAGACGACGAGGACAAAGAACAATCTGAAACCGGCGCAGAAGTGGAATCCGCAGATAACGAAAATGAACCATATGAATCCAATCCTGCTGCCGAAGCGCCAGAGGAGACCTACGGAAGCACTAACAACGATGCCGCCTACGATGCCGAAACTGTTTTAGAGAACATCACCGCCGCCGCCGCCGCTGCTGCCGCTGCTTCTGCTGCTGCTTCAACCGCCAACATTGAGCAAAACAACAACAATAATATTGCTCACAATTTCCAAGAGACTTCTGAGTCGAAGCCCATCTCCAACCACCGTGAGAAGGAAGGGGACCCCACATACGTGAGTTTCAGAATGTACTGCCCCGTTAAGGAAGCATCAGCCATTGTAGGAAAGAAGGGAGAGAAGATCAACCACATCAGAGATAAGGCTGGCGTCAGAATCAATGTCAGTGAGAATTTGAAGAATGTGCCCGAGAGAATCGTTCTGGTTAGAGGTCCAGCTGAAAACGTCGCCAGGGCGTTTGGGTTGATTGCCAGAACCATCTTGGAAGAACCCGAAGACGAGCCGGCATCTATGATGAGTAAACCATACGACTTGAAGCTCTTGGTACCTCACCCTATGGTTGGGTACATTATCGGTAGACAGGGAACCAAGTTCAGAGAGATTGAAGAACACTCCGCAGCCAAGTTGAAAGCTGCTGAACAACCGCTCCCATACTCCACTGATAGAATTCTTTCGATCACTGGTGTTGGAGATGCTATCCATATTGCCATATATTACATTTCCCAGGTATTTCTTGAACATAAGGACTGCTTGAAGAAGAGTAAAGTCATATACTACAACCCAGCCAACTACCAGCACGGACAGCAGCAGCAACCGGGACAATACGGGGCTGTGGGGCCAAATCAATCGTTACAACAGCAACCGCTTCAACCACAGCAGTATCACCACGCTGCTGGAGGCAACCAAGGCATAGTGCCAGGCGGACAGTTGAACCACCAGTCTCCTTACAACAACAACCCAAACTACTCTCAATTGAGCGTGAACCCAGGCAATCCATATCAACAGCAACAGCAACAGCAGCCACCACAGCAACAGCAAAATAAACAGCCATACAACTTCCAGATGATGTTCCAGCCTGCTGTTCACCCACAGCAGTATGGGGCTCCTGTCCCTAACCCTGCTAGTCAAATGGGACCCCCAGCAGGAGCTATCCCTCAGACCCAATACACAGATGAACACGGTAATACTATCGTTGGTGATGTTATAACAAACCCACCAGTCCCTGCTGGCGGTAACCCAGACAAATTCAACGAAGATATATATGTTGCCAACGTCAACATTGGTTCGGTGATTGGAAAAGGTGGTAACAACATCAAGCAAATCCGGTTGAACAGTGGGTGCACATACGTTAAGATCGAGCCTGACCAGCGTCAATCCATTATGCTTGGAGGCGGTAAGGGTTTAACAAGTATTAGAAAGTTAACATTAACTGGTTCCATTCAAGCCATCAACACTGCTATTTACTTGATCAACCAAAGAATAGCCGTCGACAAGGAAAGAAATTCTCATTAGAATGAGGAATCTAGAAAGTAAGAGAAGGTGATAATGTCAAAAGGAAGAAAAATATGAGGAAAAAAAAAAAGAGGAAATTTGGAGAATGTCACCTCTCTTCTACAAATCAGTTTATTATTACTATATCTTTATTGTACTTCTATATCCTCTAATATATTGGTCTCTTTTCGCTTTTTGTATTAATATTAACATCATTGACCGTGGATATATGGCCTGTAGCTGCAAAAGTTACATATTGTAGTAGTACTCTCATCTCATATGTCCATTAAGTGGTCTACATTTTCGTGGGGTCATATTATTTATATTAAAATGGATATCTTAACCCAAAGTGCTTCGAAAATGCTTGATCTATATACGTACTCATATGCAATACAGGTATCTATAATAAACTACCCGTTAAAAGTGCTTGACACCTAAACTTGTCAATAGCATCGTAAACCCACTCAACAAACCTTCTCCTAAAACTAAACCACTGCTGAAAATAATCATGTTAATCTTACTGTTGGCTCCTTCCTTATTCTTTGATCCTCCCTTGTAGTAATTTATCCACCAGTAGGAAAGAGCTCCACCTAAAAATCTAGCCAAAGTAAAGTTTGGTGTGTTATAAATACCAATTCCCACAGCCACTCCGTTAGGCAAATAAATGAGATACTTGTGGTACTTCGAAGTCTTAGGCACTACATTTTTAAGCAAGGAAATGAATCCGAATATGACACCAAATATGATCAGGAATTCGAAAGCCTTTGGTGGTAAACCTTCCCCAGTGACTAATCTGGAGCAATCAATCCATATAACAGCAGTTGGGATTCTGAACATTCGACTTGGAATTTCGTAGACAGAATTGTAAACCTTGTACATTACGCTACTCAAAACCACTGACCACAAAGTTCCAATCAATTGGGCAATAAACTGTGCTCTTGGCGATGCGCCAATCAAATGTCCAGTTTTAAGATCTTGCATTAAGTCACCAGCCTGCTGGGCACCAGCCTCGGCAATTCCACCAGCAACCAAGTTAATTAAGATCTTAGAAGGATGGTTGTTCGGGATGACTACTGCAAAAATCAATTGGGACAACTTACCAATTCCACTCACTGGGTTTAAATCAGTTTCTCCAAGTGCTCGCACTCCAAGAATGGAGAATAATAATGCCAAGATGATTGCCACAGCGATTGCGTAGTACGGAATAAGAGCTCCAAATACAATTCTAACTGCAACCAAACAGAGAACCGACGAAGCCACAACTCCAGTCAAGGTCACATTGAAGTTAACCAAGTACTTTTCTGGAAGATCCTTAATCGTTGCGGTTCTCTTCGCTGCCTTCTTTACCGAACTCACGGCTTTGAAAAATGTATTTCTTTGATCTTCGTTAGAACGAACCTCTGAATCTGCAAGTAAATGCTCAGTCAGGGGGTCTTCTCTTTCTTCTTCATGATTGAGCTCATTCAACTTCTTTATACCAGCATCCAAAGACTGGTAAACCACAACTAAAAACAGTACCAACGAATCACTGATCATTACACTCAAACTGATCCACAAGATCCATCCTTGGCCACCATGCATCCAGTCATCGATGTCACCTGGTGCCCAACCGTGGTACTTAGACAATGGCGCCAAAACCGCCCAGCCCATAATTGCTCCAAAGAGCATGTATGAAACCGTGGGCAATCCCATGATTATTCCCTGTCCTATGTAGGCAGGTGAAGGCTGGAAGTTCCACTTGTAGTTGTCTGAGATGTAAGATCCAAATATGGCCAAACTCTTCAACACTGGGAAGAAGTATGATAACAAGGTGTATGCTGCTGATACTAAGAATGTGTATACCAAGTTTGTGACGTTGGAAGAGTAATTGCTTGTGTCACTTAATTCTTTGAATTCCTCTGGAGTTTGGATGCTATTTGTTATGTTGGAGGTAGCATGAACATTGCGTTCTATGTCATTGGTAGCAGCAGACGCGGTTTCGTCTACGTCCACCACCGAGTCATTCTCCTCCTCCAAGATGTCCGTGCCGTGCAAGACGGATATTAATGTTGCAGTAGCGCTGCCTGAGGGGAAGGGCAATTTCTCCTCCACAATCACCTGCTTTCTTAAGGGAACGGCGAAGAAAACACCGAAGAGAGCCAACCCAAGTGACCAGATCAACAAATCAGGCATCGAGAATACCAATTTCCTTCCCAATCCACTCTCTTCTGCGGTTAGAAAGTTCTCAATGGCTGGCACTATCCCTATGAGACCGTACGCGAGTGGTCCTGTGCCCACGGCTACAGCTACACTTTGAATAAAAACGTTCTCCACGTCGGTGAAATCCTTCGCGAAGGGCGTTAACTTAAAGAGCGCAAACCCTAAGAGTGCTGAGGGCAACGACATCATGGAAACCCATCCCGTCTGCAATCCAAACTGGAAATTTGAGATGAGTACTATGGACCCAATGAGTAAGCCCGCTATTGACGCTCTCCACGTTATCTGTGGAAGGTCAAGTTTTTCTTCCCATTTCGACTGGGGTGTATCTTCCTGAGGTATTTGGCGCGAACCTTGTTGTATTACTGAAGTCATTGTTTCTGTGTGGCGAAAGGCGCTGCAAAAAGCAAACCTTATTTGAAAAAAGGAGCTTAAACTAAAAAATGCTTAGGGGGTTCAGGGTCCTTGAATTCCTTGTTTCTGTCTTGTTGGCGTTGCTTCAGAATAAGATGGACAGATATGACAGTCTTCTAATAATTGAAAGAAGTGTGTTGTCGCTAATTGCCGTGATAGTCTTCTCTGGTCTCGACTTGTCTCTGCAGCCTGTCACTTTTCGATGGTCGCGATAAAAGCTTTTCCCAAATTTATTTCTTTTTTTTTTTTTTTGATCCGCTCGAGATCAGCAATCGATCGTGGTGAGAAAGCAGAAAGAGAGGTGGCAAGGGTATATACTACACGGTTGATATCACCTTCGGAGGTAGTTCGGGATTGCGATTCGCGCGCTAGGTTCTCAACTCTCTATAGTTTACAAAAAAGAATTCAGAAACTTCTAAAAGTTGCTACCATGCACCTATATTTAAATCTCCGGTAGCACTCGTCATTTCGCGATGACTCTGCCATATTAGTAATGCGTTTTAGATAAGAAAGAGGAAATAATTTCCCCAATCGGTTCGTATGCAGGAGAGCCACACTAGTGGTCGCCAGGCTGGTAAAGCACCGTTGCACTTAGTTGCACGGCTGTCTGGCTACAATTCATTTTAGGTGTGCAAAATGCTAAGGACGATTATGTATTCCATTTCTGTAAAACTGTAAAACTCTACATACTCTCTGTATTTCTTTTATGCCGTCTATCTTCTGTTTCTCTCTGTCTACTGCTTCATGCCGTAGCTTCGTTCACTTCAATTCATCATGCGAAATTTAACCGCAGAAAAATGGCTCTCCATGTAGCGCAGCTAATCTTTCCGGAGATTAAAAATCTACACAGTAGCCTTAATAAGCAATCCTCTCCAAGGAGCTAAATACCCGTCACAAGCTAATCTTCCCCGAATAGGATATAGTTCAATATATCACTTAAAGTGATCACACTCACCAACTTGCCCTCATCGTCCACCACGAACAATCTATGTAATCTCGACTTTCTGATGGTGTCCATTATTGTGCTGAGACGGTCGTTTAATGTGCATGTGTGTACACCTTCGAAATCGTCTGGTCTTCTCAAAAGTGCGTCACCTACACTCAAATCCAAGTCTGTATACATGCCCCCCTTGACCAACGCCAAAACGTCAACTGCTTCGTACACATTAACCAACTTACCTTGCTCGTCCACAATGGGCACAGATGCAACGGACTTGTTGGCCAATAAATGTATAACTTCAATCACAGGGGTGGACATGGTACATGTGGAGAGATCCTTCTTACTTCCCAAACCTTGTAAATTCTTAATTGGCTTCAAAAGCATCTTCGTTTCTTTACAGTTCAACGCAACAAACTTCAAAATTCTATACTGAGTCAAGACTGACACAACAATCTCTCTGCGGGTCTTTTCATCTTCATCGATTAACGGAATTCTTCTTGCTTTGGCTCCCAACATCTTCACACACGCTTCGTACAACGACTTGAATGGGTGAATGGATGCAGTCTCAATTGGTGTCGCACCAATCGACTTCTCAATGTCTCTCAATCCGTCTAACGTCAATTGGTCAACCAAGTCAAATTTCTCAGGGAACTGGAAATAGTATTGGATAACATTGATGAAGTCTGAGGACGTCAATAACCCGGCGAATCTCGACGTCTTGTTGTTCCAGAGTGGAGCTGAAACAATACTGTTTTGCAACAAAATATTTAATGACTTCTTTACAAGAAGAGACGTGTCCAACACAATTAATCTATAACTAACTGGAAGCACATCATATGAGGTTTTACTTTGGAGGAAGAGCCTGATAGCCTTGACTCCTATCTTCTGGTCGTGCTCTATCTGCTCGACTGACAAGCTTTCGATATAGTCGTTGGGTGTGGCGTGTGGTTTCGATAAAATATCGGTCATTATGTCGTTTGACCTTTGCGGGGCGGCGTGGTTTGAGTATGAACTAGGAGTAGCGTGAATAGTGTGTGTATATAAAGCCGCTATTTCAATGGAAACTCTTTTGGAACTTGCAGAGGTGAAGCTAGATGGTGACTAGATGCGGACTAGATAAATTTCGTCACGTTTAGTGGCTTTAATAGGGTATACCACGAACTGAACGAAAGGCCGTGTTCACTTCGCTTTGGGCGGGCTTTTTTTGTGGTCAAGAGACTGCCGGGGTGTTATTGTACCGGACACGACCTTCTCTCCTCCACCCCCACCTTTGACCTAGTCACAGCAATGGTTCCTGGCACTACAAGGTCAATATTAGCGAGCTACATCTGCTGACACCATGGAATGGGATCGCATTTCTCGAACTGTTCTAGCCAGCAAGCACTTTGTGTTTTCTTTTTTTTTTACTTTTATTATTTTATAACTAATGGCTTTTTGTTAGTAGCCCATCTCGAACTGCACACAGGCCGAATCAGTTCCATAAACTGTTCACACTTCCTCCTCCAAGTCAGTGGTCCAGGGCCTTTACAAAAAGTAGAGAATATACGTATTAGAAGTCTATTAGTGATATATAAATATATATGGAGGTCTCACGAACCGCTTAGGCCCACTTACCTAATAAGGCCATTAATCCAGTACCTAAGCACATGACCCCGAATGCAGCAAGCATTCTCTTCAAGCTGCCCTCACCCTTGAATTCCCCAGAGTACAAGAACTCGTGGGCCATCAATTCGACCAAACCGGTGTAAAGCAAGATCCCGGCGGAGATGGAATCGAAGATACCGTTGGAAAGAAGGGCTCTGGCAGAGTTTGGTGGGTAAGTTGTTCTGACACCAAGACCAATAGCAATTGCGATTGGCGTGGTCAATGTGTAAGCCAAACCCATAACCCATGGAGTCCATCTATAAGCAGCCGGCCAGTTGGTGGTGGCAATTCTAGTACCCAAACCTAAACCTTCGAACATTTGATGGAAAACCAACACAATATATAATGAAACGAATTCGTCACCTGCAACGGCCAATGAAATACCGACAAACACAGAGTGGAATACAACACCAAATTCTAACACCAAAACACCAACCAATTGTCCGTAGTATTGTTCTCTTTCCTTAATGTTGGCTGGTGTTCCCAAGACTTCTGGGTCTTGGTGCTCGTGAGCATGCTGGAAATGTTTAGGGTACTGCAAGTTCTTGTTACTGTCATCCTTCTTGTCTTCATCTTCTTCTTCTTCGGTGTTGAGATCGTCCTTCTTGGTGTACAAATCTGGATTACCAAAGTGTGAGTGGGAGTGGCCCTGGTCTTCATCTTCGGCGAAATTGGCTCCTTTGCTGATCTTTCTGTCGACGTAGTGGAAAGTGATCAACTCAAAGAAGAATAACACGAATAATGCGATTAAACAGAATGCAAATGCCATAGGGTACTCCTCCCAGACGCCTCCAAGACATTCGTTGGTAAGCGCCTCGTTAGCAGGTTGCAACAAATGGATAAACCCGGTGGCTACAATGACTCCTGAACCAAAGTATTTGGTGATGAAGAACACCCATGATGGTAAACGAATGAACGAATACTTGGATGATAAAATTGGAAGGAAGGTACCGATGGCTGAGGTAGCGAGGATAACAAAGACAGACGAGATTCTAGCGCCCCAATGCTCTCCGTTGTAGTCATTTCCTGCGTCACAGGTGTCACGAGCCTTCAAGTTCTCAGTTGTGGCCAAGTGAACAAAATTGGTGATATAATCCATGTTTTTTTTTATTCCTTTATTCTTTCTTGCAATGGGTTCTCGCCTAGTAGAATATGCAATTTAGCCTGTGGAGGGTAAATTATAATAAGCAAAAAAAGAAACTTAATTATAAAAAAATAGAACAATATCGAAAAGCCTGCTTCGATGCTGTAAATTTATATCAAAAATCGTTTCCTCTGGACTTAGAGATGCTCACTAAGAATAGTTCTTGGTAACCACTATAGTTGTAAGAAAGAATGCAAGTTAAACGTAAATAATTTGTCTCCAATAAAATCTTTGAAGGAATTAGCCTGATGTATTTGAATAACCACAAGGGTCAAAAAATGAGATATGCAGCCTTACAATGAATTAAGAAGAAAAAAATTTTTTTTAAGCTTCGGGTGACATTTTGGTGCTGCACGAGCTGCTGCAGCCTAATTTTGTTGCATAAGGAGATGCGAGATGCAAGACCTTGATGGTTATGGGTATAATGACTTAAGCGGTGACAAGCTTAAGGTTTGGCATGTATTGTCGGGGATTAGTGAAGAGTATACGAAGATGTGTAAGCGCAAATCCAGGTAACCGAAGTGGGGAGAGAATGGGAAGAATGGTGCGTCAATGGCATCAATAATAGTACAAGAGAAAGGAAAGCTACGAGACAAGCGAATCTCGTGAGTAGATCGCCGTTGGAATGCAACATATCCACCGAAACTATAAGACTGGTGTGGTTATGTGTGAGGTTTTACCAGGTGGAAATCTTGGAGAGTATTCCGCTCTGACTTGTAAAGCTTCTTAGTGGCTGCTGCAAAATTGTAGCAGATGTGCGTCAGCCGCGATCTGCACTGTAAGCGCTTTCCCTCCGAGCGGCTACACTACCAAGGTGCCATTAGTCTCCAAAAGTCTATATGCCGTGCAATGATGTGAGACGACTACGCTTCCTCTTCACACCTTTTCAGTTTATTTTTTTTTCTTTGACTTTTTCTTTTCTTTTTCTTGCTGCACTTTTAAATAAGCTACTCCAAATTAAGTTACTTCTAATTAAGTCAGATTGACTCCGCTGACCTCTTATTAAGGTTGCAGTTTCTCACTTATTCAACACTTCAAGCCAGCAGGAGCGCAACAGTAAAATTTATCATTTCTTTTTTTTTTTACCCCTCAGATATCTCCTAACTTGATCAATTACGCCCGCTTCATCATACTACAGTAAGTCTTGATTAATATAATGCTCTCTGTATCTGTCAACCCAGTGTTCTAAGCTGAATCAACCAGTAGAGGAACCCTCCTGCACCCATGATTTGATGTCCTGCATATTGTACATACACGTACGTATCTGAATTGGCCCTCTCCAGCCTAAGCAGCCAAACACTTCAGCACGGACCGCAACATGAGTGAAGAAGAGGCCAAAATATCGGACGAAGAGCAGGAATTAAGCAAGGAGGAGAGGTTGGAAGCCGCCAGAAAGAAGTTCGAGGAATTGAAAAAGAAGAAGAAGAAGGGCAAGAAGAAGAGCAAGAAGGAGTCGGAGTCGGTGGAGCCTGAGGAGCCTGAGGATACTGACCAGAAGGACACAGCTGAACCAGAAGAAGTCGGCGCTGAAGCTGAGAACAAGCCAAGCACACAAGAAGTCACCGAGCTGGTGGATGACGACGAAAAGAGTACCTCTGCAGCAGATACAGTAGCCGCCACGCTAGCTCTGACAGAAGAATCGACAGAGAAGGAGGTCGCCGAGGCCACAGCAGATGAACCTTTGCAGCAAGAGGCTTCAGAGTCTACTGAAAAGACGAAAACGAATGTAGAACCCTCAAAGCAACAGGAAGTATTGACATCCGGCGCTGAGTCTGCCGATTCACTGGCCATTCAGCAGTTAAACGATACCGTGGAGCAGCAGAAGAACACAATTAAAAAGTTGAGAGACGAAAACACTGATTTGAAGCTCTCGAGAATGGATCTCTTGGATAGGATCTCGGAACTTGAGCTCACAGTGGAGCAGCTCAAGAAATCTGGCGGAGTGCAAGCTGGACCAGTGCCGGCTAAGGCGATCCCAGCAAAGCCCGTGTTCACCAAGAACGATTTTGCATCAGAATCGACCCAAAACTTGGCGGCCAGAACCACCGAGGACTTCAGAGAGAAATTGATGGTATGGAAGGGATGGCAGGCTGACATGAGCAGGTGGGGAGGTGTTCAAACCCAGATTGTGAAACTATAGGGGTACGGAAGTAGGTATTTAGAGTAATACAGGTTAATGAACTGAACGATCTTATCGAACTGGTTTCGAACTGATCTGGGGTTGCTCTGAGCTGAACGTGACTTAACTGGAAGAGCAGAATAGGACTGTTAGAACCTAGCAGAATATCTTGCATTTCATATCACCAAATAGAGAGCCGATACTCTCAAGTGAAAAATTGGCAGCACAACAGTGCTCTGTAAGGACCTGGGTCTCAAATAGTGCTAATTGGAAGCCCTTTCTACTGTGCTGTTACAATTACATCAATATTCTCATCGGTGGCTCTGTAAGGATCTGGGTCTCAAATAGTGCTAACTGGAAGCCCTTTCTACTGTGCTGTTGCAATTACATCAATATTCTCATCGGTGGCTTACATTTACTATTATCAGGACGAAGGCACTCACAATATTACAATCCTTCAACAAGAATGTCGTTCACTACTTGCTCAATTTGTCCTCTATATTACTTCATCTAGTCAGCCTTGTCAGTTTTCTCTAATCACTACACTACGGTTTCTCTGTCTATATTCATTCCTATTTACATGATGCTATACCTATTTAACACGGCATAAGGCCATCCCACTCAAGTGCCTCTTTGCTGCTTCCTGGATCTCTACAACCTCATCTTCTTCTGATTTGATAAACATGCACTCGGCTGGCTGCAAAGGTCTGATAAATCTTACAGTTAAACCGGAGGCCAATGCCTTCACTTCAGTATTGGTCAAGTTGACTCTTCTGCCAGGTTTCAGAATCAAAGAAAAATCTCTAATAACAGGGTGGTTATTACGGTATTTCAATCCTAACCACAAACGACGGGTGGCCACGTTATCTGGAGTTATATCTACTGGTTTTATGTCGGGGCCCGAAGTGGAGCCCTTTTGCACTGATGAGAGAAATCCTTCTCTGTACAACTGGAGAGCCACCTTAAGGTGTAGACGGCTGAAGGGCACCGAAGTTGTGGAAATGTTGACTCTGGTACAGTTCTTGACGTGCGACGCAAAGTTGGCTAGATGGACTAAGGACATATCTGGTGTTGGGTCGAGTGAACAAGTGATTGAATGCTTGTCCAGTTTGAACATGAAAGAGAATTAAAAAAAGAAAAAAAAAAAAAAAAAAAAAAAAAAGCGCCAAAAAAACGCTAACCTTTATCCGATTTTGTGTAACTTTCGACTCACAGCGTATTGAAAATTTCCAAAAGCTAAAAGAAAAAACTGGGGCCACTATCTCTAGCTGGACATTCTGCACGAGACACCCAATTTTTGTAGATATTATTGTGTTCATAGATGTTTAGTTCAGGATTATACCGAGGAATGGCCAGAGGAAGTGCTCTTGGTGCCAGATTTGGCGCCAGATCGGGTGCCTCTAGTGTTACATCCGTACACCCAGCCAAGTTGTACTCCACCGCACCCAAGAGAAGAGGCAAGCAAACCAACTTCAGGTACTTGTTCTACACCTTCCTCTTTTCCTCTGCATGTTTGGTGTTTGTATCCCTGCAGGTTGACAAGAAACCACCTCCCAAAAACAACTTCTCGGAGAAGGAGTTCCAGGAGTTTGAGCAGAGCACTCACTTGAAGAGACGTCACCGTATTGTGCGCGAGGAAGACAAGAGCAAGGTGGAGTTCTATGTGATGCCATATGTCCACTCGGAATTGACAGAGGAACAGGTTTCCCAAAAGTTGAATAGTAATGCCACAGAATCTGAGAGAAGACTGGTCAAGATCATCGACCCACAGCAATTGATCGACGCTGAAATCAAGGACACCACCAGAAAGTTCCTGTTCCTCTTGCAGGAATTGGCGGTCAACGGTAAGCCATACCCTAAGGGATTGGTGACTGCTTTGATTAAGGAAAACGTCAAGGAGTACTTGGACGCCAAAAAGGCAAGCGAAGCCAGCGAAACCAGTGAAGTTAAAGCCAATGAAGTCAACAGCGGACCCGCAGCCAAGACGGCTTTCTTCATCACCAACTACCCCCAGAACACCGATGAAGCCATCAAGTTTGAGAACGATATCAGCGATATCAAGAAATGTGTGGTGTTGCACTACGATATGTTGAACGAGTTGCCTAACAAGACCCCGGACTACCAATCGCTCATTAACAACGTCGTGGGGTACTTCGATACCGTGGGTAAGTCGGTGACTGTGACGACCAAATGGGACGATATGGACTCCAAGCTTGAGGGTATCATCCTCGAGGACATATAGATATCGTCCATGACAAATAGACCTCAAATAAGAAGGAAATCACCATGTTGTAAATAGTATTATTCTACCACTGTATCGTTTAAACCCATTTTTATAATTATATATATCATGTACATAGATTAATTGAATATATCTTCCGGAATTTGGAACTTGATACCAACTTTCTCTGCAAACGCCCTGTCGCTGTCCAGGAAATCACCCTTCCTTCCTGCTGCATCCCCCACAAAGAAGCTGTTTTCTAAGTCTATGTCGTAGTTTTGCTGCTTTAGGTACCTTTCTAGCTCGTCCCACATCCCCGTGTTTGGCTTCCGTGTCTGGTTGTGCGAGTCAACCGAGCTGACGTTGGTTGCAAGCTTGGACGCAGGCCTCTTAGGCGAAGCGACCACAACCAAGTTGTCCGGGAGCAGAAGCTTTGCTTGCACCTGGTTCACTCGAGACGTGAAGTTGATGTATGACTTCGAAGATTTCGGAGACGCCACTACGCCACCCTGGTTGGTGAATATCACGATGAGAAAGTCGGTCTGGAGGTCGTTTATCACCGACGGCACCTTGGGCCCAAACCATTTCCAGTCTGAGGGGTTTCTTGCAAACTTCAGCCCTGAAGTTGTGTCCACTAGGGTACCATCTAGGTCAAACGCTGCGATCTTTATGAGATTGGGGTACGTACGGGTCAACTTCTGGGGGAAATTGGTGATGAGGTGGGTGCCTATGACTTTCCACCTGGTCTGAAAATTGGTGCTGCGCGAGGGTACTACATTTAACGAAGAGGCTGGTGGGATTGACTTCACTGTGGTCACCTTCGGGGAGTTGGTTGCAGGTTTGGAGATCTTCAGGCCCTTCAAGAGCAGAAATATATCTTTGGACATGCTGGACCAGTGATCAAAAGTGTGCCCTCTTGATCAGTGCAGCTAATGCTTAGTTTGGGGGACCGCGTATAAAAAGTTCAAAATTGAAGGCCAAAAAAAAATAAAAAAAAGAAGGCACTACATGTCTTTTTAGTGTTGCAAGGTGGCGATGTCCGAGTCTAAAATCACCACGGACCAGTACGGTAGAAAGCAGTGGAATTTGGAAGAGTATGCGAAGGATGCGAAAAAGAAAAAGAGTCCGGTGAAAGAGCCTTCTAAAGAGTACAATGTCAAAGACTCCACATCGTATGTTGCACATCGTGACAATTTAATCAAAGAACTGGTGGAGTCGGTGAAGCAGCACACTTTATTAAACCCTGCAGCGACCGCGGGCGGCACTCAAACAAAGATATTTGGGTTCTTTTGTCCAGTATGTGAACACTCGTTCAGAGATAACATGGCGTTGATCGACCACTTTAACTCTCCACAGCACATAGAGAGGGTGAAGGGCTCTTTTGATGGAGAGTTGAATGCAGGTGTGCGGCGTGCCACGGTAGAAGAGGTTAAGGAGATGCTTGAGTATCTTGTGGCGCAGGAAAATAGGCAGTTGGAAGTGCAGGAGAGCTTTCAGGAACGTGCTAAGAAGAGGGAGATGTTTGACCAGGAGAGAGCACGGCGCAAGAGCGAGAAGAGGATAGCCAAGCGTAGAAAGCGAGATACAGTCGCAGCGGGCGAAACGAATTTGGAATCGACTAACAATGAGGACTTCCAAAGGATGATGGGGTTCACTGGATTTGGGACCACCAAGAGGTAAACTGTAATATAGAAAACGCAATTTCACATATATCTTTATATTTATAAATAGATAGATAGATAGATAGATAATCATTTAAAGAGAAGCATATATGTATATTATCATCACTTGGTAGTGTCTAGCTGCCGTGGCTGTTCCAGGCTCGAGGCTTCCTGCACATCTGCAACACTTTTGCACCCACACCAAAAAGATCTACAATGATCTGTTCTGACACCCATATTTTCGATCCACTCTGAATTTCACTCTTTAAGAGTCAACTCCCTTCCAATGACTCCAGTTATGATAGCAGTGCTATTTTCTCTTGACTTTTCACCGTTGTCTTGAGAAGAGCCCTTGGCGCCCCAGTCCAATTGATGTATGTGTGTCCTGCATACAGCGTGGTTCGTCCCATCCACCTCCAGCCTCAACCTAACCACACCACCCTCTAAATTACTGCATGAAAATTGCTCGATTATATTACTGTCACCATCCTAATATATCTACTATGTTCAGTTTCACCAAATTGACCCATTTTCCTGCTTTTAACGTGGCCCCCTTGGCCCCACACCAACCGATGTAAGTGGCCTGCATATAATTTCTCTATTCTGTCTCTCTTCCCTTTTTTTTTTTTTTTTTTTTTCCTCTCAGCCAATGAAACGCGACTGAAAATTAAGCACAAAAGGAAAGCAGTGAGTGTATTTTTTGGTTGAAAGAAGCAAAACAGACAGTGAGTTTATTAGCGCATCAGGACCATAAGCTACAAGATGAAGATAACCTGGAACACACCCTTTTCATCGCTTTTCAAGCAGAAGTTTGGAAAGTTCAATTTCCAGTTGGAACAGGACATTAGAAAGAAGTTAGACTCTCTTTCCACCGTGACTAAGATCTATACCAACCCAGATGGGACCCCCCGAGTTCCTAGCGACCAAGAATTCAAGACGATTGCTGACATTCAGAACTTATACTACAAGAGAAACCACTCAGCTTGGAACTTATTGTTACCAGGTATCCCCAAGGAGCAATTAGACTTATACAAGGATAACACGCAGGACTTGAAGAACTTCCAGTTTGTCACCAAGGATGCTGGTAAGATTATCGATAAGGTACCATACAAGGACGAAACCAGCGGAGAATTGAAATGGAAGATCATCAGAGAAACCGAAAAGGCCGAAGGCTGGGAATTCCCATTCTACTACTTTGTATTACCTGTCTTCTTCTACGTATGTTACGCTAAGTACACTGCTCACTTCTACGACAGAGAGCACTACGGAGTAGACTGGGCTGAAAAGGAATTAAGATTGAGAGCCATGGAAGATTACTTCAAGGGTGACACCGACAAGGCCAAGGAATTCTTGAGCAACGAAGGAAAGTCCGCAAGAGAGATCAGAGACAGAGACGACTTGGTTGTGGCCAGGATCTTGGGAGGAGACTACGACAAGTTGTCTCAATTGAAGAAGAAGTTGCCAGCTGACTTGATCCAGAAGGAGGAGAAGAACAAGTACCTTAACATTTAGAGGTTGAGGGAAACAAAAGTAAACTAAGATCCAAGGAAAGTGAAGAGTCCTGGAGAGCTGACGTGAAGAAGAACAATAAGAGTAGAGGAATACCGCACCATGACGCTAGCTTATCGGTGCTGATCCTCTGCACTCACAACTAGACCACACATCTATCGATACATATACCGTGGATACATAAAATGCATTTTGGAAGTCCTGTAGCCAGTAAAACACCGCTGTACTATTTGTACACATGTAGTTTGTCATAGCCTGGCACCCATGGTACATACTCTCTTCCCTCGATTAACTGAACCACCATTAGTCTTACAGTGTCGTTACAGCATTCTTACAACATTCTAGCAATTGAATCTTTTTAATCTTAATATATACATACTTACTCTTCACCACTCTCTTCGATGGTGATCTTGGCTGAGGTGAACCCTTGTGGGGAAGATCCATACAGCTCGATCTTCTTAACAACGTCCATACCCTCAACAACTTCTCCAAAAACAACGTGCTTACCGTCTAACCAAGAACATGGAACAGTGGTTATGAAGAATTGCGATCCATTGGTACCGGGACCGGCGTTGGCCATACTCAACAAACCTGGCTTGGTGTGCTTGATGTTGAAGTTTTCATCTGGGAAGTGTCTACCGTAGATGGACTTACCACCGTATCCCTTTCCGGTTTCAAAATCTCCTCCTTGCAACATAAATTGAGGGATCACTCTGTGGAAGATACTTCCAGCGTAGCCGAAGCCCTTTTCACCGGTACAAAGAGCTCTGAAGTTCTCGGCGGTCTTTGGGACAACGTCGTCGAACAATTCAAAGATGATCTTGGGCTGTGGAGCTCCGTCGATGGCGGTTTTGAAAAAGACCTTGGTTCCTAAGTTTCTGCTGGAAGACGAGAATAATCTGGCGGTGTTTCTGAACATATTGATGCTATAGTGGTAACGGTTTAGAAAGAATCTGTTAAGGGGTTGCTTAGCTAGGCGAAATGTCGGCGATTTCTAGTGCCTGAAAAATTTATGGTGTCCTGCACATAGAAGAGTTCGTGGGACATCATGCATCCTCCCTGAGCCCACCTTGGAGAGGAACTACTACTACATTATAGCCTAGAACATAAGTGTATAAAATTATAGTATGTGTATCTTGTTAGTTTACAGACTCGAATCAAAGAAGTTTTCGTTTTTTTTTTTTTTTTTCTTTTCTTTTTTTGTTATCTCGTCAATTACTTAGAAGCTAAGCAAGTCCACTTCGCCAGAGTTAGAGTTGCCGTTGCTACTGCCATTGCCGTTACTAGCCTTGGTAGAGCTGTTTCCGTTTGAAGAATGGTTATTCGATGATCCAGAATTGAAGTCTCCAAAGAAGTCATCGTTAGTCGTCGTGGTGGTAGATGCTGTGGAAGTTATAGGGGCAGAGGGCTTCAGGCTGGTTGGCGTGGAAGACTTCGTTTTGGCGGATGAGAATAATGACGAGAAGGCATCGGTGTTGCTGGCAGGCTTAGCAGGACCTGTTGAATTGAAAGAAGTGTTGATTCCGGTGTAAGTGGATTGTCGTTGTGGCGAGGTCTGCTGTTGTTGCAGGTATTGCTGTGGGATTTGTTGCTGTTGTGGTTGCTGGTTGTATAAGTTTGCAAAGTTGGGCTTTTGAGGTTGAGATGGAGCGGCCTGGAAATCATCAAAATCATCGTCGTCATCGTCAGCTGGTGGAGGTGCTACAGCAGCTGCACCTGAGGCGGAACTGCTGCCATTCTCAGGCTGGTCGAACGACAACAAGTCGCCCAACAAGTCCTGCTCGGGCTGTTGCGGTTGCGGCTTGGATGAGTGAGCGTTTACCTTGCTTGAGCTGGTGGTTGGTCTGGCGGAAGACGACGATGAAGGTGTAGGGTCGTACTCTTCATACTCAGTCGAGCCACCAGCTCCGGCCTGTCCATTGCTGTAACCAGCAGCAGGATCGTCAAATCTCTCTCCATAAACTCCTCCGTCTCCGTAAACCTTACTAGTGAAATCACCATCGTCGTAGCCGTCGTTCTGGGTGATAGACGAGGCGCCTCCAAAGGCTGCGGACGAAACCCCACCGAACTTCTTGGCATTTGCTCTGGCCTTCTTTCTCTCAGAGCGAATCGTCGCATCATCATTCAAGAACGCGATCAAGTTCTTGGCTCTGTTTCTAACATTGATCCCCTGGTCTCTTCCCTTGGAGTCAATGTAGTGGAAGCTCTTTAACATCTGGATGAGGGTCAAGTTGGCTCTCACGTCGTCAATGAGCCTCTCAGCTCCGTTCTTGATCAAGTAGTCCAACAATTGCAAAGATTTGTAGATCTGTCTCCATTCGTTGGCGGCCTTTTCGGTGAATCTACGGAAAATGAATCCAATGATCTCCTCTCTCTCTCTGTAGTTGTAGGTACCTGCTGCAATTTGGGCCATGAGAGTTGATGGAGCTCCCCAGGGTTCGTTGTTGGTTGCTTCACGAACCTTGGCTTCCATTTCGGTCAAGTTCATAGCGACTAGCTAGTTAGTAAACTGGGGTTGCAAGAAAGAAAAAAATACAAATCGGAAAAACGAAAAACGTGGTTACTTACCGTTTTGCGCCTTACGGACGTAGGCCTTAACATCGTACAACGAGATATTCTTTGCTGCATCCTTGAGAAGATCCATGTTGAAGTTTCTTCGTGTGTTCCTCTTCGTATCACTGCCAATCAGATGTGAGACTAGGGCTATTCCTACACTGGGTTCTCGAACGTGAAGAGCAAAACAGAGAAAAGGCCAGAGGAAGAATTTCGAGAGTGGTGGACCTTTCAGGGAGATAAGTTTATATGCAGGTGAAAAGTACCTAAACAACAAAAAAAAAAAAAAAAAAGCGCAGCAAGGAAAAGCTCCTGGACGGGGTTTGGTAAAGTTAATTACGACTAGTATTCTCATATGGCAGCCGGAGTTTTGAAGTGGAATTTTGATTTTGGATCTGAACTGATAGGGTGTTCCGAGATTTCAGCGCATAAGTGTGAATTTGGGTGTGAATTTGAGACTTCTGTTTTCGGAGACTTCTGGAGTTGCAGATGACATTTGATCTGGTTACTTGAGCTGATCAATTGACGATCTGCTTCCTGCTCCACGAGCGATGGATCGGCAGCAACGGGTTTCTTTTTTTTTTTCTAATTTTTTCTTTTTTTTTTTTTTTTTTTTTTTTTTTTTTTTTTTTTTTTTTTTTTTTTTTTTTTTTTTTTTTTTTTTTTTTTGACTTTTCCTTATTATTTTATCAGGTATTGGTCCTATTTATCAGTTTCTCTCAGGCTGATTGCCTGGGTGTGCTCGTTCTGATATTCTGTTAACCTTTTGCGTCTGGCTAATGTGCTTACGATGTGCCAGTGAGGAAATTTTTCATTTCTCCGGTTTCTCACCATTTTGGGATATATTATGTATTTCATTCTTGCAGCTCTTCCTTGTCTTTTTCTCCCCCTTTTTTTGTTTCTCCCCTTTTCCCTTTTTTTATTGTTTCATTCCTGCTCTCCTGCTCTCCTGCCCTCGTCTACCTATTTTCTACTTTACCAGCTTTATATCATATAAATTATTTTTTATTAATTATCATTATTACTACTTTAGTACAATTGTTACGCTCGGCTCAATTGGTATCTCAAATTTTCACTTTTTATGGCTGCAAATAGTTGCTGCATTCGCATGCATGGAAGCTCTAACAGAATACTCTGTACACCTTGAAAAACCACGGCTTTTGCGCTTGTCTTTCTCTGTCTTCAGCCAACTCTTGTTTCACCAACTCCACATCAATGTCTCTTCTTCCAGTGTCCACATCGATCTCTTTAGACGTCAAATATACTTTATGGAACGGAATATTGTAGAAAAAGTATGCGTACACTTTGTGTCCAGCATAGGAAGCAGCCACAACACATGCTCCCAACCAAGTTTGGAAAAAGTTACTGACATCAGCCTTTCCATCATTACCCATTGGGAACAACGCCGCCCAGAACTGAGCTGCTAGCACAAGTATCAATGTAACTATTCCATACCAAGAATTGAAAATATTGCTAGTGTATACCAATTCGTCTCTGGCTTCTCTTGCTCTTACGGCTAGCGCACGCCTAAACCTAAGGTGGCATAAACATATGGACCACCACGTAAAGATAGAACAACATCCACTCAAAGCCAAAAGCCAGTCAAACACTTGAATAGTCTTTCCTTGGCCCGGAATTCCAACAAGAAAGCATAGAAGTCCAAAGACGAACTGAACTAACAAGGCAACTATGGGTCTACCACTACGGTCAATGTAGTTCAATATCTTGGGGCCCTGGTTCAATGCTCCAATTGCCGCAAGAGTTCTGGAACTCCCGTAGACAGAAGCATTCCCAACTGACAAGACTGTGATGATGATAACTACATTCATTATTGAAGGCAAAGCTTTGATCCTTGCATCTTCAATAGCTAAAACAAATGGCGAAGTGTTAATGTTAACACCAACATTGTTTTGGCCCTCGGTACCTGAAACACCGCTTCCGAGTAACCTTTCATCCTTATAACTCACTAATAACGAAATCATAATGATCGAAGTGATGTAAAACAACAAGATTCTCCAAAACACTTGCTTAATTGCCTTGGGGATGGACTTTTTGGGGTTATCAGTTTCACAAGAAGCCAATGCAAACAATTCGACTCCTGAGTAGGCGAAGGCTGCACTGAATAAGATGGAACATAGATTCTTAAAAGGGGCATGTTCATTGAATAACCCTCCGGCCGGTTTGTGCCAGTTGGTTCCACCAATGTACTTATGATCCGGGGGTGCTCCGCCTGAAACAATTATTATAGACAATATGATGAAACCGATAACAGCACAGACTTTCATGATACTGAAAATGTACTCTGCTTCACCATATCCTTTAACACCGAACAAGTTAATCCCACAAATAACCACATAGAATACCGCTACAAATACCGTGGGATTTACAGAAGTGTTCCAATACTGGATTGTAATACTGGCTGCAATTAATTCCAAGGGCATTGTAACCAACCACTGCAAGGCGTAATTCCAAGCCATAGCAAACCCCCAGGATTGATCGATAAACAAAGTGTTAAAGGTGATAAAGGCCCCTGACACTGGGAATGCAACCGAGAGTTCTGCCAACGAGGACATCGTCACATAGATCACCAGCGACATGAATAACCAGACGAGAAGCAAACCCAAGGGACCAGCCGCAGCCAAAGATTGACCTGAACTGATAAACAACCCTGTTCCAATAGCCCCTCCAATGGCAATCATTTGAAGATGTCTACTTTTCAAAGATTTGGAAAGTGGGGATGTGGAGGTGATAATGGCTGCTCTTTCCAATTCTGTGAGCCTACTGTAGTCAAAATGAGGGTGACTAGGGTGTAATTCTGCAGGTTGTCTTCCACCAGGAGGCGACATCAAATGACCTCCTTCAGAGCCTGCTGAGTTCGACATAACATTGGCCAAAAGTTCTTTATCGTGGGTGAAAAATTCTACTGGAAGGTTGGTATAATCGTAAGGTTTGAAAGAGTTGTAAAACCTTTTGAACGGATTTTTCTCTGCTAGGTCTTCGTCGTCGTAGTCGCCTGAGAAGTTCGATGATCTTGCACTTCCTGAGAAAGAACCCTGAGCGTATGGCTCAAAGGTAGAATCAGTATTCTCAATACTAGACATTCGGTCGTGGGTCATACTGTGCTGAGATTTTTCATGGGGCCCAGCTTCAAACATCTTCAACTAACGAAGAGTTCAAGTTAAAAAATAAAATTTGTTTTAAAAAAAAAGAAAGAACAGGTTTAAAGAAACGGTTGAAAAATTCGTCTTCTCCACCTTTAAAATGGGGTCGTATTGAATTTTAAATGTCGATGATTTGACTTGGTATTATATGTTCATACCCTGCAAGATAAGGCAGCCAGTTAGACGACGAGGCTTTGAATCGATGTGGAGACAGACAACTTCTTAGCTGTTTATAAACTAAGAAAATAAATAAAAAAAAAAATGAAAAAGAAGAGAAAATAACAAAATGGCAAAAAAATAAAAGATTTGGACTTAATCACCTTCTTTTCACAGCGGTTGACAAGAATTTAATTGAACAATCAAAACCTTAATCAATGCATGGATTGAGATAAACCATAGATGTCAAAGTCCAAAAGACGGACGGCATGATGCGTTACGCAAGGAAAAATAAAAAAGAAAAAAAATAATAATAATAATGAAAAATAAAATGGAAAAAATATGGCCATGGATGGATGAGCTAAGGAAGGAGTCAAAGATGACAATAGATAACAACAATAAGTACTTGTTTTCTATATCAGTATTTCTGGACTTAAGAGAAGGGATATGAAAATCAGGTAAAAGGGATATGCCGTATTGTTTGTTTTTACATTATCTAGTGCAACAATGTATTTAGAAATAAAATGATTGCATGGATAAGGCTGGATTTAGAAAAAATAAGAGACAAGGCATATGTACGATATCTGCGCGTAGTGCGGCTCTTTGATTACGGTGCTAAAATAAGCGTGCTGCATCTATTTTAGCCACCTAGCAGCACCAGAGAAGGTGGTTTAATGTCGGCAACTTGCAGCAACATATCTACTTTCAGGCTTAATCGTTTACAGATTGCATCCAATGGATCATGCTTTATTGAAATTGGTTGTCTAAGCTAAGGTTCTTTTTTTTTTTTGGATTTTATTTTTTATATTTTACTTTTCTTTTAACCTTCTGAAGAGTAGGTTTGCTCGTCAACTCCAATAAGCTTTAAAAATTCGACTTTGAATTGATCGTGAAGTATAAATCAGCTTCATGTTGTCGCCCAGACATAATGTTATTCACTCTAGTGAATGCTTTGTAAAGCCTGTTCAAGGTCGAGAATCAAATCTTCAACATTTTCCACACCTACGCTGAATCGCAAAAGTGCTACTGGACAATGACTATCCGATAATGGCCTCCACTCAACCAAACTCTCAACTCCTCCAAGCGATGTAGCATGGTGGAAATACCTCAACTTGGCAGGGAATGCTTTGGCAAGTTCCTCGCTTTCCAATTCGATGCAAAACACTGGTGAGTCTCCGTTGGGCATTTGCTTCGAAATGAAGGCATCCTTTTGCAAGGAGCCATGAATAAGTTTCAGAATCTTAGGGTACTTCAGTTGGTTATCGGCCAAGTACTTTACTATTTTAGTAGCATTGGAAGATTGCCTTAAAATACGAAGTTCATAGGTTCTTAAACTTCTAATCAAGAGAAATGATTCTAAGTTGGCAACATTTGAACCCAAGAATACTCGTTCATTGACCAAATCATTCTTAACTTTAGGGTCTTTGGTCAACACAACCCCAGCAAGCAAGTCACTGTGGCCACCGAAGAACTTGGTTGCAGAGTGGACGACTAAGTCTGCACCTTGCTTGAATGGATCCAGTAATGGTGGTGGAGCGAAAGTAGCATCAACAACTAAGAATGCACCACGAGAGTGTGCAATTCCAGCAAACAACTCAAGATCGAAAATTTCTCCGTCCGGGTTAACAGGGGTCTCAACATAAACCATATCACCTTTTCCTAAAAGGGAAGGGTCTTGCTTGCAGTCTTGGAGGGAGATTTGTTTCAAACCCTTTACTTTAGTGAAGATATCAGCAATTCCATGGGTTCCGTGATAGCCTCCTCCAATTGCAAGCGTCTTTGGGTTGCAATGGGTGAAGGCTGCAAAAATTGCTGCAATTCCTGAGCAGTATGCAACGGCATGCGCATCACAGATTGCACCCAAGATTTCTTCGACTTGTTCCGAGTTAGGGTGAGTTTCACGAGAATAAATATGTTCACCAATGATCGAGTCATCTGGGTTCCTGTCCGAAGCCTTAATCAAGTCTTCAACATTATCTGAGTACTTGTAAGTTGTGGAGACATTAATTGGAGGAACCACGTCGGAAACTCTTGAGAGTTTGTCTGCTGCATGGATAGAAGTGGTACTGATGCCTGTCATTTTCTTTTATGATATACTGAACTAAATAGAGAAACTGTTTGATAATGCTTTAAAATTATTTCCTCTAGTTAAAGGAACTTAGGTCCTTTTATATTTAGATCTAGTCTTCACCCCCCAAGATGAATAGAAGCCTTGCGAAGCTCTTCAAATATATTACTCACTCTTGGTCCGTACTCTAATTGCAGGGCTTTGGTCCAAAAGAGGAAATTGCGCACTGAAGGGACCCTCAGCGAGCCCCGACGTCAGTTTGAAAGCCGTGTCATGGGGTTGCAGTCCCGAGAGGAGTTTCGAATTCGATGGAAGCATCTTCTACGTACCTTCATTTTAGCTACTTCTGTATGGAATCTGAATACTTCTATTTGTAAAAAATAATTTGCTGCATTTTAGAAGTTTTAGGTGTTGAAAAATTTCTCACTACAAGCAACAACCCAATGCAAGACAGCATGAACCTCGCCCATTTTATCTAGACCAACCCCAGCTCGATAAAAAGAAACGACTTAAAAATATGAGACGGGAAAAAGAAATAAGAAATACGAAAACCTGTGATCTAGTCCTACCTCTTTTTGACACTTTTCTTCATGACTTGCAGTATTTTTTGGGAGATATTTTGAGGCGAGACGAGAAGCAAAGGAAACGAAAAAATAAAGTTTCCAACCAAGTTAGCGGATAGATGTTTCAACGTTACTAACCAAATTCAAGATATTTTGGCTTTGTTGTTTGCTTATTAGAGTGCAAGCTCCTTCATTTTATACTTTCCATTCAGTCTCATTCCTTAGATAAAACAGCTTTTGTAATGTCTACTAATTGTTCTACTGGTGTACTCTTTTATCCAAAATTTATATTTTATTATTTTTTATGTGATACCTAAATAAGTCTAATCCTTGTTTTCTAAATCAATGAACTTACCACCGCTAGCAAATCTTGGGTGTCTTGGATCATTAATGAATTCATCAGAGTTGGCAGAAGCAACACTTAATTTTTGGATGATAACATAGGTTAACACAGCTGTTTTGTTAGTATATTATTCAACTTTGAAGGAATTGAAACTTATATAGAAGTGAAAAGAAAATGTGTGGTGCATATAACCTCTGCCTAGCTCCAGAACCCCACCACTACTGGTAGTGAGCAGTGACAAAGAAGCGGGATATATGAGATTGTGTACCAACCAGTACCGGAAACATGCTATCCCTCCCTTCTGAGATTTTGTACAATACGCAGTCTTTTGAACGGAAGATCTTTTTTATTTTTTAGGTTTTTTTTTACTTTTGAGGTTTCGGTTTCAACTAGTTGGAAAATCTCGCTTGCAACTAAATCGAGCCGAACCACGGGTCAAGAATAGGCATACTCAACTCCATGATTCAGTGGTTCAATTGTATTGAAAATCAACTTTCTTCCTACTACTATTAACCCGATGACATTCTAAGGCTCTACTACATGTTGTTCTTAATGTAAAAAACGACTTTTTGCGTTGCTTCGCTGACCTCTTTCTGCTAAGCAAAATTTACAACACTCGCCATTTTCATCTAACTAGAGATGTTTTTCTTTTTTTTTCCTTGTAAAGTTTCAATTCTACAGATTTTCAGTTTGATACTTACCACCTGCGGCAAATGGCCAGTATGGCTTAAGAACTGGGGTTGGGAAAGGCATCTTCGATTAATTAATATAATGAATACTACTGGTATGTTAACACCTTCAAATTTCTTTGAGTTTTCTTTAATTCCTTTCTCGCTTTGGTCTCAGCCAATAAAATGCTGTCAAGAAATTTGTTAGGAGTCACACTACTCGTTATATGCAGGTGCGGATGCTTTTTTTTGCAGCAGGGCAGCAGTTCTTCTGCTTGTTACAGGACTAGTTGCAATGTAGAGGTTATGGTTATAAGTTTTGTTCCTGGTCTTTTCGATAGGTAAGGGAGGCGGTGAAGAAGACTATTTTTTTTTTTATTGTTCAATACTACTTATTATTTCATATATCCTAATTTCTGGTGTACCTTTGCGAAACCACGTTGAAGTATGTATAGCTTCAGGCTTGTCGCACTTATCTCTTATGCACCAATGGGCGGCGCCAAACCAACTAGTCAATTCTAGCTCCCAATCTCTCAAGGTATCTTCGTTTCTCACTGTAGCAGCTATATATGCACGTTTTGTTCCCAGTACAAAAAAATCATTGATAGTATTGCACAAGAGTGCGAGTATTCGTGAGTCGTAAGTAACGTCTGCAGCGATTATGTAATCTATGCCACTGGGAACACCTTGAATGTATTCTTCAGGTTTGGAAGAGTCGGTGGTGCCCCATAGCAATTGTTGACAGCTGATTGCCGTGCTTAGTTTTCCGATTTTGTTTAATTCAAAGGTATCGTTTAAATTATCGATCAATTGGCTGTCACCGTCTGTGAAAATCAATCGCCTTAGACAGAAGTTTCTATTCTTAGCTAGTGATAAACTTACAAGTCCAGTTCCAGTGCCCAACTCAAGGATACTAGATCCGTTTAAGGCAAAATCGTCACCTTTGTTCAACAAGTTGGCCAAATAGATGGCTGCTTCCCATGTCCGGAGGCCCGTTGTCCCCTTTCCGGAGATTAACTTGGGGTATTCTTTTATATAAATGTCTATATCATCAGCTATCGTATACGTCAAAGTGTCTGAATCTGTGGCACCTAGTTCCTGGGCATTTAGTATTGCTTCGTTGCAATATATTTCATACAACTCTTCGGAAGTTTCCATCCCACGTCTTTCCATTATGTCTATATATTTCTTTAGGAAAAGTTTGGCATAGTATGGGTTATGTGCGACTACGTCATCAATCGTCTCAAGTATTCTTTTCTGAGATGAGATAGAGAAGAGGTCTTCCAACTCGCTCATTTCTAGACTCGAAAGTCCTAAGAAGTCATGGATTGGAACCCTTTGTCTCAAGCAGCTTACGAGCTTGTTAATGTTCATTTGGAAGTCTAACTTGAAAGTTAGTTGCCAGTCTCTTTTTACAAACCCACTAGCCTGAAAAATTTCCACCACTTGGTGATGATCTTGCAGCAGTATAATTTGCAACTGGTTTCCTGCATGCAAATGCCCAACTTGGTCCTACTACGGTAGAAGGTATGAACTAAAAGGTTCGTTCCTCGTGTATATATAGATACCTAGAGGAGTTACAGGCCTACATTTTTTATCTTTCTACTCCGTTCTTCTAATTTTTCTTTTTTTTTTTTATGTATTGTTTATATTTTGGTTAATATTTTTAAGTTGACTGCTTAAGCAGCAATTGTTCCGAATACTCTGACTCTCTTAACCCCACCGTCTGGAATAATGGTCAATAAGACGTGAGAGTATGTACCTTCAGTTGTGATTTTAAACTCGTGTTCCTTGTGTGGCCCAGTCTTCGAGTCGCCCACTAAGAGTTTCCAGTCTTTGCTGTCGAATTCTGGGACAGACTTGTCGTCATCTACGTTAACACCCTTCAAGTTAACCTTCTGTGGGAAGTTTCCCTTAAAGTTTGCAGTGTCTACTATAATGGACGAAATGTTGGTCTTGGTTCCCAATTTAAGAACAACCCAATCAACATGGCCAGGCTCTCTGGATCTTTTTGTTTCCCAACCATCGGACATATCGTGTCCTCTACCTGGCAAGATCAAGTTGTCAGCAGATCCAAAATGTTGGTCAGAGTAACGAATGGCGACACCCCCATTCTTGACAGATGCCAAATCCAACACGGTAGACAAATCCTTAGGATAGATTGCAACTACTGTACCGTAAAGTCTGAATCTGGCAATACCTCCGTCTGGGTACATTCTTAATCTTACATGGGTATAATTTGATTCTGTGATGGAGTCTCTTACGAAAAAGTGCTTTTGACTAGGACCACATTCGATCTTCGAAATGACGGTTTCCCATTGAGATTCTTCTACATCGTCGGTTTCTGAAGTAGCAGCCTCTACACTAATAGCAGGAGCGTGGTTACCATTGAAATATGCAGTGTCCACTTCACAACCAATCAACTTTGCTGAAGAAACACCCAAACGGAAGGTGACCCAGTCAGCTTCTTCGGTGTTGTGTCTTCTGGTTTCCCACCCATCATACCAAGCACCACTGTCTACGAACTTAGTGGCATCTCTTATTGGAGCCTTTGGTTTGATTAAGTTTTCTGCTGCTGCGAACCATTCATCAGAGAACTTTAATACTTTTCCACCAAGTTTTTCACCAATCACATCGGTGTACTTACAAACGATCTTATCGTGGAATTCTTGTTCTGATAAGGTAGTAACCATTTTTATAGTAGAGCGTTTTTTTTTTTTCAGAGAAGTATACAATTAGTTTAATCCAGAAACTAGTGGATGCAATATGTCTAATACAGAGCTTTTGTTTAAAAATTCAACAAAAAACGTATATATGTGTGTGGACATTCCGTTCATATATGTGAAAATTTTGTGTAGCCCTGTTGAATTTCACGATAAGGCTTGGATCGGTCATAGGTGCGTCAAAGAAAGGCGGAGATCACCGACAGGTAATAAAGTGAGTTCCCTTTGTTCTTGTCTGTGCGGTTAGAAAAAAGTTTAAAATCCTGTAGGTGGGCCTAGTTCTGTGTGTAAGGTTGACGCTGATGGTACAATTTACATTGCTTATTGCGACTTGGGTAGAATTATCCTATGATAGTTTCAAGCAACTGGCGTAGTGGTGAAATTTTTCAACATGAAAAATATGATGAAAAATTTAGTGGGGTTGCTAGCGTCCATTAAGCTTGCTAGTCAAAAAAAAAAAGAAAAATTGTGGCACACAAATTAGAGAAATAGTGGTTATTATTAGATTTGGCGGTGAGAAAGTCTGATACCTTCTCAATGTAGTTTCCAGGGTAAATATCCTGCTTGGTGTAGATGGCTCTTTTAGAACTCTGTAGAGGAGTTTCGAGGTTGTACGGGAATCGCATGCATATATGCAACCAAAAAAAAAAAAAAAAAAAAAAGAGACTGTCCTTCTGTCTAGCAATTTTGGCTCTAGTGGAAGTGGCGGCATATGTATAAGAGCTTAAAATCCACAATCAGCTACAATATGAATTAATTATAGGAGAAGATCCATGCTTTTATGAGGGGGGATTGTCACTTAAGATCTCTACGTCATTGGACTAGGAAGTCCACATCCAGAGCCAAAAAAAAAAAAAAAAAAAAAAAAAAACGCTGGATCGGATTATTTTATACTTCACCCTAGCTCCTGAGCAGAGTGACAGGTAACGAACCCCAAACCCACAAGGCATGGATTGAGCTTTAGTGTTTCGAGGTGATCCTACCGGTCCACATCTCTCAATTGGGCACAGTGTACAATATACAATGGCAGTAAACAATTTAATCCAGGCTGAATTGTCCTCATCAATTCTGGTCTCAGCTTCTTGCCTAACTGGTCGCACTGGAAATTTCCGCACTGAGAAACCATCGTGGCCCAAGAGGAACAGGACCCCACACCGCAGAACGAAACGTACTTTCAGTATCCCTGCCACCTCATCCTGTTCAACCTAAAAACTCTCTGTATCTCGTCCACAACGGCGTCTATAATATACTACGCCTACATTCTTTCTACTCCCTGCCTTTCTTCTTCCTCTTTGCAACCCTTTCTATACACTACTCCTTCTGCTTCCCTGCAGCAGATGCATGCTTAGCTTTTCCGCCCGTGCAGTACAGCCAAAATGAGAATCAAAACAAAAACAAACTAACCAATGATTTAGATTCAACCGTTTTTTTTTCTCTAGAGAATTTGAAACAATAATAGGATCGAATTTAGGGGGCATCAATTAAGGAATTTATCTGGAGGTAATATATCCAAAATCCCACGCACAATTTGTCGACCCTTGCCTTTTCAATTAACTCAATACGGCCGTATTTAGACGAGGTGTTGTGCAAAAGGCTTGATTTTGTTTATCGACTGACTTCCCAAAAAAAAAAAACGAAATAAAAAAAAAAAATACCTAAATAAATAAAGTGCCGTAAAAAAACCACAGCACTTAACACATCCCCATACACCTTCCCCGGGATCTTCTTTCTTTATATTTATTCAAGCTTCTCATGATCCATGAATTAGCTACCCCCACACCAAAACCACTTGGGATATCGTCTCAAACAAACAGTCCCATAAGTACCCCTAAAGGGTCGCCCAACAAGAAGAGACTCCAGGCTAAATTGGCCATGGCTTCCACACCCAGCTCCTCTACCAATTCCTCTGTAGTCGCCACCCTCAATACCCTCCAAAATGAATACAACAACCTTGAAAGGACGTATGCCGACTTGCTCCTCCGGTCCAATTCGATATCGAAGGACAAACTCGTGCTTGAGCAGGATGTGCAGTTGAAGGCGGAAATCATTGCCGAGCAGTCTGACAAAATCAAGAGCTACGAGGCCATAATAAAGTCCATGAAGGTGGAGTATGGCAAGAACCTGGAGTTGTATGAGAAGGAATTATTCTACTACAAGGAGTTGGTAGGAGACCTCGAGGTAAAGATCAGCAAACTTTCCAGCGAATTGGAAGCAATAGAGCCACAGGGAACCCTGCTCGACGACAACTCTGGGGCCCTCGAGGACATCACAAAGAAGTATAAGGACCTACTTAAGGACTTCAAGATCCTCCAGAGCAATTTCGAGGTGGAGCAGAGCTCCAAGTTGGTCTTGATGGACCAGATTGAATTCATAGCACACGAGAGGGATAACCGCAAGAGTCCGGCCCCAGAGTTCAACCATCACAATTTCAATGACGAGCAGGACGAGCACGAAGATTTTCTGATCGATGATAAAGAAATACACATGGACACCTTCCACACACTCAATGCCTTGCAAGAGCAAAGCGATTCGGAGTCTGACTCGGACAACGAAGCTGTTGGAAAACACGGCAGAATGATGAGCTTGGCTGATGAAATCACTTCCTCCTCCCCCATAAAAGACATCGAAAACAAAAGAGTCTCCTCTGTGCTCCACAACCCTGGCTTCAAGTTTCCGCCGTCGCCAGACCCTGACTACAAACAAAAGCAACGTCAATCGTTACCAACAAAGTTGAAGACATCTTCGCCACATCTAGATCAAGAAGAGTTTGTACTATCACCACTCAAATTGACCGCCAACCACAACGGATCAAGCTCGTCATATTTTGATCTCGCCAATTCATCTATAACCAAATCTGAAAGAAGATACTCAAGCAGCAAGCCTCACCATTCCAGATACAATTCGCATGATATCTTCCCGATCAAGGTAGAATTTGAGCAGCTCGAACCCGGGAATAGCATTCGAGCAGCGTCAGTTCCTGAAAGGATTCACAATGCAGCAGCGGAAAGTAGAAAACAGTCGAAAAATGCTGCCTTCCAGCCGGAGACTTCCATTGAAGAAGGTCAAGTTCTGAATAGGAACTCCATATTAACAGAATCTTCATCAAAACGGTCTTCTTTGTTGATGGACCAGAGCATACTTACTAATGACATGACTAAACAAGAAATCATGAAGCTCAAGTTTGAGTTGCAATCATTGAAGCTTCACAACGAGAAGTTGTTATCGTACATCGGCTTTGAGTTGCAAAAGCAGAAGAAGAACATAAAGAAGCTCTCGCATAAACAATCTCTCAACAGCATGAAGAATAATACTAATAGTAATATGGAGTATTCCGATGCAAAATTGATTGAAAAATCGAGAGAAATGCTTATTCACAAAAAAAGGGTCTTAAGGAGTGTTTCCATTAATCCTATAATGAGTAAGAGGGGAGTACATGGTGATGACGGCAGCCGTAGTAGCCAGATAATAAGTAAAGGTTTGCTAAGAAAGAATAATAATAAGGACTCATCTGAAGGTTTATTGGGCTTCCCCTATCAATTCTTTGATGGAGAAGATGAATATGGGTTTCTCAATGAACCAAACCATGGTTCGAGGTTATTTGACAGTGGTTTGAAGAATTACTACGAAATAGATGGAGACTTAGAGGACGACGATGATGGTTTAAGGGGACCTAAGAAATACAAGTCTCAGATATTCAGACATGCTCAGTCACTTCTGTCAGACTATTCTGAAGAGATTGATATCGATGAAGAAAATGATGAAGATGTCGATGATTCATGGCAAGATATGTCTGAGTCCGATGGAGATTTAGCCAAGAAGGACCAACAATTTTCAGTGTTCAACCACATCAAGGGTTTGTTTATGAGTGAGAACACCTCCAAGAAGCACAAGAATATCAATGACTCAGTGGATGAATCGTTGAAGTACAAGTTTTTCACAATTGCTGTTGGTATTTTGATTATTGGGATACGGTTTTCTCACACGCAGAATGTTCACAGCCAGTGAAGTTTGGTGCTAGTGGGCAAATAATAATATTAATTCTACATAATACATAATAATACAAAACAATAATAAAACCCGTTGCCATGCAACGCAAGCTTAAAGATTAAAAAGAAAAAAATAAGAAAGGAGTAAAGAAAGAGAATTTGCTAGAAAATGAGTTACGGAGGATAAATATTATTATTCATGCTGTAGCGCCGATGCGCATGAAAAATACCGCCCTGGAGTCGTTTGATGTAAAGCTGCATATTTGGGCAGGTTCCAAAAAAAGGAGAAGAAGAAATTACAACCCAAACAAAAAGGGTCCTGGAAGAAAATTTTTAGTTGTCGTATTGTTGGATCTTGGCGGCAAAGAAGAAAGCGTACGAGTTCCAATCTTGGTATGCATTTAAGCTTATTGTAGTACATCTTCCACTGAATGAAGAGGTAGAAAAAAAACACCTGTTTCGTCATTCTTCGCGTCAGGGCAGAGAAAAAGTCGAACCACTTTGCAGCCGAAAGTCGCAACGCATGCAAATTTTAGATTCGAAGATCATAAAATCATGCGAGAAAATGCACCTTTTTGGCATTTTTCACGGATAATTGATGCATGAGCCAAACTTGATGCACTCATGCAGAAAAAAGTTGCTTCAACCGGCACGCCGTAGCACCGACTACTCTCTTTACCAATATGTGTATATATACGTATACATTTAACGTCAATGGGTTCCACTCTTTTAGAGGGGAATTTGGTCAACAAATAGTTGTGTTCTAAGGAGATACAAATCAAAAATAAAAAAAGAATAAACTGAAACTATCCTAAGTACTTCCACTAAGCAACCGCTCGAATAAAAAAATTAACCGATATCGGCACTTTATTACCAATAAGAATATATACATATATAAAAGAAGATGGCCTTGAGAAATTACTTGTACGCTAAGCATGATAACAATCAACTGATTTCCAGCAGGATAAGCGGAATCCCATTAAAAGAAACCCCAGAAGAAAAGGCTACAAGAGCAAAACTAGTTTCAATGAGCCTCAATAACGACAAGCAGAATACCTGCGACAATGTAGAAAACTTGGGACCTTGTAGAAATTGCCCTGACTGCCCCAAGAAATCAAATGTAGAAGATTTACCTAAAACTGCAATTGAAGTTGAAAATGCACCAAGGAAGACTGAAGTAGATTACACCAAGATGGAATTCTAAAGCATTCTACCATAAAATGCGATAAGCTTCAATTCTAATTACTTGCATCAGGAACTGGCTTTTTTTTGTTGTCTCAGACTGTTCCCAAATCCTCGAGGTTCGTCTTTTTCGCTCAGTTTATTTCTATATTGTACCATAGTTAAATACGTTAATGGATAGGTTTAATTATGGAATATGTAGTTTTGGATTCCTGTCGGATCTTACAGTGGATAATAGGATTCCATTTATCTCTTATTTACTTAATTACTGGAAATGGTTCTCACCATATTAGCTCTTTACACATTCATGTCTCTCTTCTGCGTTTTTTTACTGCCTGGAACGAAAATGCGCAGATTCAGCCTTTGGGACCCTTTAAGATGCGAGTTAAATTCTGGAGTGCATAAGCTAGAGGCTCTGCAACCCAAATCTTGATTGCCAATCTCTTTCGTAAAACAAGACTGCCAGTAGATTAAACTTAAAAGAGAGATGCTTTGGAGGAGCACTGGCGCCTTGCTCGTGCTCAGTTTCTCATAGAAGCTGTAGCAACAACAGCAATTTACGTTCACATTTAACCTAATATATATTGACACTGATTAATATTACAGAAACTCGTATGGACGATATACATGAAAGCAAAACCTCTCTTTATCTTTATCGCTTTGCTCTTATTTATCCCTTCTTCTTCTTTTTTTCTTCCTCTTTTCGTCTGCTTTTACTTACTCCCCTCTTCCCTTTACCTACCTTATGCTCATTGCAATTATTAACCCTTCTTGTTTTATTTGCCTATCTTTTCGAACCTGGCGCCCCTATGGAATTGTTGCCGTTGGATGTCGCATTATCTCCATTTGTTACATTGGGATTTGTTGGACCACCAGCTGCTGCTGCTGCGGAAAGAACCACGGCAGCAGAATCTGCTCCATTGCTGCTTCCTCCTACTACTGAACCTCCACGTACCAAGCTCCCATTCCCTTCAGGGTTGCTCACGCTGTTTCTGATGAAGAAGTCGTCGATACTACCAATCAGTTGTTGCTGCACCGAAGCTGCATCTTGTAAGATTTGCTGCTGTTTCATGCTGATAATTCTCTCATTGAAGAAAGAGTTCTTGAACTCCTGAAATATCTTGATCGTCTGCGGATACTCAAATTGATGATCATGGAAAAACCTGTCGGCAAACATATATATAAACCTCTCTATATCAGATGCATTGATGGACAGAGAAATCTCCGATGGTGCTTGGACGTTACCTGTGGAGGGCGATATACCTGGGTTATGTATGTTTGCGTTACTGCTCGTGCTGTTTGGATTGCTGTTGGCGGTGTTACTGGAGTTGGAACTATTGTTAACATTATTGTTGTTGTTTCCGTTAGAGTTGTTGGTATTGTTTGCGTTGGATCTGGTGCTTCTTCCGTGTAATTGCTGTTGTTGTAACAGACCGTGGTTTAAATTATGCTGTGCTTGGGCCTGCGCGTGTGCTTGCGCTTGTGCCGCCTGCACTTGGGCTTGCACATGGGCCTGCGCCTGGGCTTGCGCCTGGGCTTGGGCTTGAGCTTGAGCTTGAGCTTGAGCCTGCGCCTGTTGTTGCTGTTGTTGCTGGGCCCTCAACTGGCGATCATACTCGTAGGTAGGGTTCTTGGACATCTGTAAGAACTGGTTCTGGCGTGCTGGCGAGTCCTGGTACATGTAGTTTGAGTATCCAAGAGAAGACGAATTCTGAAACCCGCCAACCTGTTGTTGTTGCTGTTGTTGCTGATGTCTGTACTGGTTAGCACCGCCTTGGGCAGGCTGTACGCCAGGAGGTTGCACTGCAGTTGAGTTTACCACTACCTGGTTAGCTTGTTGTCTCTGTGTGCCTACTTGTCGCTGGTTATTGTTGTTGCCGGGGCCACCTTGGCTGCCCAGCGGGTTCATTAAGTCGTATGTCGAGGTGCCTGAGCTAGCTCTGGCGCCAAAGTCGTCTTGACTGATATCATTGGGTTCAGATCCCGGTCCGCCGGCTACTCCTCCTGCTCCTCCAGTCGCAGGAGCATTGCTATCGTCAAAACCACCATCATATACTTGATTAGAGCGATCTCCGTTAGCAACGTTGCCGTTTCCTGATCTGGAGGGTACCACTCCATTGTTGCTGCTTACCACAGTAAGCGAGTTCCCGCTCATCTTCTTCTTATCCAAGCCATGTCTCTTCTTGAACTGAGAGAGCCAGCCATGACTGAACCCCACCAATCTCTTGGGATCCTCAACTCCATACTGGTGTGCATACACTGACCAGTACTCCCTCAATATAGGCTCGTTGATGGGCTCATGGTTGGCCAACTTCCGCTGCACCAATGAATCCATTGCGTGGTTTATCTTCTCATATTTGAACTTAACTTTCCTTTTCGAGGACTTCAGAAACGAACCTGCCTGGTTGTATCGTTCACGCAAGTCCTCCTCATTCTTGAGCCATTCACTGAAAGAAGATGTAGATATGGAGAGCTCATTCTTGAATTTATCCACCGTCTCCAGCTGTGGCCTCTTCGACAGATGGTAGTAGTCTAGTATCTGTATCTTCTGCTCCAAGGTAGCTCTTGGAAGCTTAATAGGAGGCATGATTGTAGTTTGAACACTTGCCATTCACAACCTATGCCAACCTTTGGGGAAAATTTTTGCAGTCCCAGTAAGAGAAAAAAAAAGAAAACGTTAAGAAAGGGAAACGAGAGAAGAATGGAAAATGGTAACCAGTTTTGTTTGCCTTTGCTGCTTTTTTTTTTGTTGCTGAGACTTGCCGGGATTGGAGTAACTAAGTGCTAGTCCGTCCACTGTGTTCTTGGTTCAAATACCTCCGTGGCTGCCAATGTTTTCTGTTGCTTTGCTGCCTCGTCTTTTTTTGGGATTGTACTGAAAGGCTTCCTGTAATTTTTTGTATAGCAGCGACCAATTTCCATGCAGGAGAGGTTTCCTGTGCATAATCCTGATTTTAAGGGAGCCATTCCGACGTCACTTTTTCGCTCAACAGGGGCCAAGAGAGGGAGGGTAACAAGATGAGATGAAGGAAAGGGGAACAACAATGAGCAACACAAAAAAAGGAAAATATGGATGTGAGACATGTTTCCAGTAATCTACATTGATGCTTAAATCATCCATTGTTGTTCTACGAAAAAGAAAGTGATGAAAAAAAAAAAATAATGTTTACTTATCAATCTAGTTAAGCTTTACCTCTGCTAACCTTTTCCAAAACAGCTTCGTAAGCAACTTCAGAGAAATCGGTACCTTGCACATCAGCAGCAACACCGTTTAAAGCTCTTCTCAAGGCATCCTTAGAAGAAGCGTACACCATCTTGGAACGGATTGGTGCGGTGTCTGGGGACCAGGTGTAGAAAATAATCTTGGATCTCTTACCTTCACCTCCACCAATTTCGAATTCGAAATCGTAAACGGCGTACTTACATTCGTTTTCTGGGAATTCTTCCAAGAAAGTGTCGTAGTCAGCTTCGGTAGAAGTCTTTTCGACGACAATGTCGGTCTTCTTGTCGTTTAAGGTGAAGATAACATACTTGAACTTCTTTCCTAACTTCAAGTCATTGAAGGCTGTTAAGGATTCGTCTGCAACGGTGACACTAAATGGTTAGTACGGACAACTCTAGCTATACAAAATGCAACTCAAGAAAAGAACTCCAAAAAAAAAAAAAAAAAAATTTTTAAAAATAGGACAAAAAAATGCAAATTAAATAGCCCACACTAGCACATTAGCTAAAAGGTGGGCTGTGCCTGTACGCCTGCTGCAAAGAATTCGTCTCATATAATTCAGTTGCCACCATTGTCAGTGGCGACGCCAATTTCGGTGCATTACTCTAGTATTAGTGTTCAATTGGCTCGGATAGGCGTAATTAATGTTTTTGTTGTAGCAATAATCGGGCCAACGTAGGTTTTAGTATAGCACATTTTTCGGATTAACTCTACCTATGCCAACGTTTCAGCATAGATGCTCGGATTGACCTTATTGAGCCTCCTCACGTAGCATTCTATAGTCTGTTGGGGTTAGCCTGCAGACACTATCCAACTTAATCTGCTCTAATTGCCATTTTCTATCTCTCTTTACATACCCAGATCTAGACTATAATTTTAGTTAGTACACCTCCAAGGAAAAATTACTATCAGCCGAGAATTTGGCCCCCTCCATATTCTCGCTCCGTCACAATATACTAATCGTTTGCATCCATCAATTTTCGTTCCAATTGTCCATCTGCAGCACAATTCTTAATAATACCAGTCATATACATACCATTATGAATTATTATTATTTGGTTATAGTATTACTACTGTTTCAAATGGGTGGCACTTCTTTCCAAATTTATTTTTGAATGCTCCTGAAACTTCCAACGAATGTCGTGTTTGGTTCAGGGGGTCGTGTATATGATGACCTGTATATAATTTCGCCAGTGCTCTGTTCATTGCTAGAATGGCTGCAAACTTCCCGGCACCTGAGAAAGGGGAAGGTGGTGCTTGAAGTACAGGTGGCATCTATTGCGTTAATTGAGTAAGTTGTTTGGGATCTCTCTCAGAAGTGTTTATAAAATGCTGTTGCTGCGTAGACCCCGTTGGTAAAATATGATGCATCTCTTTTTTGCATATCGAGAAAAATATTCCCAATGTGACACCACTTTACGGCCTCTGAAAAACATTGTGTGCAATATTTTTACTGCAACTTCTAACTTGGATCTGGATACACTCAACCACAATATATACTTATAGTGCATATTTCAAGGGCCTACTGCTGGAATCAGCGCTCGCTGAGAAGTTTCGGTTGAAGACGGATACAGTTATACTTTCTTAGATCTACGAAATAGCAAAATATAAGATTAAAAAGAAACAAAAAAAAAAAATGAAACTCGAGTCGGCTACTTCTGTAGCTTTCTACTCAATCATCTTACCTATCAAAAGTAGAAAAGATTGCTTCATTGTCAGTTGGCTGGTGTATAGGGTATCCAAACTGGCACCGAGGTGAAAACCTCCGCTAAAGAAAATCTGGGGTAACGATCACGTGACAAATGGGGAATTTTTGTATCTCCCTCTCCTGTAAGGAATTTGACCTAGTGCTTAATTTTCTCGAAGGGGAGGTGTATTGATCCTTGAAGTATATTACCGGTGTACAAATAATTAGTTGCTAGAGCCGCATGTTGAATTTGGTCAGGCAATCTTCCGCATAATAAGAGACACAGTACTGTACTTCTGACGACAATAAGTAAGATTAACAACCATTCCTGCGTCAAGTCGGTAAGAGAGAGGAATAACAACTTAGAATTCCATGAACCATAAAACAGGAGTCAGCCTCCAGATTTGGGGAAAATTCCAATCTAAAATTCCAGTATAAAGATCCATTTAGGTGAAATTAGTACACTAACGCTCCCTGGTATAAACTTTAATTGAGGAAGGATGAATAGCATAGTCACGTGAATGCTTCCGAGACATATCGCGCTGAATACCATTTTTCTACCAAGCCGATACGATGGCCGAGTGGTTAAGGCGAAGGATGCAGGTTCCTTTGGGTTTTGCCCGCGCAGGTTCGAACCCTGCTCGTGTCGATATTTTTTTTTGAGTGGCTCGATTAGCTCACCTTATATTTTTACCCTAAGGCTCATCCTAACCGGAGACATATTAATTGAATTTTGGGGCCTACCATACTAGCTTAGCGTAATTCAGCAATATTCATGCTCTCAGCCACCCAAATGAGCCCATTAACAATTTATTACTTATGGCCATATATGGCTGCATTTCGGCAATACTGTGTGCAGTCCAATTATTGTATACAGGAACATGGAAGACTTTACAACAAAAAAGAAAGAGGCTCTAGCTTAGACGTTGTGCAACAAGAAGCACCAGAAAGAGGCTGTAGATTTTGCGATAATCGCCTTCTTGCGCATTGAAATCGTTTTGATAGTACACCTAAACCATGTCTGACTTGTACGAGATCTTGGAAGTGGAATCTTCGGCCACGTCGGTCGAGATCAAGAGAGCCTACAGGAAGCTTGCATTGAGGTACCATCCAGACAAGGTTAATGAGAATGAAAGAGAGGCAGCCGAGCTAAAATTCAAGGAAATTTCCCAAGCTTATGAAATATTGATAGAGGAAGATAAGAGAAGGGAGTATGACATTTATGGGACTACCGATGGCCGTGGAGGCCGCCCTGATTACGAAGAATTTAACGGAAACCCATTCGATAATTTTTATGGTGGCGGGGCTCAAAGCTTTGACCAGAATGACTTCTACAATTTTTTCAATGGCATGAACGGTGGACCACCAGGAGGAGGTCCTAGAAGGTCCCAGGGAAAACCCAGAACAGAAGATGCCGAGTTGGATATCACTGTTACGCTTGAAGATCTCTTCAAGGGTAAAATCATCAAATCCACTTCGACTAGGAACATCATCTGTACCACCTGTAAGGGGAGTGGAGCCAAAAAGAGTGCTGTGATGAAACCCTGTGGTATTTGTGAAGGTTCGGGGACCGTTAGAAAGATCAGAAGAGTCGGTCCAGGACTTGTAACACAGGACTACGTCGAGTGCTCTACTTGTCACGGGGTCGGAAAGATCTACAGAACGAAGGATTCTTGTAAGAAGTGTGGTGGTAAGAGAGTCATCGAGGAGACTAAGATCTTGGAGTTCGAGATACCGAAGGGATCAGAAAGCGGCGATAAAGTGGTTTTGAAGGGAGAATCGGATGAATACCCTGGTAAGGAGACTGGAGACGTAGTGTTGAAGTTTGAGAGTGAACCCCACCCAGTTTTCAACCGGAAGGGAGCCGATCTCTATATGAAATATAAAATTACGTTGGTAGAGGCATTAGGAGGATTCTCCAAGGTTATCTTGAAGCATCTCGACGGTAGAGGGATTAAAATCTCTACTCCTACAGGGAAGGTGATCAGACCTGGCGATTTCATAAAGATCAACTATGAAGGAATGCCTGTGAAGAAAGATCTAAACAAGAGCTCGTGGTTTGGTGGAAACTCGCTGGAAAAGAGAGGCGATTTGTACATTGAAATGGAGATAGAGTTCCCGCAAGATAACTGGTACTTGGAGAAGAATGATATCACCAAGATGAAGAACTTGTTACCCAATGAGTTGCATAGTAAGAAGGATATACAGAAGCAGACCGTCGACAAGGATTCGTTACCGGAAGCCAACATCGATGTGTTCTCTGACTTCACTATTGCACGGGCCAATTCCTTGCCAGAGTATCCAGAGAAGAAGGCAGAGCACGATAATTATGGAGAGGAGAACGGTGCCTATGGTAGAGAGGACTACGGTGCGTACGGAGGGGCTCAGCCCGAGTGTACACAACAGTAGATAAATATAGACATATCATTTTGGTATATAGAAGCTTATACATTGTACATAGGGGAGAACTGAAGATTAAATGCAAATAGACCACCGTGTTGTGGCAGTCGTAGTATCACTAGTAGGTATGAGTGGGAAGTGGAGAGCTAGGAAGTTGGACTTAGTAGTCCAACAAATCAGTCAATTCTTGGCTGGTGAGGCCGATATCTCTCAACTCTTCTGGCTCACCGTGGTCGCCCTCTTCGACTGGTTGCTCATCGAAATTGAAGTTGCTTGGGTCGTCCAAATCGATCTCTTTAAATTTCAAGTTCACCTCGTTCCTGTGGATTTCCTCGTACTCATACTCGTTTTCCTCATTTACAGCAGTGCGTCCTGGTTTGGAGAAAAAGTCCAAGTCGTCTTTGTCGAAAGGTTTCAATCCGTACGGGACATGGTGCACTTTGAAGGTTTGTTCTGGTATGGTTTCGATACTGCTAGGATCTTCAGAAAGCTTCTCTATAAGTGCTTCGTCAAATGCTGGCAAAGTGGTCGTTTTGACGCCCTTCACGGGATCACCGCTTTCGGTTTCTACATCTGGTATAAAGGACGAATGCAAGCTTCGGGTGATACTCGAGAACGTGGATGTGATATCTGGCACTGCGGGGGCTTTGATCAACGGGGAGGCCTGCTTCGTGAGCTCATCACTTGGCAGAACTTCCAGATCCTTGGGTCTGTGTAACAATTTACCTGCAACGGCGTCGTTGACATCCAACTTGGGTACACCAGCTTCCGGTTTGGGAGCATCCAAGGTGGAGTTGCGGTGATGAATAAAGCCAAGGGACGAGTTGGCCTTTTGGAGCATGGGTGGCGCCTTGAGAGTGATTTTCTTCCTCTGGAGCACATTGGCGGCATTCAGTTCGGAGTTGAAAGACGACTGCGATCTTTTTAGTGGTGGGAGGGCGCCACTGTTCAGGTTTTTGGTTCCAAGTGGGATTCTCCTTCTGTTGGGTTGTGGTTGGGACTGTTGGAGGCCATTCTTCTTCCTGGCGACATTGGCGTTCTCAGAGTTCTTCTGCGACTCAATGTCTATGCTTCGGGAGTTCTCCTGGTCTATCATATTGTAAGGCAAAGACATGTTGACGTTTGTTCTTGTGGCTCCAGTGTACACAGAAAAAAAAGGGAAACTAAACAAACAATAAACAAACCAATATGGGTCCCAATAAAAGATACAGAGGTGCGACTAAATGCTCCAGTTTTACAGGGTGGTCAATCTATGCTATCTTCTCGACTAAAATTACCGCCCTTTACCCAATATATCAAGCGCTGGAGGTGTATGCTTCAAGAAGAGAAGTAGACATAACCGTGGACTCCCGATCTCCCACAGAGACCTATTTAGGTTTTCGAGAGCAAAACAAACAATATGCAGGAGACACTGCGTGCTGCACGATTTTACCATTGCGGACCAAATATGGCTGTGTAACGGTCGTTGTGTGGTGTACTAGTGGCAGAAGAGGTCAAGAGCAAGTTAAATATCCAAAGCGGTAAATACAAGAGAGTGCGGAGCAGTCTTTACATAATCTCGAGGCCAAAAGTGATTATTTTCTAAAGAAACTGTGTAGTCATACATTTCCATTTCTTTTTTTTGGGGATAGAGACGTTACCATGGCTTTTTCTGCATTTACAACCACTTCGCTGCCGGTGCTAGACACTTCTGGCTGGATATACTTGGCGCTATGGATCTTGACGTTAATTTTATCGCTTGCATTCATCTTCTACTTCAATAGGTTGGTTGGATTTGTAGTGTCGATGGTACTCCGAATCTTTCTATGGAGAAGAAGTAAGGTCGAAATCAGCATCGAATCTTGCCGCCTATCGTTCTTAGGAGGAAGGTTTTTCGCTAAGAACTTAGTGATAATAACGGCAAACGAAACCATATCGATACAGCATTTAAATTTGACCTGGCGTTACTGGATCATTAAGCAAACTAGGCTCCCAGAGTATACGCTTGAAAGCAAGTGTGAGGATGCAGGCGAAGAGCTTCAAGATAGCTCCTTTGGCGTGTTGGAAAATGCCCGTCTTCCAGCTAGATTCACGCTATTGATAGAAGGGTTGGAGTACTTTATGTACAATAGAAATATTGCATACGAAAATATAATGGAGTACTTGAAGTTTGAGGAATTGAAGCATTCCCAGAGCCACAAGGAAAAACCTGCAATGGCGCCAACGTCTGTCAATGCTCCACAGAGGGTGAATGACTTAGGTGATAACAACATACGACGCAGGAACATTCCCTCTGACACTTCAACGACATTTTCAGAAGAGGAGCTGCTTAAACAGAACCAAAAAGAAAATGAGAATTCTGAGCACTATCGTTCTTCCTCATCTGATTCTTCATCCTTAAGGAACGAACAAGCGACGAGCCAATCGGTTCTTCACATGTTGCTCCGCTTCTTACCCGTCTCAGTGAGAATTAAGAAAGGTGCTTTCGTAGTCGGGAACGCTACCACACCGTCGATTATCGTCGCATCGTATACATCCGCTGACGCTATTGTAGATATCAACAAGTCCCCATGCCATCTTGATTTGTTCCGTCAAGTATTTAAGTTTAGATTCGAACAGTTTACTGTTGCATTGAAACCAAATCTTACTTTCAACCCAAATATGTTGAATCCCATGCTCCATCATCACGTAAAACAACAAGAGTTTGGCCATAATAATAAAAATATGAACAACTTGAAAAACAGGAAAAAATACAAAGTATGGTTTAAGTTTCAAAAATCGTTGGATATCTTTGTAAACACAGCAATTAGGAAATTGTCCAGAAATCGTTTTGGGAAAGATTATCTGCATCAGGAAGAATCCGAGAATTATAAGCACTGGAGAGGGTTAAAGCGGTACGTAGGCGATGTTATTGACGAAAAGGTTGATTTCAGTATTGATGGAGTGGAAGAGTATGCGAAATATAGTTTGATATTGGATTCTTCATCTGCTAAAGTGGTTTATTACTACGATATCCCTGGATTAGTGCCAGATGACCTGGGAAAAGACTATCCTGCCCCAGAGTTTGGTTTGAATATGGAATTATCTATGGCTACAATTCACTATGGTCCGTGGGCAGACAAGCAAAGAATTCCATTGCAATCAATGCTTTTTCCCACCCTACACAGAGACTCAACACCAACTACCGTACCACAGCCTGGTAAATTAAGAAACTACAAAGGTATGGATATTCTAGTTGAAGTATTAGATGAAGTCATCTTCAGAATTCCAACTAGAGAACCAAGTAAAGATATTGCCAATTTGAAGCATTATCAGCAGCAACAACAACAGAGGCATGCAGCTCATCAGAATGCGCAAAACAATCATAGGCATCATGAAAAGAATCTGGAACTGGCAGAAGATCAGGAAAGCCAGCAAGCAGGAGTTCCATCACGTTCATTTGGCTGGCTCGAATTGAAAATGGAAGCCGGCTCGAGTATCTCTTCTCATACCTCATATGTAGCAAAGAAGGAGCTGGGCTGGGATAATACTTTAGAAGTTGAGTTCATCAGCCCAGAGTTGAGATCGTCAGTTAACCATGACGTTTTCTTCACTGCAGATTCTCATAGCATTTCAAGCAAAGTAGGTTTCCCCCTTGGATGGAACGAAAAATGTAACTGGGAGTTTCATAATCTCAGTAAGAACGCCAAAATATTCTTCTTGAGAGAGCACACTATGCTATTTTCTGACATATTTTCTGATTTTGCATCGGGACTACCTACTCCATATGAACTCTTTCGACAGTTCCATTATCAGTTCAATTGGAAGTTTGAAGGGTATAAGTTGTACTTCAACATTAATGATTCAAATATCATTGACAATCCATTAGATTTTGATAACAACAAGTATCTCTCCTTCCAAGGTGATGACCTTCAAGCTGAAATATCTATTCCACTCAATGGCCAATTCACTAAATCAAACACAATTACCTATAATATCCAAACTACTTTTTTTAATTTAATCCTTGACACTCCTCCGTGGCATACGACGAACGCATTCATGAAACAGAGTAAATTAGTTGGAAAAAGTAACCTTTTCACAATCACTGGATCATACACTTATTTCACCACTGTCGAAATGAATACATCTGATCATATTGTCATTGATATGACTGGAGATTATGTTACTCTCATTTGTTATGGATTTGTTGTCAGATATTTATTGTCAATTAGAGAGAATTATTTCGGCGATAATGTGCATTTTAAGACATTTGAAGAATATTCACAAGAACAAGGAAAAGAACCTAATAGTTTGAATGAATATAGTATCGATGAAGATGAAGCTGGAGCGTCTGGCGATTCCTACTCAACTAAATCCGATGCCACTGATTTAAGCTATTGGAAGATTGGAAGAACTGAAAATGATATTGATGTTTTGTTTATGTTTAAAGTCAGACATGGTTTAGCAGTACTACCATATAATATCTACAACTCATCATCACATATAGGCTTGATGTTTGATTCTCTTGATGTTGATATTAGGTTTACGAATTATTATATGGATTTTCAAGCAGATGTTTCTCCCATTTCAGGAGTTCTAGTAAAGCTGCTGACGTGGGAAATGGATGACCCACAAGTTAGATCGCAACTCGCTAACGTAATATTCGATATTCCTTTATACAATGAGAAGTATTTGAAAAACAGAGACATGTCTATTGATGGACTAAGCATCCACGGTCATAGAATGTTTGGCCTACCACCAGTTGAACCAACTTACTACTGTAAGTGGGATATCGCTACGGGTGAGATATTCATTGACAGTAATGGACTATTCTTAGATGGATTAATAGGTTCAGTGGCTAAGCTTGGACTTGGATACATGGATCTAGAAAATGAGTTGGTTATCCATATTCCAACTTTGTACGATGCGACTTACTTTACATTTCAGTGCCCGAATATCCATATTGGATTGGATTGTGGAGTAGGTATGAATGAGAAGCTTAACGTCGATTTAAAATCTGTTTCATTCACTTTCAATGATCTTGCAAACGATAGATACACATCAAAAGCGACCTTACTTATACCTTCAATTATTGTGCAGTTGCAAGAGTTGAATGACCGAGGGAAAATTCTTGCATACATTCAAACTTCTGTTAACTTTAGCAATTTCTGTCAAAAGAAGGAATTTCTCGAACATAGACGATTACAACAACAGCATATCATGACTAACGACGCACCATTCCACAGATGTCCCTTTTTACTATATCCGGAGGAAAGAAATCATGTCTACATGGATGCAATGGGATGCTTCGTTACTTCTCTAACTCTTCCTGATGTTGCATATCCTCTTAGTGAGAGAAATTATGGATTGGATGAACTTCAGAATGAAAAAGGTTTTGCTGACTCTGAATCTGCTTTGGGTTTAGATGAAGAATCGGATTCAGATTATCTGGAATCTCTGGGAAACGCTTCTTCGTCTTTTAGCCTGTCACAATTTTCAAATAACATAAAACCAACTACAAAGTATGACACTGGGGAGTTTTGTCCTGATTACGATATTGATCAAAAATTTGAGTACGATAATTTTATTATCGACATGGGAGAAATCGATGCATTTTTGTCCCCAAGATCTCTACTTCCAATAGCAAAATTATTACAATCATTTCAAGATCCTGATTTGACTTCCTTGATGGATTCGCTACATATTGATGTAGTAAGGAATCTTAAGCTCTTGTTGGAGGCTGAACGGACTGTTAAAAACATTAGATTTGTGGCACCCGAAATCAATTTAAAGGTTGGAGATTTTGAAATAAGTGACCCACAGGAGATATTGCAAACTTCTCCAAAAGTTCCTCTCATAAACTTAAGCATCATTGAACCATCTGTGGTATTTTCAGATAAAACTATAAATTCTAATGAGAACGATCAAACGAAAAGTACGTCAGACTATACTGGGGCTATCCACATCAAAGACATTCGGATATCTAGCTCTAATCCTTCCGACTTTACACAAGCTGCCTCAATAGATTTGGAGAATATTGAATTTTGGTTCACGAAGACTGCAAATAATGAAATGGTCTCGTCGCATGAGATCGATGCGGTCAATTTAGGAGTTTCTACAATTCAGATTGAGTGGTTTGCAGATTATTTGTTTTCGTTATACACTATTGTTGAACCTTCGTTTTCAGAATTCGAAAAATTTATTGACGCACACGATAAGAATATTTTGGAACTAGTATACATGGTTTCAATGGCAGGAAAAGAGTATCATATTGATTATGATCCGGCTGTTTTGACGAAACCTGCTTACGTTCTTCGATCATGTAAAGATCATACGAGATTTCATGATTCTTGGAAATTAATGACCCGTACTCGGCACGTTCTTGACTATTTACCTAATCAATGGCATAAGAATCTCTATGATTCCATGGTTAAACACGATTGGAAGGCTCCGAAGACTGCCTATCAAGAAGTCCTAGCTCTTTTCTCTCGTTGGAGAGCTTGGGAAATTGGCGATATCCGCACTAGTTACTTTTTTCAAGATATATTTCCTAAAGAAGATACGAAATTGCCAAACCAGAAGACCGTTTATGCAAACTTCAAGGTTGATCTTGGCAATTTCAATATCCATTTTTTGAATACTGCTCTAAATGTGACTGATTTTATTGAAATTGAAGACTTGGTATTTGCCCTTGGGGTAAAGGATGAGAAGAATGTGGATATGAATTCTTTTGCTAAATTGGGCATCTTAGAAGAACTTCAGAATTTGAATGGAGTATTCCACGTTTTCTCATATAATAGTAAAATTTCAGGTGTTGTCTTGGGGTTGATTCCTATAGCGAGGGACCTTATTCATAAGTACCGGCGATTGCTTGGAGCTGACGTGTCAGATTCTTCAAATCAAAAAGAGATTTCATCTTTTTCTTCCAATCAAGAACGGATATCATCGAACGAATTACCCAAGGGAGATAATGACAACAAGCTCTTGAATTTTACTTCAAGTGTCGAGAACTTTAAACAACAATTGATCTTACCATATTCATCAATTGAGTTGAGAGCAAATATGATAGCGAGCTCGACTGAGATTTACATGCTTTCTTCCATGAAAATTATCCCTTTTACATTTTCGGTAAAAGCCCATAGCGGATCCTTGTCTATTTGGGGAGACACTAGAATAGCATCTAACTTGGTTGAAGATGTCCAGTTTCTGATAGGTAATTTTGGGTCTTTGGAAAGTGGTATCAGAATTGGAGTAGTCCAAATCAAGAAATTGTCAGCCTTTATCACTGAACAAGAAGTCTCACTAGTGAACTCAATCAAGTCAATAATTGAAGAAGACATTCCGTACATAAAAAACTTGTTACTATCAGAAGAAAAACTAGTTTCTAATCCAGCAGTTGCAAAACAAAGTAGTATTTCTGGAGATGAATTCAAAAGCATTTATGAAATTCTTGGTGACGTACATCTTGATTTTCAATTGCAAGAATTACTTTGGTCATTAGATTTATTATACCCCTTAAACTTGAGTGGAAGAGTATACTCCAACAAACTTTCTATAAACCTACTGCTGGCAGCAGTGTTTGTTGAGTCCACCATTGAAAAGTTTAATGCAAATATGAGTATTGAAAGGAAGAATCTTGTTAGGCTCGAAAATTCTCAGATACTCACCGAAATCAAATTTACTGATTGTAAAAAACTCTACTTGGGTGATTGTTCAATCAACGTTGGATTTACTAAAGTTATTATTCCTCAAATGTCTCAAGGAATTGTTCTTTTGCTTTCAAATTTCAAGGTAGTAAAAGAAAAGTTAGAGGCATTGAAAAAGATCTTCGGTGCAGATATCGAAGGAAAGGAAGTAGCAGATTTACCTTCAAAGCAGGATAAATCTTTGCTAGAGAATCCCTGTAAATTTTGCTTCAAGTTTAATTTTGGGAATGATTATATCGGCGTATCATCATTTTTGGATACTTCAAAAATTTCTTTCGAGCTCGAAGGACTCTCATTAGGAGCTTACAATGTTGCGTTTATAGATAAAGAGGATCAAACTGTCGAGCATTCATTGGTTCCTACTTATGGAGAACTTTCCATTCCGACTGCAAGAATTTCAATATTGGATAGAAGTATTCCTGTTGGACTTTCAAGCATTATAGATGTGAATTTAACTGCCAAAATTTTGAATAGTATTCAAGGTGCCGAGATGCTGCAATCCCTCCAATTAGAATCCCAGTATAGTAGAATTTGTGGAAGCCCTCAAGTTCTTTTCAAAATTGTTGATCTAATTGATGTAGTGCAAAGAACTTTATCGAGTGTTTCATTTGACTGTGAATTTGGTGTGGAAAGGAAAAAGGACACCAAGGAGAGAGATAATGAAAAGCCATCAATGCCATTCTCCATGCCGTTCTCTTCTATCAATATTTTATCATATAACTTTTGTGTGGGATGGTTATTTGGTGACCAAAGCAAGACTTATCCTGGTATTATTGCTGGTGCAGAGAGGTTTTTTGCAGTCGTCGAAGATACAGTTGGAAAATTCACATTAATGGAAGCATATCTTTCAGTTGCAAACGGATCAAGATCGTCAAACTTTTACAGTACACAGTCTGAGAAGAGTAACTTCAACAGGGCGTACTTACCTACTATGCAAATTACGTATTTGATTGAAAAAAGAGACTTGGCAAAACACTTGGTGATTAACATAAATGGTGGAGAACTAGACGTTAAATTCTTGAGTGACTCAATTGTTTTAATTGAGGCTGCGTTCAAATCAAGTACAAAAGTCCAGGGGTACTTTAATAAGAGGGTTAGACCACCTCAAATCTCAAACGCGGGAACGCGAAATCCAAGTCCAAGCCTTGAGGAGAATTCGGCAGGAGAAAATCCTCTTCAAGCATATTTCAGCTCCATTGAATGTATATACACATTTGCGGGCTCAAACATCTTGCTTTATCGAATGAACGATGATAATTCGAACTCTGCACCTTCGTTGTTTCTTCACTCTCCAGCCGTAAAGATTGCTACAATGTATAGCCACAGAAAGGAGATTGCAACAGACAGCCCGGAGAAGAAACATACCATTAAATGTGAAGTAATAACTTCTCCTTTTGACAATACATTATATGCATCATGTGTCCCCGTGATTTTAGATATCGTTCAGGGAGTGAAAAGGATGATTAAAAATAGCAATAACGATGATCCAGTTAAGGAGAAGGCCCTTCCAGTAGCATCTTCAACCTCAAATGATCTAATTTTTGCAGATCTTTTGAAAGATATAGATCTTCATTTTGGGTTGAGGATTGAGAAGCAAAAAATATCACTTAGTTGTGAGCCAACAGCGAAGGTAGAGGCTGTAGTTGCAATTGGTGGTATACATTTGCAAATCAACACGCTGGAGGAAGATAAGATCTCAATTTCAAGCATGCTTCAAATTGAAGGAGTGTCTTCCTCTTTACAACATGTTTACTCCAGAGAAGTGAGTGGATCAATTGAAATCAAGAATGTGGTTCTAGTAAGTAAAATTGACTTTGGTGATTTTACCAGCGTCCAATCAACTGGTTCATTATCGGAGATTGCTTCATACATAAATGTTAAGCAGTTCCAAGACTTAAATCTTTTCAAGGATATTTGGATGCCCAAGGAATTAATGCTGAATAATGATACTTTTAATGAGCATATTTTTGATTCGCACCTTGATAAAAAAGGGCATTTGAAATCGGTCGGTTCCACCGATCATGTAACCTCTAATAAGAATCTTACGACCAGGTTCAAGGAGGTTTCAACTACTAGCGCAATACCATGGGATCTTACTTGTATGATTATAAATTTTTCATTAGAAGTCGATTTTGGGCAATCTTTGGGAAATTTCAAATTGAATTCAAATAAAATATGGGCCATATCGAGTAAGACGACTAATTGGGCTCAGGATTTGAAAGTTGGAATTGATAATATTTCATTGATACTGAGAGGAAGATTGGGAGGAGAATTTGAAGTGAAGAATATATTTTTACATGGTGGAATTAACTGGAACATTGATGGAGAACATATCCTTGACATACCATTAGTCATGTTAACAGGTGACATTGAGAGCTTGCAATTGAAATCTTCATTTGATTATCACGTCTTTGCCTTAGCAAATTTGAAAACCTACACAATCGAGATATTTAACCAGAAGAACGAATCAACGTCATTCAGTAAAGATCACTTATATATAACTACTAGCTTTGATACAGCAGAAATCTACATAACTTCATTTGCTGCATCGAATGTTATGGATATTTATAATGCCATCTTTAGGATGATGCAAGAAAACAAGAACTCCTATAGAGAGACATTGAGAGACTCCAACAGAGGGAAGAGTATCGTTGGGTCACATCAGCACCTTGCCAATCAGCAGAAGGGAATGACAAGATCAGAAACTTCTGGATCCTTGAATTTTGCCAAAGCTGTTAATTCCGCTAAAAAGCTTGTATCTAAAATCGAGGTTAATGCGGGTCATTTCTTGGTTCACGTATACCCTTCGTCGTTCGATGATTCCAAGGTTTTGGTTATCAAATTGGATGAATCTAAAATCAATTTCGATGAAAGTGAATATGAAGATGGTATTGCGAACGATTTACAAGTCCAATTCAATGGTTTAAAAGTATCATTATCGAAGACATCTCCATTACTGGAGGACTTTATTCTTACCACTACAGTGGATCAGTTCTCGGAGCATGCGAATAATGCAAGGGGAGGAACCATTTTTGTATTCCCTTCGTTCAAAATCTCGATGAAAACATTCCAGAAATATAATTCCAACTTGATTGAATATTTTTACCAGTCATCGTTTGGTGGTACCGTCGGAATCAGATGGAATTTGGGATCGATCAATTTTATCAGAGAAATGATAGCGATCCATAATAAAGCTCTTGCGTCACGTACTTCTTACAAGGAACAGATTAAGGCAGATGTACACCAAGTGGAGCAAAATGATAAGAAGGAGAAGAGAATGAATTCTTTAGGTGACATAGTTGTTAACGAAAATTATGACGATGCTATCAATGCAACTATTGATAAAGTGTCGGAGGAATCCAAATACGTTTATGAAGCGTTAGCAACACCAATTATAGAAGCTCCACAATTAAAAGAGTTGGGAAATGCAACACCTCCGTTGGAGTGGTTTGGATTGCACAGGGAAAAGTTCCCAAATGTAACTCACGAACTAGGCATTGTATCATTACAAAATTTCATACGGGAAATTGAATCGTTGTATTCCAAGGTACTTGGAAAGGCATGATTCATAGTTTATATGCATAGTATATTGATAAAAATATACAAAAAGGTTATTAGAAGTAACACAGTAGTGAAAAATGTAGTGAAAAGGTAGCAGTGCTGACACAGCATGTTCGGTATTCCAATACGAATCAAATTATGCCAATAAGTGAAAGCCCACTATACTAAAACATGTGGACATTAGAATAAGTGCCTAGTATGACAGCGCCTTGAGAAGAACAATCATAGCCAACAACTGGAGAACCAGTCGATCTACCACCATGATTATGTTTACTTTTGCTTCACTACAATCAATACGATGATTCTATGTTATATTTCACTACAACCAACACAATGATTGTATTTATTTTACTTATTTACAGGTTGTTCATTGGCATCTAGTGGCTCAAGTACCATCTGCCCTTTGCTCTTCTTCTCTCGAATATCTTTCTCCCACCTTTCGTTCTCAATCTTGCTAAGAACCCAAACGTTCTCTTTCTCTTTAGCGTCGAAGGTTGATACGTATTACCTCTAGTTTTGAATCTTTTTTGAATAAGTCCAAGAACCGTACCGAAAATTCCAACTGCTTGGGGGGCCTGGAGCGAAGTCTGTATATTGTTCAAGGCATTTGGTCTTGTGATTGTGGATGGGATATGGGAGTATGTGTTAGTTGGTTTTGTCAACGACGAAAATTGACGAGTGCTAGTAAGACATGTGCGTCTTATAGTAGACAAACCGAGCATAGTACCAGTCTTACAGTTAGCCTAAAGGTGATCTACACAACTTGTAGTGGGTCCAGCAAGAACTCATGCTAAAAATTTAGCGGTGAAAAATTCACAGTTCCCGTGTGTACGCAGGTGCAAGCAAAGGTTGGTAAATTACAGCACTAACTAATCTTTTTTTTTTTTTTTTTTTTTTTGTATGCGTGCGAAATATTTCAGGCATCGCAGACTGGCATCTCACCAGTACGGTAGTATACTTGAGCGCATCGGCTTATTTGAGTGCAGTGGCGTATATATTTGAGTAGCAGGTGAACCATATAGGATTCTATTGACCATGTCCACATTCCGTCCAAAAAGAGTAGCACCTTCGGCTGTGAATACTCCTACAGCGGTGCATGTAAGAGCTAGCACCAGCTTGAACAATGATAGCGCAGAACAGATATTGTCTGAATTCATAAGCGCTAGCGAGGGGATTTCGAACAGTTTGGGAGAAACCAGCGAAACCAATAATTCCACGGGTTTATCTGATGCCGTTGGCAATAGCGCTATATTAAGTCAATTGAGAAGAGTGCAAAGAGACTTGAGAGGATTACCCCCATTATTGGTGGAATCCACACCAGCTCCGGTTACCAATAAGAGAACCAAATTCGATGACATCGATGAGATAGAACCACAGAACAAGAAGATCAAATTTGATGAAATAGAGGAAGAAGATGAAGAAAAGGAAGAAGCTGACAAGGAAGAAGATGAAGCTGAAGAAAAAGAGGAAGAAGAAGAAGAAGAGGAAGAAGAAGCCATAGAACCATCAGAGAAGACCAAATCGAAGAAGGAAAAGAAGGACAAGAAAGAAAAGAAGGAAAAAAAGGAAAAAAAGGACAAAAAAGAGAAGAAGGAGAAGAAGGAAAAGAAGGACAAGAAATAATAATACATAGCTGCATACAATAAAAGTTTTAAAAATAGAGATCCAAGCAAGAAAACCATGGAGAATAACAACACACTTTCTCTACTGTGTGGATTTAGTCTTCACTATGTAGGCCCATTCCTCTTCCTGCTGCGGAAACAGATGTGTGAACTTTTTGGTGCGTGAGTGGCTGCGAAACGGCAAGTATGAAACAAGCCTGAAACGCAGTACAACTTTCGGCCTATTCGAGCCAGTTGCAAAACCCAACCAAGCTATACATCAACAAGTTAGATCCGAAAGAAAATTATTTTGAGTACAGCCTCCTATGAAGCAATCTCTGTCTCTGCGTGTCAATTCCACTGCTCCACTTCATGCGAGCCTCAAGGGAAGCCCTGCGCGATGGAAATTTATGCAGCATCTATGGAAAGATTCTTGTATTATATGCAGGACACGAAGGACAGTCAGTTAGGGGCATCGCAAAAAAAACTGGAGAGGTCTCTTTTGGATTAAAAAGAGTATAAAATGACTTCGACAAATGTCAAAAGCGAGTATCTGCACATTTGCTCCTAATTCATAGCTACCCTGAACGTGTAATTACAGTAGACTTGCGCACACTGGGTAGGTCTTCTCTCCCCTAGTGCCTGCATACAAGCGGCTGCAGATCATGGTGCGCGCGCACCATTGCGTTTGTTTATTTTTGATTTAGAGGGCCCACTGGTGGTTTAGATCAAGTTTAGCACGTTAGATTAATACATACGGAGACCTAATAGACATAATGAGAACACGGAAGAGACCCTTGATAGAAGAAGATTCCGAGCAGGAAAACGAAACATTCATTAACAATAGCGATTTGGATCGAGACGAGACGAAACCTGCTGATGTAGAAGACGCCCTTTCTGAAGATGGCGTCTCAGATTCTGAGTATCTCTCGCCCAATGTATCTGGAAGTAACCAGACTATTTTAACTCCAGAAAGGAGAAATTCAATACCGAAGCAAATGAAAAGTGCAGTGAAAAAGGAAGCCATAGAGGAGGTCATAGAACCAGAAAGCAGTGCTCCACAACATGTAGCTGATGGCTCTCCTGGTGGCCCTCCCGATGGCCCTCCTACGCTCACCAATTCGCCCACTACTGCCAGCTCCAGCTCAACATCGCCTAATTCGTTTACCAATTCGTCCAGAGCTGGATCTTCAAAGAAGTTGGGCCATTCTGGTCTCATGGCAGTACCCGATTTGTCGAATGTGCCGCCGGAGAAGCTCTCATTCCTTCATCAGCAGTCCGATATCCAGCTCCAGTCACCTACAAAGCGGAGGGAAATGCAGCAGCAACTGTCTGCAAGACCAGCAGACGAACCTAGACTCGTAATAGAAAAGTTGGTACTAACAAACTTCAAGTCATACGCCGGTGTGCAGGTGATTGGCCCTTTCAACGCTTCGTTTTCAGCGGTTGTGGGTCCCAATGGGAGTGGGAAGTCGAATGTCATCGACTCGATGTTGTTTGTATTTGGTTTCAGAGCCCTGAAAATGAGACAGGGTAAACTCTCCGAGTTAATCCACAACTCTGAGGGCTCCCAAAAGCAAATTGGCTTCTGCCAAGTTGACATACACTTCCATCATGTTATGGATAGAGAAGAAGACGATAAGGTAGTCAGCGATAGAGTGCCTGATCTGGAGTTGATTATCAGCAGAAAGGCCTATAGAAACAACTCGTCACAGTACTACCTTAACGGAAAAACGTCGAACTACACAGACGTAACAGACTTCCTTAAGAAAAAGGGAATCGATTTGGATCATAAGAGGTTTTTAATCTTACAAGGAGAAGTCGAATCGATTGCCCAAATGAAAGCCAAGGCTGAGAGAGAAAATGACGATGGATTACTAGAATACTTGGAAGATATTATTGGGACCACAAATTATAAGCTGCTAATCGAACAGAATTTGAGTAAAATTGATGAATTGAATGATATATGTTTAGAAAAGGAAACCAGATTTGAGTTAGTGGAGAAGGACAAAGACTCATTGGAAGACAAAAAAGTAGAAGCTTTAAAATTCTTAGAGATGGAGAAGAAATTGATCCAAAAGCAGTCCGTTCAATTCCAGTTTTCTCTTATAGAGAATAAAGAAGTTTTGCAAAAGAGCCAGGAGAAGCTATCTGGGCTTCAAGAGCAACTCTCGAAGGAGAAATTAGCAAACCAAGAGCTCAATAAGGAGATAGAGGTGTATCAAAGGGAGAATGCTGAGGTTAAAGATCAATTGAATAAATTGAACCAGAAAGAAAGTCAATTGATCAAAAACCAGAAATCGATATCCAAAGTCACCGTTTCATTGGAGGAGAAATCCAAAAATTTGCTCTCTAAATCTAAAAAGTCTTTGAAATCCATTCAAAATCTGGAAAGTGTGATATCTTCGTCCACCTTTAAACTTGACCAAAACAACTCTGAGACTTCTCAATATAAACAAGATATCTTAGGGTTAGTTGAGAATCTTGAGGCTGAAAAGCAGAAGCTTGATGAGATCAGGAGAGCTCTTACGGCGAAGACTTCAGGATTCAGTCAAAAAATTGAAGAATTACAAGAAAAGTTGGAACCTTGGAATGATAAAGTGAAAAATAAGGAAAGTGAAATATCATTGATTTCATCTTCTATTCAAATGCTTAATTCACAAAGAGAAGCAATTGAAAAACAGCTTCAAGTTGCTAGAGAGAGACTTATGAAGATTAAGGAAGATGGTCGTCAAAAGGAAGTTGATTTTTCTGAAACAACTGAAAAACTCGAATTGACTTCTAAAAAAATTACCTCTAAAGAAGAAGTTATTAATCACCAAAGATTAGAGTTGTCGAAGAGAAAAGAATACTTAGTAAACTTGAGACAGCGGACGCAAGATTCTGTCAGTTCTTTGAATCAAGACCAAAACAGAAACAAAGTCTTAACGAGTTTGATGAGATTAGCCAAATCCGGTAGAATTGACGGATTTTATGGTAGGTTAGGGGATCTAGGATACATTGACGATAAATATGATGTTGCAATTTCTACCGCCGGTGGTGGAGGTCTTGACTCAATGGTCGTGGAGACAGTTGAGACTGCTCAGAGTTGCATTGATTATTTGAGGAAGAATAAATTAGGGTATGCGAATTTCATATGCCTTAATAAGTTGAGAAAGTTTGATTTGAGCCAAATTTCGACCCCTGGTAATCCAGCAACAGTGAAAAGGTTATTTGACTTGATTCAACCGGTAAATGATAAGTTTAAGCCTGCATTCTACAGTAAGTTGTACAATACTTTAGTAGCGAGCAACTTGCAGGAAGCTAAACAGGTAGCATATGGAGCTAAGAGATGGAAGGTTGTAACTATGGATGGTAAAGTGGTCGACACCTCAGGAACAATGTCTGGAGGTGGTAATTATGTTTCAAGAGGTAGTATGAAGTTGGCCTCTAAAAAATCTAAAGATTCTGCGAATGGAGCGTCTCTTATAACCGAAGATGATGTACTACAACTTCGAAATGAATTGAATGAATGTGAAAGTAAATTTGAACTTTTGACTAGAGAATTTCAAGAAAATGAAAACAATTTGAGGCAGTTGAAAGATTCAAAACCAGACTTGGAATTTACGTTATCAAGAATCAAATTAGATATTGAATCATTGCTTGTGGAAAAGAAGGAGACCCTGAAGCTCTGCAAGACATTGATAGCTGAAAATGAAAATGATTCTACAAAGCAAGAATTACTCAGGGAGGTTGAAGAGAAAGAAAGGTCCAAGGAGCAACTCACTCGAGAAAGAGATGACTTGAAACATCAGATGAGAGAAATTGAAGAGCAAATCAAGGATTATGAAGAAAAAATCTTGAATGCTGGAGGGGTTGAACTTAGATTGCAAAATTCTAAAGTGGATTCAATTAAACAGAAAATTGAAATTTTAAATGAAAAACTTTCTAATGAAAGAGTAACTGTACGGAAGCTTGAGAACGAAATCAAGAGACATACAAAAATCTTAGGTGAAACAAGAAATGAACTACAAGCTGCTGAAAGGGAAATAGAGGAAAACAAAGTCCTTCAAGACTCTAAAGAAACTGAGATAGCTACTATCAACGAAGCATTGAGCCAAGTTGAGAAGGAAAAAGATGAGAGGCTAAGTGAACTAGAGAGCTTGAACTTAAAATTAGAAGAGAAGACTCAACAAATTAATGAATTCAAATCAGTTGAAATTGAAATTGAAGAAAAGATCGAAAAGCATCAAGCTGTTGTCAAGAAGACAATTAGACTGATTGAAGATTGCGAAGAGAGCTTGGCCGCTTTAGTAGTTAGAGATGCATTGCCTTACATTGACTGGATTGAAGATGAAGAAGAACGTAATAGGTATAACGGTGAAATTCTTGAGGAATTAACTAAAGAGCAGATCGACTCCATTGATCTTGAACTAACCAATACTGAAATTGAAGGTTTGGAAAAGTACATGGAAACGGTGAAAGTTGATATTGAAGTTTTGAAAGAATACGGATCCAAAAAGACCGAGTTTGAGTCTCGTCGTAAGGATTTAAATAAAGCCGTCGAAGAACGTGACAATATCAAACTGTACTGTGAAGAACTTAAACGTAAAAGATTGGATGAATTTATGGAAGGATTTAACACCATTTCAATGTCTTTGAAAGAAATGTATCAAATGATAACTATGGGTGGGAATGCAGAGTTAGAATTGGTTGATAGTTTAGACCCATTTTCAGAGGGTATTTTATTTAGTGTGATGCCTCCTAAGAAATCGTGGAAAAATATTTCGAATTTGTCCGGTGGAGAAAAGACATTGAGTTCGCTAGCCTTGGTCTTTGCATTGCATAGATATAAACCTACTCCATTATATGTCATGGATGAAATTGATGCGGCTTTAGATTTTAGAAACGTTTCTATTGTTGCAAATTATATCAAAGAGAGAACAAAAAACGCACAGTTTGTGGTTATTTCTTTAAGAAACAATATGTTCGAGTTGGCTCAACAGTTGGTGGGTATATATAAGGTGAACAACATGACAAAGAGTATTAGTTTGCAGAACAAAGATTTCATAAACAACCCCTAGAGCAGCGAGCAGCGCAATGAATTTTTATACGAAATGAACGAAATGTATTATTAACTTAGTCTATAAACGTACACTCTCAGCATTGATCTTTAATACTACAAATCTGGGTCTTTTTCGAACCAGAGCTAAATGTGTGCTTCAGCTTGTCTGTTCAATTTCCATGGTGCTTCGACCGCTGTACCGAATCCCTCGTCTCCCCTCCTCTTTAAAATGAAATTGGAATCGAACCAGTCGATCATATCAATCATACTCTTACATTCGTTCATCTCTTTTAAGTTTCTGCGAGGGATCACCTTATCCAACATTTGTGACAAGTGGTGCTGAGTGATTCTAAATGGCAATCCATAACTGGTAGATAAATCCCAGAATATTTCAACTGCAGACCATGGGGACTTAGAGTACCCGCCAAATAAAGCTGGGTTACTCAATATGCCTCGTACCGCCATAACTCCATCTACACCTGTGTAATCAGCAATCTTGTAAGCGTCTTCCAACGAGAAACAGTCTCCATTTGCTACAACTGGAACATTTACTGAAGCCTTGATGGTCTTGATCGCATCAAAATCAGCAGGTTGCGAAGATCTGGTGTTCTTAGTTCTGCCATGAACAGTTATAAAATCAACACCAGCTTCCTCGACCTTGCGAACAAAGCGAATTGTTTCCTCGATGTCAGCGTGAATTCTTATCTTGGTTTCGAAGCAGATTTTGTCCTTATACTTATCTTTTACTGCCTTGACCATCAGCGCAACCAAATCGGATTCAGACATCAAAGCTGCACCAATTCCTTCCCGTACTTGTTCCTTGATGGGACAACCGCAGTTCAATCCTATTCCATCCACATACGGATGGATCATGTCTACAAATTTTATGAGGTCTTCGACATTGTTTGCACCAACTTGAACTATAACCGAACGGTCTTTTGAATTGGTTGTAAAGTCAGAGTATCTAGCAACTTCATTTCTTACAAACTCTCTTGCTAAAATCATGGGCGTATATACGATGTCGGTGTTGTATTGTCGCACCAATTCTCTGAAGGGTAACTTCGAGTACCTCACCATGGGCCCAGCAATGAAAGCAGGCCTTCCATGTTCCTTTTTCATGGTTTTGAGAATGTGGAGAGGGTTGTGCTTAGGGTCTCTTGGTTCAAGAGTGCTCATATTTGGTTCCAAGAGTTCATCAATAGCCAACTCCTTGGTTTTGTCTGTGATGCCTTCCACCGATGAGCTCATCTCTAGTATGCTATAATTTTAACTCTAATTCAACAAGCAGATAGTTACGAAAATTGCTCCAAATATTATCAATAAATATGGTAGCTAGATAGCAAAGACAGGAAGCTTTTCCAAGAAGAAAAAGTGGATTTTTTATACCTTCTTTTACAATAACAAATTATCTATAAGTAGATCAACGATAAGACTCTACAGAGTGAATCCGGTATGAAAAATTTCCATCGCGGGAAACTTATTCCCAAAAGGGAAAGTTAGAACGCCAATCGCTGCAAGAGGCCCTGCTTTGATCAGATATAAAAAGCAGGCAAGTTTGTCATGAGGGACACTAAAATAGCTTGGCTCTACTTCTACAATTTCTACAATCACAGTTACATTATAATAATATACATTCGTGAAATATGGTACAGTAATAAGGGTTAGAGTATATGACCCCAATATATAGTAAGATGGTGCATGGTGAGATTATTTTTTTTTTTTTCCTCTTCATTATCTTCTTCCTTCATTTTTTTATCATATAATATTAGTAGTCTCTTACTCTTCTTCTGAACTTTCTGAGCTTGCATCATCAGAAGAAGATTCTTGATCATTATTAATATTCATGTATCCATTATTAGCATTGGAGGAAGTACCCTTATCAGCATCTTCGAAGAGAAGTAATTGACTCCTCAATTGTTCCATCTCATCAGCACTTCCAATCAAAAGCTTCTTCTTCTTCTTGTTTCCGGAGGTAGCCTTCTTACCAAAGAGGAAGTTGTAAAGTTTAAGAACAGTTCTATCTTCAATTTGGTCCATATCCAATTCAACTTCTTCTTCGTTGCTCAAATCAATGTCATCCTTAATAATCTTGATGAGAGCTTGTAACTTCTTGTCAGGTAACTGAGGAACAATTTCACTAACTTGCTTCTTCATTTCATAAGTAACAACTGGTTGTTCACGAGCAGGATGAATAGAATGAGACTTACTACGAGGCTTAGACTTCTTTGTTCTCTTCTTCTTCTTCTTTGCAGCGGCCCTTTGTTCTCTCAATTTTTGTAAATGTTCCTTCTTCAACAATTCCAATTCTTGTTTCATTCTATTTACTTGGTTTTCCAAAAATTTAATTGCTGGGATATCAGATAACATAGACTCATTGATTTCTGGTTCTTCTTCGCTCTCTGATTCTGATTCTTCACTTTCTGAAGGTGGAGGAGTAGGTTCTGGAACTGGTCTGTTGGCCCATTTCTTGTCAAAGACAGATTCCAATCTGTGCCCCATCATATTTACATCAGTTCCTTCGGGATTGAAGATATAACAGTTGCTAAAGACCAATCTCACGTCTCTTTCAAACTGATCTCCATTTTCATATTGATTGTTAGCCAACTTAGTTTGGATTGTTCCCAAATCCATTGGAACCTTGATGATTTCCTCATAGTTTGGGATGTTTAAGGCAACCGTATCAACTGGAGCCAAAAATGGGAAGTTGATGCTGTAGTGCTTCTTGGAAGTTAATTCCTTCAAAGTTTGATTGCAGAATCTCAAATCAGCAGCAAACTTCTTCTTTCTGGGCCTCACATCGTAGGGTAATTCCTTAGATTTTGGAGGGTGAATGGTTCTCTTTGGTCTTTGCCCAGCTACAGATTCCTTTCTATTTGCCACAACTGCAGCTGTCGTGGCTCCAGGTGTAGAACCAGTAGCGCTGGTTCCAGGGCTAGGACTGGAAGCTGCTGCTCCATTAGCATCTGCAACAACCGCCCGTCTTCTCGAATTAGCAGGAACTGTGGTTGTTCCATTGTTGGGGAGATCCTTTGGTGGCATATTCAACATGTGCTTTTCGAAATGGGCCTGTATATTCTTGGCCATTTTAGAAATTGCAGAGTTTTCTCCGTTAAACTTGCAACAGTTAGCAACCATCAAGTTGAAATCTTCAGCGATCTCATTGGGTTCAACGTAAGCATCTGCATTAATCTTTCTTTCGATGGTAGAGAGATCCATCGGACGAGGGATGTAGTTATAGTAGAAGGGAATATTAAGTTTGATAATATCTACTGGGTGAATAAATGGACCAGCATCTTTCAATCTCTTGATTGCTTTAATTGAATTTAATGCAAATTTGGCTTGATGCTTGGGCATTGGATTAGATGGGAGGTTATCCATGTCAGGTTCAGGAGCAGGCTTGGGAGCAGGCTCAGAAAAAACTGGAGGTGGTGCAGCTGTCTCGACTGATGCTTCCCCTTCTGTTGCGGCAGTTTCTGAGGCTTCGCCTTCTACTTTATCGGCAATAGGTTCAGGTTCAGTTTCCTTCTCTTTCTCATCCTCAGTCTTTTGTTTTTTGTTTTCCTGCTCCTCTTCCTCTTCAAGCCTATGCTTTACAGGGCTTGGTGATGGATTCGGAGGAGACAATGGCTTATCAGCATGTTCATGCTGTAAGTGCTTCCCATCTTCCTTTACCGGAAGCGGCGAGATGTTCTTATCGAAGAATGACTCGGAAGATGGTGTCTGCACTGGTGTAGTTGCGTCAACTGGCTTCTCTTCAACCTCTGACATTGTTCCTGCACAGAAGCGTACTTTTTATTGATAAGAAACCAAAAAAAAAAAAAAAAAAAAAAATATAAATCTCTTTCGTAGTGTATGTAAGAACTTCTTTTTATTGTGACGAGATGGGTCTTTATATGCGAATAAGTTCGTTCACCTGTGTTCGAATTTGAGAAAAAGGGGTTTCGCACGAACGATTGGACAAAAATATGCGGGCCACGCCTAAAAAGAAAGAAAACTTACGCGCCTGTTTGGTTAATTAGTAGTGTGCAAGCCTCTTTGAAATTCAAGGATGGTGTGCGATATTTATACTTTTGAAAATTTTTTACGGATGCTGCTGGATAGGTGTGCTGAGTTTTACTCTGGTGGCAAAAAAGAAAGTAGCCAGCTTGGGAGTTAGTTGTACTGGTTAACAAGAGGATGATGAAAGAGAGGTGAATACTAAGCAGTAGCTAGTTAGAGTGTAAATTTGTAGAGCATTGGAAAGCTCGAGACCACATCTTATAAAATCTGAACTGAATAAGAAAAATCTTCCAAGAATTTTCCCTCCAAACGGGCGATAGGGAGAAGTAATTCTCTGTCGTCATAATTTTAATACGATTTTCTGTTTGGGAGGATTTTCAAAGTGGGCACGGAAGATATTCAAGATGGCCCAACCGGCGAGCGTAAAATTTTCTGTAGTTTAAGAATGTAATATGACCAGCGTATTATTCAAGCATAAATAAGACATTCTTTAGTTGGAAGAGCACCTCATGTTAAAGTTATATTCCTCTCATGATTTAAACAACATCTACGCTCTTTTCTTTCAGGTGTAGTGAAATAATTCAGTGATGCCTCTTTCGCCTCTTTGCATTGGAGAAAATAAAAGACGAAAAAGAAAAAAAAAAAAAAAAAAATCTCGTTTGTGACATGACTCAATTTACCATGGGAAAAGGTCACCCGGATGTGGCACTGAAGAATCTACTTTCGTCCTTTGCTCCCAATTTAAAATGGATTAGTGGTTGAAATGCTTACATAGCCTTACTCCTTGCATTTGGTTTCTTCTTACCAATCAGAAAGGTGCCTATGATGATTTAAGCCGTTAGATAATAATAACGTTGCCATCATTCACTCATATGGAGAGTACCCATACAAGCCCGTTGAAGAAAACAGAGGTGCATAGTATTTTTTTTTTCTTTCTCAGCATGGTTATGAATCTGCGCCTTGCGCGTTTTACGTGCATGCAAATCTGCTGCAGAGATTGCTGCTGCTCCCAAAGTGGGCTTATCTCACTTTGGGGTAATGTGCAGTTCATGTTGCATAGTTAAGCTGGAACCCTTTTGTTAATTTGCAGCCAGTGAAATATTGAACGTCACCTCCCAGTTGAAGCTTGGACTGGTGGTATTGAATACTTTCAACATAATGTCGATCTTTCAGGTGACACATGATGATTTTTGCACGCAATAATTGTTCATTTATGACTTTTCACTACTCTGAAGCGGAATTATTTTACATGGTGTGATTTCTTATTCTTTGGTGCTCCAATTTTGAACTAATTATCTAGCTAGAAATTATTCTTTCGTATATTCGCTCAAACTGGACCATTACGAACAAAATTACCTCGCCCTACGTTACTTCCAAAATTGCTTTACATGTATATATGACTTAGCAAAAGTTTCAATAGACATCTGAAGTAATGAAGTGCACTGTTTTAAATACAAATTTAGGTAGACTCACTTGATATATTAACAGTAAGGTTAGATTTCTTTTATAATGTAGTCCATGTACTTGTCTGTTTCGTGAACGGCATTTGTTCAGGGGAACTACTTAGCTCCATCATTTGAAGTGACATCTACACAGTAAGGACCTTTAGACTGTTCTACAGAGAAGTAAGTAAACACCACCCTATTATTACACTTTATTATACAATATACATATATACTACAAGAATTAGCCTAACATCCGTACCTACAAATGAACAGAAAGTAAATCATTCGCAGAGAATCCCTTATTACAAGTTGGACAACGACGAAGTCTAGCAGCAAGTCTCTCTTGAGCACATTCTGAACAGAATACATGTCCACACACAGTCAAAGCCGTGTCTTTCCAATTTTTCGAGCATAAAGAACATTTGGCAATTGAACGCAATGCTTCAAGTTGCCTTTCATCTTCTTGCAAAATAGAAGAAGTCTTGTTGCTACGATATTTCTTGATCAAAGATTCCAATTCTTTCGCTTTAGCTTCAGCTTTAGCCAATTTTTGTAAGGCGTCATTTTTATCAGCTTCTGCTTCTCCTATCTGGCCAATTTTGCCGTCAAGTGATTTTTTCAATGATTTGATTTCGATTTCTAATCTATCCTTGGAAGCTTGGATCGAATGGACTTGCTGTTGCAACTTCGAATTCTCTTGAAGAGAGTTCTCCTTTATAGTTTTGAAGTCTACTTCTGATTTTTGCAAAACGCTAATCTTTGTCAAGTATGCCTTTTCCAAATCATTTAACTTACTCACCAACTCTTGAGATTTGGCAATTTGGCCCTTTAACACTTTATTCTCAGAAACAATTGCATCTTTTGACCTCATAGCAGCAAAATATTTTTGATCTGCCTTCGTCTTTTCAATTGTCAATTTCTTGATCAAGTTATCGTTTTCAACTTCATTATGGAGCTTGGTAACTGCTATTTCATGCGTAGATTGGAAAACTTTCTCGATTTCTTTAATTTCCCCACTTAGCATAGTTATTCTCTTTATTAAGTCGTCTGAACTCAATGATTTGAGCCTAGAGAGTTCATCTTCTGTAGGAATAGTATCCTGGCTTGCCTCGTTAGTTAGGCTATCGATTTTGTCCTTTTGAACTTTGATCAACTTCTCTAACTCTCCAATTAGATTCTTATTTTCAATTTCTGATTTTAAAATCGTATTTTTCGATATTAACTCGTCCCTCGAAGTTCTGATTCTTACCAAATCAGATTCAGTTTTAGCTAACGCTTGCTTTAAGTTGTTATTTTCAAAGGTCAACGTTTCGTCAAGCACATCTTTCACTTGACTCTTGGAATGCTCCAACTGGTTCAACTTAGCAACCAGTATACTCTGGACTTTGATCAAGTCATCCACTTGTTCCGACAACTTTTTATTCTGACTAACAATATTTTGATATAGTGGAGAAATGTGGAGGTCCTTCGATGAGAGTGAGGATAAGCGAGAAGCCAACTCTAAGCAGTCTTCCGATGATTTTTGATGCTTTCTGTTCAATTCAGACATTTGCTGTTGCAATTCAGCGTTGGATGCTTCTAATTCTTTCAAATTGACGGTGAGAGACTCGATAAGCTCCTTGTTAGCAGCATTATCCGCAGCAGCAGAAGCAGCAGCAGCAGCAGACTCCTTGTCTTCTTTACTGTTACCGCCTTCACCTTCGCTTTTGACATTACTGGTTTCGTTACTCTTTCCACCTGCCTTCTTTGCTTCGCCCACGCCTTCATTTTCTCCTTCACCTTCTTCTGTCTTCACTAAGCTGGCGTCTACTCTACCCAAAGTCCTGGATTGGCTACGGTCTCTAGCCATGGCCAACTTCAGAAGTGCTTCCTTCGTCTCCTCTAGATTCTCTTCTAGCCCAATTTTGAGCTTTAAAATGGTCTCATTCTCTGCCTTTAAGTGACACAAGTCCAGATTTAATTTATCAAAGGCGTCTCTGAAGTCTTTGGAATCGGATGTCGACACCTTGGACTTCTCCAAGAGGCAGCTCAAGACGTTCAATAAGCTTGCCCTACGTTTGTTGAGGATATCTTCCAACTTATCCTTATCTGAGTGATGTGTGATCTTGATAAGTAACAATTCATTCACCGAGGCAGGTTTGTCCTTGTCGTTGATGCTCTGACTAAGTAACTTGATTATCTGCTCGTACCACATGTCCAACACGTTGAGCTTCGACTCGTTGGCTTCATATTTGAGCTTGAAGCTCCTCAAGTCTCTTGTAAGGATATTGCATTGTCTCTTATAGGCGTTCATTTGTCTCCATATGGCTTCTTTCTGGAAGTATGTCACATCTTCTTGAGTTAAAGGACCGTCTTCACTGAGTTCATCCAAGGGTTTTCTCTTTTTGATGGAAGAACCATCCATAGAAGCGTCCGCGCTTCTCTTGAGATTCTCTGCCATAACCGTACTCGTGCCTCTATACTTGATTACCGGGTCTTAAAAACAAGAAATACACTGCGGGTCGGCTGGTATTCAGTGTAGCTCTCGTTCGGTATTATTTTCATTCGGTTTGAATTTTTTTTTTTTTTTTTGAAAATGGTGTTTATGAGCCGCACACGACCACCTCCCTACGTTACCGCCTACCACATCACTGTACGCAGCAAGGCTGGGGTAGGACGGGTAGGGAGTGGCGTTAAAGAAGAGGGAATGGGGCAAACAATCTTGAACCCTAGGAAAGTCTTTCTTTCTAATAGAGTTCGTACCCCAAATAAATCGAGCGATAATTGCGACGATTGGACATGAATTCCCCTCAGTAAATGCATATTGGTCACTAGGGCGGCAACCGTTATCTTCGGATTTTCTAAGCGTGCTCCATGAAGTGAAGCAGTTCGATCTAGCAGCCAGAAGATATCTTACAACTTTTCATTTCAGAATGAAACATAACCAACCAACTCCAATAGCGAGCTAGTCTGAAAAAGTCGACCAATTTTCATCTCCCACGACCTTTCATGTTAAACTAAGTGGAGGACATTCAGCCTAGATGAATTGCTAAATCTTTTCTTTTTGTTTGTCGCTTCTTTATTTTCTTCTTTTTTTTTTTTTTTTTTTTTTTTTTTTCTTCTTGTTTTTGGCTGTCTTAAAGGTGGGGCACATTTTTCACTACTTAAGGCACCAGGAAGCAACCGTTTTTCTTCCTCTACGCTTCACTTTTTGAGCCAGGTTATTCTGTTTTGCATTGATTTCATGTAGGAGGATGCAGTTCTTTCTAGCCTTCCTCTTGATTATCCAATCTGCCCTTGGGGTGAAGGATTATTTGTACAAATCATGCGAAAACTCTGGGTTCTGCCACAGAAACAGGCACTTCGCTAACCAAGTCAAGCCCAACACTCATTATCAATCGCAATATTCTGTTAACTCTCAGAGTATCAACATCAATGAAGGAATATTGCGTGCTACTATAACAAAGCAATTGCCTAACGACTTGCCAGCTGTGGAATTCCCATTGACTGTTTCCATATTGGAAGGTGGCAGTGTTCACGTCAAGATTGATGAGACGAGAGACGCGAAGAGCTTTTCCGGTAAAATTGTAAATAGTAAAAGATACGATGAGGCATCCAAATGGGCCCTCACGTCTAACATAGTAGAGTTTGTTAACAGCACTGCTACAATTGACCCGAAATCAAGAACTTCATTCGCTTATTCATTTGAAGACTATTCGTTTGAGCTTGAGCTTGATCCGTTCAAGATAACCATTTCTCGCCAAGGCGACATCCAATTGGTTATTAATGACCAGAATTTATTAAACATTGAGCATTACAGATCAAAAGCTGATAATGAAAACCATTTGGCTGCTGAAGAATCTGACTTTGACATGTTTTCAGACTCATTTGCTGATGCTAGGGACGACACTATCCCAATTGGACCAGAAGCAATTGCTTTGGATTTCACATTTAACAAGTTTAAGAACGTATATGGGATCCCAGAGCACGCAGATTCTTTGAATTTAAAAGACACAACACAGTCGGAGCGTCCATATAGACTTTACAATGTAGACATATTTGAGTATGAGACTGATTCCAGGATGGCCATGTACGGGTCTATCCCCTTTATGTTGGCCCTGAAGCCTGGATCTTCTGTTGGATTGTTCTGGGTGAACAGTGCTGACACCTTCATAGATATAGATAAGACTAGTGACGCAGATTCTACTAAAACCCATTGGATGTCTGAAAACGGGGTGTTGGAATTCATTGTCATGGTCGCCTCTACCGCTGACGAAATCAACAAAAAGTACGGTAAATTTACCGGGTATACGCAGCTCCCACAATTGGCTTCCTTAGGATATCATCAGTGTCGTTGGAACTACAATGACGAGAAGGACGTTTTATCTATTAACAACTTGATGGATGAATACCAAGTTCCCTACGACTACATCTGGTTAGATATTGAGTATGCCGAATCAAAGAAGTATTTCACTTGGAACAAAGATACTTTCCCAGATCCAGAGAGAATGCTTAAGGAATTAGATCACACTTCTAGAAATTTGGTGATTATTATAGACCCTCACTTAAAAACAGATTACTTCATTAGTAATGAAGTACTTAGTAAGAAGATCACCATCAACACTTTTGAAAACAAGAGTTACTATGGTCATTGCTGGCCTGGAGAATCTGTTTGGATTGATACTTTAAACCCTGGAGCACAACCTTTCTGGGACAAGCAATTTGAATTGTCCAGGAAGAATGAATTTATGGGGAAATTGTCGACAAACATTCAAATTTGGAACGACATGAATGAACCTTCGGTGTTTAACGGACCAGAGACTTCGTCACCAAGAGATTCTTTGCACTATGATATGTGGGAACACAGATCAGTGCATAATTTGTACGGATTGACCTACCATGAAACAACCTATGATTCAATGATTAAAAGATTGGAAACTACTCCAAGACAAAGACCTTTCGTATTAACGAGATCATATTTTGCAGGATCTCAAAGAACTGCTGCCATGTGGACAGGTGACAATATGTCAAAGTGGGAATACTTGAAGATATCTCTCCCAATGGTTTTAACTTCCGGAATTCTGGGTATGCCTTTCGCCGGAGCAGACGTTGGAGGCTTCTTTGGTGATCCATCCAAGGAATTGTTGACCAGATGGTATCAAACTGGTATTTGGTACCCATTTTTCAGAGCACATGCTCATATTGATTCCAGAAGAAGAGAACCTTGGGTTCCTGGCGAGCCATACACTTCAATCATTCGTAATGCGGTGCAACTAAGGTATGCACTTCTTCCAGTATTTTATACTGCATTCCAAGAATCTACTATCAATGGAACGCCTGTAATGAAGCCAGTATTTTACGAATCACCTGAATACTTGGAAAATTACCACATTGAAGATCAATTCTTCCTAGGAAATTCTGGAATAATGGTGAAACCAGTTACAGATGAAGGCGCTAAAAATATTGAGATATTGATTCCAGATCTGGGATTGTACTACTCTTTCGATAATGGAAAAGCTTTACCCGATGCAACTGCAGTTAGTGGGCCAACCCATGTCACCAAATCAGTGGATTTAGATACCATTCCAGCCTTTTTGAAGGGTGGCTCTATTATTGCTAGTAAAACTAGAAGCCGTAGGTCATCTAAGTTAATGTTTTATGATCCGTTGACTTTGACAATTGCCTTAGACAAGAATGGCAATGCGAAGGGTAAGTTGTATATTGATGATGGAGAATCTTTCGATTTTGAAAAATCGGGTGAGTTCATTAGTATTGAATTTGAGGTTGTCGATTCAAAGAGCATAAGTGCTAAGATTCTTTCATCTCCGAAGATTCTTGCAGCCGACTTGCTGGATGTCGTAATTGAGAGTATAATAATCATTAGCGAAGGACCCCAAATGAACAAGAATGCAATCCTCAAGCAGGATGGCCAAAAGAGAGTTGTTCCACTTGGAACAGAAGGTAAATTAACAACCTTGGCCAGACCTAAGATTTCTATCACCTCAGATTGGACAATAGAATTAACAGAAGCCAACGATGTAGAACTTGATGAAAACGAAGAAGTTGGTGATTTACATGATGAATTATGAGAACAGCTCTTCTTTGATATATGTCAAACTGAATTATAAATAAAACCTTACTATATTAGCGTATTTATATTAAATAGTGATAACTGCAGCAAATCTCAAGACTTTTTCAATCACCAAAACTACTTACAAGAGCATATCCATGTTTGACTGCATTCATCTACATATGGATACTGGAAGATCTTACTTTACCAAATCTTTCAACATATATTGTCGAATTTTAGTAGCAGTTGCTACCATGTCCATCCAATTTGAAAATGCATTGCAACTGGGGCACATCACTCGCTGGGGTATTATGCCAGTTAATTCACACTTCTCTGCCCAGCAAGTCAAATGAGCTAAGGTCAGACATTCACAAGACAGTATTGAAATTAAAGGCAACTTTCCTTCCTTGAACAATGAGTCTAAACCATCTTGGTTCTGTATAATCTTTTCTGGCTGTTCGTCTAAGTAATTGATGGGATTCGAACAGTGGATGCAACTGATGGGGCAATGAAGTATTTGTTCTTTAATCTTATTAAAAGATTCCATTCGCAGCTCTATTTCCATAGCATTGTTATGCAAAAAGTTCAGGATGTCTTCCAGAAAATCCCATACGTTTTCAACTTCAATACCAAACTTGTTCTGGGTCCAAACATCTCTAGCATTTGCATCTAACAAACATACCTTCAAATGGAAGGTTTTGAAAAAAGTAGAAGTTAGCAATAGCCGCACATTTGCTAGCTTATGGTGAAGAGATATACCGCTAGTCTTCAGAATCGAAACTCTATTTTCCCTTTCAATGTGTTTGGTGTGGTATGGGTGCTGCAATGCATGTTCAAACTGTAGAGCGACAACATTCGAGGGAAATCCGTGGATCAAGCACAAGTGTTTCCACGGCCTGAAATTTTTCCGCAGTGTCCTATACGCACCAGCTTTGAGTTGTCCATTATGTTGCCTTAGTCGACGTAGTGGATCTGGGGTTGAACCTACATAAAAGCTTCTAGGCTTTGGTTCCAGTTGCAAAACATAGACTGTATAGAGGTCAGGAGTGAGGTGAATTGAGGGCTTCGGGTCATTCCGAGCGGCCATAGAGGGGAAAAATGATAAAAAAATTAAGAACAAAAGAAAGAAAAGAAAATTTGGAGCCTCTATACTAGAATAATGCGCATCCTGTGATGTGGATCAACACCTTTTCTTAAATCCTGCTTAAAAGTTTTTTCACCATACACCAAACTTAAAAAAAGGAGTGAAATCTAGACGTTGAGGAGTTTTCCGACTTGAATTTTTTTCTTTTTTCAAGTATGCAAATTCTGCAATGAGCTAATTTGCAACATCAATTAGATTGAGTTGACTCCTGTAGTTAATCAAAAAAAACATCCTTCAACGACTTATGCAAGGTGTCAGGGCGCCCAAGGTTTGAAACAAACTGCAAAAATTGCTGTCACCAATTAAATTGAAGTGACATCGCACGTATTTCAGGATGAGAGATCACGACCGGCATTCACGGTGCATGAGGAAAGAGAGTCAAGTACTATTGACAGCAGGGACTTAATGAGAAACAATTAAAAAAGCAATAAAAAGAAAAAAAAATAATCAAAAAAGGGGAATTAGAGGGTCCTAAACTGCATTGGATGGAAAGGTTGCAGGTTGCATATGGAATTTAACATTTTTCTGAAGAAGAGTCGGACTCTTTAACATGATAACAGGCAAAATATTCGAAAATTGTTGGAAAGTATTCATCCAATAAAGATAGAGTATTGTAATTGCACCTTGAGCTCGCTTGCACCTGCTTGTGTCTTAGTCTGTGTGAAACATACGTCAGCGTAAGTAGTCTTGAGGGGTTGTTCAGAAATTTAGTTTGGGGTGCCGTAATTATTAAGGTATGAATCAAAATGAATAGAACACCATAAGCGAAAGACAAAAAGAAGAAAATAAACGAAAAAGAGAACAAATCATTGCTAACCCTTCAATTTTTTTTTTGATTTTTTTTTTTTCTTATTTTATTACTTTTAGGTGATTACCTATTTATACAATTCAACAGTGTATGATTAAAAAAGTAAAAGAAAGAAAGAAAGAAAAGTCTTGGATAAGTTCAATAGATCAGTGATGAAAATATAAAGGATGAAAAAAAAAAAATTAAAATGGAAAATTATCCGAGGGTAATGATGCATAGGAAGGAGAAATTACACTGTGGTGGAAACACCCTTGCATAATGCCCATTCCACTAAATTGCATTTAACCTTTTCGTATCTCAAATACAATTTCTTTCAGTGAATACCGGCCAGCTAATACTGACCGGTTTTAACAAGGTACCATAGTCATTGATTTGGAGACACCCAGGGAAAGCTTAATTGAATGAGAATTCTTGAGGTTTTTTTTTTTTATTTTTTATCTTTTTTTTTTTTTTTTTTCCTGCTTTTGTTCAAGCGCTGTAAAGACTTTTTGTTTCAAAAAGGGCTTGTCAATGCGAGCAAAATAGTAACAGCAAAAAGCATAAAACAAAAAAAAAGAAAAGATTTGAATAGAAAGGACAAAAAGAAGACAATAATACTCTTGAATATACGTATATATATGTATATAGAACCATGTATATACAAAACCAAAACTCCTCTTCCCCTCCATTGCAAATTGCAAAAAAATACTCACCCTACTTATCCGTTTCCATAAGGTGAAACTTCTGAAAATGTACAGCGGGGGGAGTTATGCTTCAATACAATGAAAACAATCTATCGGTAATGCGTATGCAATATGCAATTCCCTTGGTGCACACCAGCATTTTGGCTCATCATTATTTTTTTTTTTCCCTGAGTGCAATTTTCCAAGGGGCAAAAAAAAAAAAAAAAAAAATTAAGATTAAAATCTAAAATATATATATAGAGTAAAACCGTAGCATGCAATTATTTTTGTAACGGTCCCTTGAGTCTAAACTGATACTAACGGCATTGATTTTCGGATCCAGAGTTTACTAGCGCATCTACAGTAACATTACGATTGCAAACCGAACATAGAACGTACTAGCTAGTCTATTTCACACGGGTATATTTAGCAGCAGCAACAGAAGACCGAATCCACTGAAGTCATTTGCCCTTTACAATTTTTATTTTTAAATTTTATTTCATTTTTATTTTTATTTTTATTTTTTTTTTTTTTTTTCATTCATATTTTTTTTGTTGATAATCATTTTACTTAAGAATCAACTACACATCCATCAAGTCACTTGAGTAGAAACACTTGGCATTTGTAAAAGGGTTTTATTGCAGACACGACAGGAAGTAAATAATAAAATCAGCTCGCTTTTTTTTTTTTTTATTTTTCCCCTGCAGCAGCTTGAAACAAACTCCTTACGGGAGGTGATGCAAAAAAGTTTTGAAACCAACCCTGTATTCCTTCAGAAGATAGAATAAACAACAAGAAATATGCAAGCAGGAACGGCGAGTACGACAGCAGTCCCTGCATCGAACTCCAACACCTCTTCTTCCAATCAAAGCGGGTCCAATGATTTCGTTAAGAAGTTGTTTCAGATGCTCCAGGAGGTGAGTTACAAGGATGTAGTTACTTGGACCACAAACGGTGATAGCTTTGTTGTGTTGAATACAAACGAATTTACCAAGGAAATTTTACCAAGACACTTCAAACATAGTAACTTTGCCTCATTTGTGAGACAGTTGAACAAGTACGATTTCCATAAAGTCAAGATTCCTAATGAAGAGAAGCAGAACTATAAGTATGGTGAAGATGCTTGGGAGTTCAAGCATCCAGATTTCAGAATTAACGATCGAGAAGCGTTAGAAAATATTAAGCGTAAGGGGCCAACCAGTAAGAAGGTACTGGGTGGCAATAACAATGCGGGAAACAATTCACAATACCAGGGTGGGTCTGACCGTTCCAACGTTAATGGAGGGCAAGGCGGAGGAATGAGCGATGGAGATTTTGGAGTAATACAACACCAATTCCAGCAGCTAAACGAGGAAGTGCGTGCTTTAAGACAAGAGAATAAGGCTATATTCCAAGAATTAAACGTAATGCAAACCAAGTACAAGGCAGTTGTCGACAATATAATAGGGTTGAAGTCTTTTGACGAGCGTTACTTCAGGTCGATGGGGAGTTTACTCTATTGTCTTACTCAGGCGGGTATTAAGTTACCCCTCTTGGACTTCCCAAATCCCAATTTGGTACACCTTCAACAACCAGTTGCTTCACAAACACAGCCTCCTCAGCCAACACCCCAGAATCAACCGCCAATACAGCCTCAGACACACCAGAAGCTTCCTCCAGGTCAACCAGACCAACCAGGACGCTCACACTCGAATTCTTTGAGTCTGGGTGAGATCAGATATGATACAGGCTATTCGCCAATAATACAACAACACGGGACTTCGCAAACGAATGATTCCAAGCAGCAGCTTGATGATAAAGCTCCTCAGACTAGGGATCCATCCGCTACGGGCCAAGGTGTGTCCAATGGCACTGGTACTAACGCCACCACCACCACTACTACCACTACTAGTAATAGTGGACCGGCAGGCGCTTCTACGAGGGTCAACAGCTCTTCTGCTTCTCCAGAACAACCTCAGGTTACCACTACGAACTTACCAAATCCTAAATTCCATGTACTCTTGGTGGAGGATGATAACGTTTGCATTCAGCTTTGTAGAAAATTCCTTGTGAAGTATGGATGTCAAGTTACTGTGGCTACTGATGGGTTGAATGCTATTCTGACTGTAGAGCATACTAGGTACGACTTAGTTTTGATGGATATTGTTATGCCAAACCTTGATGGTGCTACGGCAACAAGTGTGATTAGATCTTTCGATACAAAGACCCCTATCATAGCCATGACTGGTAACATTGAAGAGTACGACCTAGTTACTTACTTAGAGAACGGTATGTCTGATATATTGGCTAAGCCATTCAGCAGAGAAGATCTATACAATATGCTAAGCAAGCATCTTTTAGTCCCTAATGAGGCTAACAACAACAATAACAACAATAACTCCACCAGTACCAACAATGGACCTCCTACTGGTTCTGTCGCACCAATGCAGGATACTTTATCGATTGCACCAGCTGCGGAAGAGCTTCATAACGAGAAAAGGCAAAGGTTGAAATAAGTTCAACGGGTAATTAGAACTGAAATTTTCAAAAGGGTAACTTTTTTGAAAGAAAAAGAAGAGCGAAAGCACAATATCGAGAAGTTAAACTATGTGAAAACATTTTCTAATGAATTGTATATTAGTCCATTCCAGCACAAATGTATATTTATAACTAAGAAAGGTAAAGAAAAAAGGGTCAAAAAATATAATCAAAAAAAAAAAAAAAAAAAAAAAAAAAAAAAAAAAAAAAAAAAAAAAAAAAAAAAAAAAAAAAAAAAAAAAAAAAAAAAGAAAGTAGTAGTAAATGAAAATGCGTAGTCTATTAATGTTCTGCAGTTGATTCGGCTGCTTTGGTGGGGTGGGGTATAACCAAATGGAATGCTAAATCAGAGAAGGCATTACCCCAAGGACCTTCAATTTGTAAGAGCCTAGTAGCTTTAACTTGAGTAAAATAGGCATCAGTGTAATCGTAGTGGATTTCCGGTTCAATAAACACATTCTTCTTACCTTTTCTTGATTTTTTGGAAGTAACTACCTGAAACTCACCACTTGTGGGGGTATCTATACTACTTTTCTCTACCAAGTTTTTAAATAAAGATATTAACCTGAATTCGTCGAAAAGCTTCCTTTTCGTGTATCTATCAGTATGTGCAACTATATCGTTACTTAATAGCCATTTTGGGTGGTCTGCCTTAAGCAAATCTTCCGTCAATTGTAGATCTGCATGAGGGAGAAAATGAAGCACTTGGCGATCAGAAGTTGAATCAAAAGTCGGTTCCACATGGTAATCAAACTCATTCAAAATATCTTCATCGAGTTTGGTAAATACTGGGTCGAAGAGTGAAACTTCTGCCACCTTAAAATGTGCAGCCAATTCTCTTAGATACGCCAATTGGTAGAGCGCAGCATTACTTTCAGATGGAGATCCCAATGCGAGGCATCGTATAGTGCGAATCGATTTTATTTCGTATCTTTGCAATACATCGACAGTTTCCTGGAAGAAATCTGAGCTGGAGATATCATTCTGGTATTTTTCTAGCCTTTGAAGAGTTTTCTCCATTTTTAAAAAAGAGGGAAGAGATAAGAACTTATCAGCACTCCCAGTACCATTATTATGATTATGTACAATTCTAGTGCCCTATCATAGGTGAGCCAATCTTTAGTGCACCCCATCGCTAGTGAAAAATTTCAATTTCCATGCAGGATTGACTCTTCCCCATTTTCCACTATGGCTCAATCTCCGCGGTGATGAAGAGTGATTAGCGGACCAGAATTAGGCTTCTTCATCGTGAGAAAAGACGAGAAAAAAATGGAAAACGTTTCCTTCACCTAATAATAAGATTGGTCCAGAAGCCACTTCTTGGCAGATCAGGCGATCTTCAGGTCATTTCGTCTACCCATTTTTCCATTTGCCAAAGGGAGCAATGCAGGTAAGGGCAGAAAAAGCCAAAAAAAATAAGCCAAAAAGAAAAAAAAAAAAAAAAAAAATAAAAAAAAAAACTCATCTCACTCAATGAAGTCTCATGCTAAAGTAATAAATTTAGTCCCACTTCTTTTCTGAATCTTTCTTGCTAGTAGTTTTTTCCTGCTTCTTTTTTTTTTTATTTTATTTTATTTATTCAATACCAACCCCCCATAGCTGCCCTTCTCAGCAGTATTCACTGATCAATTATTGAGGTCAATCGTATTTTTGCTACACTCAAATTGTTGTCTTTAAATTCCTCACCTTCGAAGTCTCATTCTTCAAATCTCATCGGACCAACCTCCAACAAAGCAATGAGAAAGTGCAAAATTTTTGTGGGTTCATCACACCCAGAATTAGGTAAATTGGTTTGTAACCGGTTGGGAGTAGAACCTGCTCCTTGTACATTGAAAAAGTTTTCAAATGGAGAAACGTCAGTGCAAATTGGTGTATCTATTCGTGATGAAGACGTCTACATCATACAATCCGGCCTGCCGGAAATCAACGATCATATCATGGAATTATTGATTTTAATTTCTGCTTGTCGTGGTGGGTCTGCATCCAAAATCACTGCAGTGATCCCGCAATTCCCATATTCCAAGCAATCCAAGATGAAGAAGCACAGAGGAGCAATCACCGCCAGAATGTTAGCCAACTTATTGGTTATGGCCGGGGCTGATCACGTGGTATCCATGGATTTACATGCCTCTCAAATGCAAGGTTTCTTCACCAAACCAGTGGATAACTTGTATGGAGCTCCAACTTTGGCAAGATGGATTCGTCACAATATCCCCGACTGGGAAACTGCCGTTGTTGTTTCGAAGAACCCAGGTGGTACGAAAAGAGTCACTGCTTTGGCGGATTCTTTGAAAATCAATTTTGCCATGATTCACACTGACCGTAGACGTAGCCAAGATGGATACAACGGTAAGAGTAAGAAGAAGGCATTGAAGAAGACGAAAACAAGCGGACAGGATGAAGAGGAGGAGGACAATATTGTTTCAGAAATGCAAACTGCTAGAATTGTCAAGGGCCACGTTGTTGACGATGATTACCAAAGCCCAGTAACCAAGTCTGCTGCTTCGACACTGTCTTCAGGTTCGCAAAATGATCAATTGATCAACGGCAGCGATGCTCTTGGTGGTACATATGAAGCAGGCAACAATTCAGACGACGACGACGAACCTACATCGATCGACCAAGAGAAGTTGATCACCTTGGTGGGTGATGTCAAGGACAAGGTTGCCATCATATTGGACGATATGATCGACAAACCCAACTCGTTTATTGCTGCAGCTGAGCACTTGAGATTGAACTGTGGGGCCAAGGCCGTCTATGTGGTGGGAACCCATGGGATATTCAGTGACGACTGCTTAGCTGCCTTGAATGCATCCAAGTGTATCGACAAGATTGTCGTCACCAACACTTACCCCATTGGCCAGGATAGAATTTCGGCCAATGAGAAATTGGCAGTCATCGATGTGTCGCCCATTTTCGCTGAATGCATAAGAAGAGACCATTTCGGTGAGTCCATCAGTGTCTTATTCGACAGCTTGGCTGCGATTGAGTAGACTAAGTAAATAAATGAATGACAGTTGTGTTATTTTCGTTTTTTTTCTTTCGCTTTTTATTTATTTTTTTTTGTTTGTTTGCTTTAGTGTGGTGCTGCTAGCAGCTTAGTGTGTTCAATTCAATCCGTGGGTGTTTCGAGACCGTTTTAGTCGTTCCGCAACCCTCCACTTGATTAGGCTTTGACACATTTCTGAATCCACTTTTGCAACCCAACGATGCATCCACCGGGGTGCAGGACACGGCTCACCATCTACCAGATGGACTTCGGGCTGCTGGACTAACGGAGCGTTGGCATATCAAGCCTCACTTATATCTGGTCGCCTGGAATCTGAACTCTTTCATTTTCCATGACCAGACAATGTGAAACATCTGTAAGCATCTGTAAGCAAGGGGTTATCTCTGCTGCCTCTTGTTACCTTATTGTCTCTCTCTCTTCCATCGCATTTCCGCCGCACTCTTTTCTTCTCCTGCACTGTACTTATTTTTACTTTTTCCACACTTCTCCAAACTTCGGCCAGTTAGGCTGATGAGATTTTCCTGCTGCACCAGTTTCTTTTTTTTTTTTTATTGATTAATTTGTTAATTTGGTCGCCACGTTTTACGCTTAGTTATAGATACCCCGTGCTACAGTTTCTCGGAACAGTTGCTCAAGTATGTCGGAAGACCACTCTCAATCAAAACCGATCCCTGTAACCATCAACGGAGCAAGTCCATCGAATTCTGGTTCTTCTCTCTCAGTTGCTGAGGATCTCGCGCACAAATCAGACCAAAGCTTATCGATAGCAGATTTACCCGCCTCTGTGCAGAGAAAGCTCGACCAACCTATGTCTCCCCTTTCCCTATCTGAGAATTCAACGCCAACCAAGTCTATCTTAAACTCTATAGGTAACCCTGGAGTTCCCCAACCCTTGCCCTCGCCCGCTACAGAGAGAGCTATCGAGAGTATTACGCCAATGTTGGAAGGCTTCGCACCGAAAACCAGCGCGGAGGAGAGCGAAAGTGGAGTGGCCTCCATTAGTAGCAGCTCCCACGCTTTGACCCCTCAGGCACTTCAAGAACACGACTCCCGTCTCCACTTCCCTAAATCCAGAACGTCGTCCCATGGCGCTCATACCGTGATGGATGGCCTCTCCACGTCGTCCATATTAAAAAAGACAATTTCCAACTCGTCCACCGGATCGCGCAAATCGGTCTCCATCCTCAAGGACGACCTGCCCAGGTTACCTATTATAGGAAAAATTGGAGTGTGCGCCATGGATGCTAAGGTGATGTCAAAACCTTGCCGTCGTATTCTCAGTAGGTTGATTGAAAACGGCGAATTCCAGACCGTCATCTTTGGTGACAAGGTGATTTTGGACGAAGCCATCGAAAACTGGCCCACTTGTGACTTTTTGGTGAGTTTCTTTTCGACGGGGTTCCCGCTTGAAAAGGCTATCAAATACGTCAATCTTAGAAAGCCCTACATGATCAATGACTTGGTATTGCAGAAGGCTTTATGGGATAGAAGATTGGTCTTATCTGTATTGAACTTTGCCAGTGTCCCCACACCAGAAAGATTGGAAATCAGTAGAGATGGCGGTCCTCACCTTGACGATGAATTGAAAGAGAAATTAAAAGAAGGTGGAGTCACTGACGAACAATTGCATGCCTTAACCAACCAAACTGAACCTCATTGGGAAATGATAGATGAAGACACCTTACTTGTGGGAGATAAAACATTAAAGAAGCCATTCGTAGAAAAACCCGTAGATGGAGAGGATCACAATGTATATATCTACTATCCTAAGTCTACTGGAGGAGGTGGTAGGAGACTTTTCCGTAAGATTGGGAACAAGTCATCTGAGTTTGATCCTGAGTTGTCAACTCCAAGAACTGAAGGCTCTTATGTCTATGAAAAGTTTATGGATACGGACAATTTCGAAGATGTCAAGGCCTATACCGTAGGACCAACGTTTTGCCATGCAGAAACTCGTAAGTCACCAGTCGTTGACGGGATTGTTAGAAGAAACACCCATGGAAAGGAAATCAGATTCATTACCGAATTAAGTAAAGAAGAAACTATCATGGCCCAAAAGGTTAGTAAAATCTTTCAGCAAGCAATTTGTGGCTTTGATTTACTTAGGGTAAATGGAGATTCTTATGTAATTGATGTGAACGGATTCTCATTTGTCAAGGACAACAACAACTACTATGATTCATGTGCAGCTATCTTAAGAAACTTATTTATAGATGCTAAAAAGTCTCGTGATTTGTTGAAGACAAAGATTCCTAAGCTGTCTCAACTTCATAAGGATAGGTTCGAAGAAAAGGAACAGAAGTGGGTCTTGAAGGGCATTGTGTCCGTAATCAGACACGCTGACCGTACCCCTAAGCAAAAGTTCAAGTATTCGTTCAAGTCTCCATTATTTATCTCGTTGTTGAAGGGACACAAAGAAGAGGTTATCATAAGAGCTGTACCAGACTTGCAGGTTGTTTTGGAAACCGTGAAGGTTGCGGAGAGTAGGAAGTTGGAAGATTTGAAAAAGTTGGCTCAGTTGCGTAGGGCCTTGGAGAAGAAAATGACTTTCCCTGGCACTAAAATCCAATTGAAGCCAGCTTTGAACAAGGAAAATCCAGAAATTGTAGATAAGGTTCAGTTGATCTTAAAGTGGGGTGGAGAACCAACCCATTCTGCAAAATTCCAAGCCACTGACGTCGGAGAACAAATGAGACAAAACATTAAATTGTTGAATCGCGAAGCATTAGAAGACGTGAAGGTTTTCACATCCTCTGAAAGAAGAGTAATTGCTAGTGCTCAATTATCCACGGTCGCCCTTTTGGGATTGGAAGATGAGGAGGATTTGCCCGATGATTTCTTAATTATAAGAAAGGATTTATTGGATGACTCAAATGCGGCGAAGGATCTCATGGACAAAGTTAAAAAGAAGTTGAAACCTCTCTTGAGACAAGGTGCTGAGGCTCCTCCGCAATTTACTTGGCCACCTAAGATGCCTCAACCATTTGTGGTGATTAAAAGGGTTTGTGAATTGATGAACTATCATCAACAAATCATGGAATACAATTTCGAGAAGAAAGATGTTTCACTGTACCAAAAATACTGGTGCTGCGGAGAAGACCCTGTTTTGTTCAAGGAAAGATGGGACAAGTTGTTTCAAGAATTCCAGTCTGTTGAAAAGACTCATCCTTCCAAGATTTCTGAACTTTATGATACTATGAAGTATGATGCATTGCACAATAGACAGTTCTTGCAAAAGATATTTTCATTCGACCCTGAAGATGAGATTTTATTGGATCGTTTAAGTAAAACATGTGGCAGTACCATAAATTCTTCAGGATTGGTAAGTGAATATCCAATTAATATTTTGGCTATGAATAACTTCAAGATTCCGAACGAAAATGGAACTCCAGTTCCAAACTCCAGCTCTGGAAGCTTATCTTCTAATTCTCCTTCAACATCTACCTCAAGTGGTAACATTTCAGCATTGGCCAACAATTCCACTCCTGCATCTGCTGGCTCGTTGGGTTGGGTGTTAAAGGGTGTAAACTCGACTGTTCAACACTCCTCCTCGAACAATAATTCTAATACGCACAGAAATGGAAATACCGGCAGTGGAGAGAACCAGAACGACGAGCTGGATCCTGAAAACAGTGACCACAATAATCCATTCGACCATCCAACTTTTGCTCGTTTGAGAGAATTGTATAGATTGTCAAAGGTATTATTTGACTTTATCTGTCCTCAAGAGTACGGTATTAAGGATGAAGAGAAGCTTGATATAGGTTTGTTAACTTCCTTGCCATTAGCCAAACAAATTCTTTCTGACATTCAAGAAATGAGGGAACATGACAATGCTGGAATGGTGAACTATTTTACAAAGGAATCTCACATTTACACATTGTTAAATGTTATTTATGAGTCGCAAATTCCAATGAAGATTGCCAGAAATTCTCTTCCAGAATTGGATTACTTATCTCAGATTGTATTTGAATTGTACGAATCTGACGACTCAAATGCTCCTAGTGGTAAGAAGCATGCAATTAGATTATCTTTGTCTCCTGGTTGTCATACACAAGATCCTTTGGATGTTCAATTGGATAATGATCACTACATTGGATGTATTCCAAAGATTAGTTTGACAAGACATTTAGATATCGATTTGGTAATACAGAGATTAAAGACAAGATTTTCAAGAGTCTCTTTACCTAAGAAGTTTACTCCAGTTAATATCTCAAGTCCTCTTACCAGTGGAATCTAACCAGCCATTTAAATAGATAATAAACATAGATCAGTTATATTTATATGTGTTCCTTCACTAATAATAATACTCTCACAGTCAATTCCACCATTTTTAAACATTAAATTACTTTATTAAATTAACCTAAATATGTATAATAATAATCTATATTTCACTTGAATAAAACTAAGAATACATCAAACCTCAGTCAATAGTACCACGTATCGAGCTCAAGAGATGATTCTAATTATTCATTGAAATTCATTATATCTTAAACCCAATTACTTCTTTCTTCTTTTCTCTTACTTCTTTTTTTTCTTATATTTATTTCTTATTGCTAACTTGTTCAAGCTTTTTCGTAGCTTTCCCAGTTTTCAATAATATTCTTGATCTTTTCAGACTTAGTCAATTCATAAACTTCTTCAAAGTATTCCTTGGTAATTTGGAATGGCTTGGCAGTCAAATTTGGAATGTACTTATTGATTAAATCATCTGGTTTCACAGAAGACTTTGGAATCTTCTTACATAAGAATCTTTGGAATGGCTTGACACCAGACATCAAGTAGGATGAATGGAAAGGAACTGAAATTCCCTTCAATGGAATGACAGCAAAACCTCTCTGTAAATCAATAGGTTGTTCCTTAGCAATAGATTGCTTAGCAACTTCATCAATGATTTCCTTCAAGTGTACCTTAACTTCCTCAATAGACATAGATGCTTGTAACTTGACTATGTCAATCTTATTCATCTTAATAACATTCAAAACGTTGGTGATGGCATCCAAACCTCTTAAGTCACCAGCGGCAACATATTGAGTGTTTTCGACGTTGTAGTTCACAATTTCCAATAACCAACCAGTCTTGGAAGAAACCTCATCAATAACAAATCTTAAAGCGCTGTCATTGAAAGTTGGACTAACTCTGGTAGGGTTAATTGCAACCATACCGTAGTTGGATCTTCCTAAGTCATCTCTTGGAACAGCAACTTGCATGGTCATACCACGGTAAAAGACAACATCAACTAAAGATTCAATTGGCATAACATTTGCTAAGGAAGATAAAGCTGAGTATTCACCTAATGAATGACCAGCAAACATTATATCAGTTGGCACCAATCCCTTGGCCTTGATATCCTCATAAGATGCTTTTTCCATTAAGGTCAAAGCTGGTTGAGTAAATTGAGTGGCTGATAATAAACCGGTTGGAGAAACGAAAGTATGAGAAGTGGTTGTGTAATCAATGTCCTTGAAAATCTTTTCAGATTTAATAGAACCATCTTCTCCAATAGTTTCGAACATCATACCAATATAGTTTTCTCTGATCTTTCTACCCTTTTCTCCTCCGAAATGGATAGTTAATTCATTAGGATTGTTCTTAACAATGTCCAAGATTGAGAAACCGTAGTTAGCAACAAAATGGCGATCGGCCTTGTCCCAAACTTCACGAGCAACTTCAGATGAATCGTACAAATCCATACCCATACCTTGTTCTTGAGAACCTTGACCAGTGAAAACGTAAGTGGTGATAGGCTGTTCAATTTCAGCTTCACCATCCAAAACAAGAGTATCTTTTTCAACATTCTTAGTTTGCACCTTGATAATCTTACGACCGTTGATCATACCAATGTGTTCCAAGGTAGTCTGCAAAGTGTCATTTGGTAAAACCATTCCAACGAAGTTACTCTTGAAAGCTCTAACCCTTGAAGCGACATTATTTGCTGCCCATTCTTCAACCAATGATCTAATAGATGCAGAAGAGTACATACCGTGAGTGATAGTACCTGGTAACTTTGCGTAGCCTGCGAAGACTCTAGAAACGTGAATTGGATTGTAGTCACCAGAAACCTTGGCATATGGAACATTTGTACCTGGAGCTTTTGAGGTTAATTCTTCACCGGAAGAAATTGGAATAACATTCTCAAACTTAATGGCTTGTTCAATGGTAGTACCGTTTCTACTCAAGTAGTCAGTTACAGGGTTTCCGTAGGATTTTCCAGCTTCGTATTCAATTGAACCAATTTGAATAATTTCCTTAGTTGGTAATTCAAGGAGTACTTGACCGACGGTTTCAATCGAAGAGTATACATCAGCAGACTTGAACTTGTAGGTAGATTCACAACGGAAAGTTAAGATTTGATTTAATAAATCGACGTCCTTTTCCAAGTGGAACCATTCTTTAGATCTTAAGATAGCTAAATCCTTAGGACTCTTCAATGAAACTTGAACTGGGGTTTCAGTAACCTTTTGGAAAGTGTTTTCAAAATCAACATATTCACCACGGTATAAAAATTGAGAGGTGACTTCCATAACTGGTTCTTGCTGTCTGTAAATGGTTCCCACAACTTCAACTAATTTACCTGAAGATTGATTCAAAACAGACTTGATGACAGCCTTTGAAGTAACTAAATCATCCTTCTTCAATGGTTCGGCTCCCACAATCATTCTGTAACCATTGGATAAGTGGACTAATTTCAATAAATCACCATCAACACTCTTTGGGAAAATAGCCTTCATAATAGCTTTCCATCCAATAACAATTGCAAAATCCATAGGGGCTAAAGTTTCCTTACCAACTCTTGGGACAAAAGCTTCACACTTGTTGCCAATAGCATGGGTGAACTCAGCAATATCCTGACCAGTGATTTTGATTTCTTCACCTTCAATAGCCTTTTCAACATTGATATCAAAGTCACATGGAACATCCGAACCAAACCATAACTTCCAGTAGAATTCCTTAATTCTATCGTTTCTGTTTTCCATTACTTCCAAAATTGGTGCAAATCCATCAGTTGGGTTATAATTAAACAAAAATGGTAAGCTGACTGGCTTGGAATCAGCAGTTCTGTGTTCGATTAATGAGAATTGGATTTGGTCCTTCTTCACTAACTTAAGTTCGACGACCGGCTTTAAGTCACCGTTGAGTGATTCAAATACAGTTAACTTGGTGTTAGCAGATTCGTCAATGTTCTCGATTTCAACAACAATGTTGGCAGCTGGAGCTAAAACATCGTGTGTAGGGTTAGCAACATGGTTACCGCCTTGCACGATTCTGTCACTAGAAATGGTAGCATGTAACCAGTTCAATTTCTTACCTGCTAACAATTTCAACCAATCTTCCTTATTTGGTAAGTTGGAACCAATACTGTAAGTAGTCTTTCCTGCGGCTTCCTTGATTGAGACACCTGCTAATTTTTTGATGTCATATGTTTCCTTACTACCGAAGTATTCAACAACTGGAATTGATGATTCATCTCCGTTGTACTCGTCCTTAAGCAAACGTTTGATATGACCATCATGAATGGAGTCCAAAATATCTTTAATTGGTTCGTTAACTTCATTAGTAAATTGAGCAGCAACAGGACCATGTAAGATACAAGTTCTTTGGACATCTTCATCAACAACTGCTTCTAAATCTTCAGATTGCCATAAGGAATCCTTCTTGAAATAGAATTCGAACTTTTCATCCAATACTGGAACGAAAGGAGCTGGTTTTTGGGTAGGTCTGAAACAGCACATTAAGAAGAAGTCAGTATCTTCTTGGGAGATCAACTGTTCTCTAGCGAGAGGGAAAGCATTGAAGAATGCATCATTGAATCCAAATGGTTCATTCAATTGAGCAAAGTTTTGAACTAAGGAGATTGCATTAGTCTTGGTTGTAAATCTTTCTTCGATTCTTCTCAAGAAATCACCGTAGAAATTTCTGAGAGAAAGATCAATCCATCTGTTGGATTTCTTGACATACATTAATTCAACTAATCTGAGAGCGACTTCTTCGTAAGTCATTTCTTCGAGATCACAGACACCTTGTTTGTTCTTACCGAACCAAACCTTTTGGAAATCATTGTTTAACTTCTTGATGATATAGTCCTTCTTTTTCTTCAATGCATCAACTAATTTGTTCTTTGGTAATGAGAAGATAGTGTCATCCATTTCCTTCCAGAACATAACACCTCTGGTGGCAATCTTATGAATTGGTTCACCCATTTCAGATCTAACGGTGATAATACCACCAGTGGGCTTCTTGTAGGTGCTTTCCCACTTTCCGTCTGGAACACCAGTGCAAGCAGCAATGGCCTTCTTAGCATCTAAAGAAGTGTGAGCTTCCTTTGCAGTCATAACTCTGGAACCGAACAAAACACCGTCAAATGGCATCGATGGGTAGTTGAATTCTTGAGCCCACTTACCAGTTAAGTATGGGTAAGTATCTTCGTCTGATCCAAAACCTGAACCTGCAATTAAAATGATGTTGGAACATCTTCTAATCTTAGAGTACATTTGCAAAATTGGTTGATGGAAATCTTCGAAAGAGTGGTGACCACCTCCTCTACCACCAGTCCATTGCAAAACGATTGGGAAAGTTGGATGAGCCTTTGCAATGGTAATACATTGAGAAATAGCATCAACAGAACCTGGCTTCAAACCCAAGTGAGTCAAACCTAAGGTTTCAATGTACTCAGTAGCAACTTCAATAGATGGAACACCTGCACCAATAGACATGGACTGGATTGGGAATCCCTTTTCTCTCAAAGATTTAATCAATGGGATACCCCATTGCAACATTCTTGGGTTAACGTAGATTAAGTTGATACCAATTCCAGAACCTGGGGTAACATTTCTAGCGACTTCATTTAAAGCTGCTTCCATAGATGGAGCGTTGAAGTAACCACCACCAGCTAATTCAATGTGGTAGCCGGCATTAATAGTTGCAGCAATGATTTCTGGGTTAACAGTCGTAGGAGTCATACCTGGAACCATTAATGGAGCTCTACCCAATAACTTGGAGAATTTAGTGTCAACTAAAACCTTACCAGTGGAGGTCTTAACCAATCTTGGCTTGAATTCTTCTAACCAGTTGGCAGCCCATTTGATTGAAAGAGGGTCTTGGTTGAATAATTCTTGCTTGAAACCATATTCATCATCTGCAGCTTGAATATCCAAGGCACCAGCGATGATTATTCTGGAACCAGTTCCTTCTTTGTTTCTGTGAGTTAATACACCCAAACCAGAGACACCTCCTGGACCGAAGTCCAATAAATGAGTGGATTGGAAATCCATAGCCTTTTCCCAATGAACTGGCAATTGGGTGATACACTTAACAACTCTTGCAGCAATGGAATCCTTGCTATAGTCTTGGAAGTTGGAACCGTTGAAGGTATCATATACCGGAATCTTGATGTCAGAGACTTCCCATTCCAAGTCAGCGTTGTTAGCTAAATCATCTAAAATCAAATCAGTGGCATTGTTTAATAAATGGGAGTGGAATGGAGAGAAAATTGGTAAGAATCTGTTGGAAAACTTCAACTTTCTTTCCAGGTAAGGAATTCTGGATTGTTCCAAACCTGAAGGGGCCTTGTTGTTCCTCAAAGTTAAATTCAAACCATATAAGGATTCTGGAGGACCAGAAACGACCAAGTTTCTTGCACCATTGATTAAGGAAATGTCAATGTGTTTGTCAACAGGTAAATGCTTGTTAGTTTGGTCGATGAAACCTTGGACTTCTTCGATAGACAAATCTCTAATAGACAACATAGGAGATGGTCTACCTTCACCGTTGCTCAAAGAGTCTTGCAACATGGTTGGGGGTAAGGTAGTTCTTGGGTATGTTTGCAAACATCTAGAACCAATGTAGAATAATAAGGAAATGGCCTTCAAGGAGTTTGCCAAGAAAGAATCCCAAGAATCCGATGAGGAAATGGCAATTGCAGTTACTAAACCTTGAGAGTGACCGGTAGTACCAGACAAATACTGTCTTAATTCACCAGGTGTCAAGCCCAAAATCTTACATGTAATGGCGTAGTGACATAATTGGATAACACAGATCAATGGGCACGAAACTGGAACCGATAACAAGTAGTCTTGGGAAGGAGTTCTGTCTTCGGAAGATAACCATTCCAATATATTGAAACCTTGAGTGTAAATCTTGTCAGTGTTTGCAGTAGACTTGACTAATTCCTTGACTTTAGAATCAATTTGTTCCAAAATTGGAGAGATCAATCCATTGTAGGTGTTGTATAATTCTCTCAATTCTTCGAAATAGTCATCGGTGTTACCTTGACCACCGAAAATTGCAACAATTTTGGCGTTCTTGTCCTTGTAAACGGTGCTTGAATTCTTTAAAAGAGATGATTCTGTCTTTTCGAATTTATTATTAGTGTTGATTAAAGCTTGAATGTAGCTCTTAACTAATTCTTTAGCCTTTATGAGTGTAGTTGGGTAGACATCTTCGTCTTTCAAGAGACTTGCTGCAAAAGTATGGATTTCACGCTTAGAGAGGTATCTGGATTCAAAATCCTGCAATGCAAGGGCCAATACTTCGTCAAATTGACCATTTGGAGTGTTTGGATCCACTAAGCCAGCAACGTAACCCAAAAACTTTCCTGATAACTCTGCTGGAGAGGATGGTTCGTTGTCACCAGCGAACCCTTCAGTAGGTTCTGGAAGAGTTTTTCCGAACTGATCTTTTAATTGAGAAAATTTGAAGAAAGTTGCAGTTGGGACAAGCAAAGTGTACTCAATTGATCCATGTGCCAATGAGAATGGTCTATGTGTGGTGCTCATACTTGATACTTTTTTTTTTTTGGTTTATACTGATCGGGTTTCAATTAAAAAAAAAATAATAAAAGGAATATATGAATTGAGCTTTTGGGAATTCTGTGATAAATAGTTCGACAATTAATGAACTAATTTAAACAATTAATGTCTCGTTTCTAATATTCTCCACAGAAAAATTTTTGGAAATTTTATATACTGTCCTTTGGTGGTACTTGGCGGTATTAAAACTTTTATTTTCCAAAACTAGTCGGGGGAAATTGCAACTTTTTATGAAAGACACTAAAGTATTACTATTGACTATTATTAAAACTTCAAAGGATAAAGTATACAATTGAACAACAATAATCGAGTTTTCTCTTTTTTCAATTTTTTTTTTTACAATTTATTGCCAAACAATTTTGTTTATAAATATTTTCATTAGCCTTCAAAGCTGTCTTGAATTCAGCCTGATCTTTTGGGCTTTTGGGTTTTGCAGCACAGCTTACTCAAAAAAAATTTTAATGTTGGGCTGTTGGTTTGAGACTGCAGGTTAAGCAAAAGATCGTACAAATTAGGTTTGCCAGACGCACAATTTTCACGGAGTGGGAATGGAAATAATATTGGGACCGCCGAGCCTAACTTGGGTGTGTCCTGGGAGGCAATATGGTTCCTTTTTTTTCTGGTCCGCGTGCATAGGGGTTCCACCTTTAATGCGAGAAGTTTAAGAGACTTAGAAAGGAGGTTTTTAGAGGTTTTCTATGTCTTTGGGTGTGAGTGTAGAACTCCATTGAAGGATTGAGATAGTGTTCTAACAGTATCAAAAAAAAAAAAAAAAAAAAAAAAAAAAAAAAAAAAAAAAAAAAAAAGCAAAGACGGAAAAAAAAAATAGCCAGAAATCTCACGACAGATCCAGAGATAGGTTGCAACTCGTCTTACTAGTAGCCACGGTGGCTACAGCATTACAAGAAACGGAGAGATAGGGGCTGTAGATCACTAAGCAGGAGCTTAGTCAGGTCAACAACCCGACTTTCTTTTTTTTTGGCCCCAGTTCATTCTCGGTCTTATCAACTAGAGCTCTCTGTCTGTGCTTAACTCCATCAAAGTAGGATGCTACTGGAACTGCCACCTGCCAGAATAGAATGCAAAAGAAAGTCAAAATAGTCCGAGACTGTTGGGATATGCGTATGGACATGCAGCCCTGGTGGCCAACATTGATCGTGGGTCAATGTTTCTACTTTTTTTTTTTTTTTTTTTTCTTTTTTTCTCGAATAATAATCTATATATTGATAATCTGCTGCGTGGCATGCAGGTCTCTGCTACTCTCCTACATACACATTAATTTTTTTTGACTACTTTGGAGCAGGCAATCCTGCAGGTGCAGTTGCTGCTTGAACAGCCTTGGGGAACTCTCGTACTACGATTTCACACTTGACTTCTTGACACAAGTCCTTCTTGTTGTAGTAGGGAACCTTCTGCAATAACTCCAATCCCGAGGATCTTTCCAATGCTTCAATTGGGACCTGGAACTCGGTCAACTTGGTATTATTGTCGATCGGCTGATTGGGCATCACAAATGCTGCTGCAGAAATCTTTTCGTCACCGTTCTTCTCCCCCACAACGAGCTTAAAGAAGTGGGTAGGTACAGCAATGTTAGGTGGAGACCCAATTACTTCGTAAGTCACTCTATATTTATCATCTTCACAAAGTTTTGGTAAATACAAGGGCCCTGTCATAATTCTCACATTGTCGTACTTTTGGGTTAGTCTTCTACAAAAATCTTCAAAATGCGCCCAGTAGTCTCTGTTGAATCCATCTCCAACTTGTGGGGACATATTTGTTAACAAAAACGTCTGATTCATGGTTTCCTGTGTGTATTTGGCATCGGCCGCTGGTGCCTGGTGCCCCCTGTCGTAACCGCTTCTGAAATAATCTCTCAACCTTGCTCTAAATTTTAAAGGAATCGACTCATCTTCTCTAAAGACTGATTTTTTACGATCTACACCTTCTACAGATTTGATTGATTGTGGAGTAATATGCTCCAACACCCAATATGGATTTCTAGTGCTTCTATCGTAACAACTGATGAATTCGTTTCTGTTACCCAAATCATGGTTAGGGCCCGGGTATCCGTATTTGAAGAAATCCTGCGGTCTTACAATTGATGGATCAAATGGTGCGACCGATTTACTGCCATTGTTTCCTTTGGAAGGAACGTTTCCTGTGCCAGAACTAGGAACCTGGGGCTGTACTGGAGCCTGTGGCGCAGAGGATTTTCCCCAAAGGTATGATGCAATTCCTACAGAACCCAACCCAAGGGTATTTAACATGAATTTAGTCATATCTGAGGTTCAGAACAAGTCTAACTGTGGAGCTCTAGACATCTATAAAAATTATTTTGCAGGCGTGTGATGGGGCACTTTTTTTTCTGGCCATATTGATTTGGTTCCAGCTTACATAAGCACAGCTTTTACAATGGGCATAAGTAGTGCACACTGGTTGCTTATGGCTGCTATTTTAAACTACATGGTTCTACGTTAAACGTCCATGTTAAACGTCTATGTTGAACGTCTATGTTGAACGTCTATGTTAGACGTCTACGTTAAACATGCCCGATTTTTGATCTACTTATATTATTATATCGCTATATTTAATCTTTTTTCCTTTTATCAGCCTTTATATCCTTTACCGTTTTAAGTACTCCAAGGAATAAAATCGACAGAATGGGCCCGATTAATGGTAAAAACACTGCCAATTTATGCTCTTGTGGGAAATACGCTTGTTGCACCATTTCCTTTTCAAAAAATGCCTTGTTACTGTATTCAACACTGGTTGAAGAGTATTTGACAGACAGCTCAAAGTCGCTGTACTCATTAACCTGTCTAATGGAATCCCTAATACTGGTTAAAGTAGTCTCTACATATTCCTTTGTCAATTCTGGAATGGAAATCTCATCCAAGGCCTCTGTCAATTTCACCAATGACATCAAATTTTCCAAAGATTGGCGCAAATTCTTGAAAGTGGTCAATCTAGATAAAGAATCAATTCTCACGGCAAGCGACTTGGGAGCGGACGCCATTCCAATGAGCTGAAGCAATTGCAGTACGAAAGTCTCCATCACGGGCAACAACTCAGATTCTACAATGTGGGTTGTTTGGTCCTTCAATATTGGTTTATCCTTGTTGAAGACATATACACCGCCCCACTGCGGCACTAAGAACGAATTAGTCTTCGAGTCAGCAATTTTCAACTTCTTCCCACGGTAATTGGACTCTCCAAAGTACACTATAAAGTTTATAGTGGGCGTGATCTCATGAGACATCAAATTCCAGTCCCCAAAGTTTATAAACGTGGACAAGTCTTCCTGCTGGATTTCGTACACTGATTTTTCCGCATTAAATAAGGGCTGAACAGTCAACGAAGAATAATACTGGATTTGACTACTTATAGTAAAATTGGCGATGTGGTCCAATTTCTTGAAAATCGGTTTGAAGAGCTTGCAAACTTGAGCTATTTCCCAATCAACAGGTTGACCAGATTCACTGAAGAGAGAGAAAACAACGTTATACTTCGAAGAATACGGTAAGGCAATGGCGTGAACTCCATCCTCATGCAAATTATTATGAATTACTTTGATGAACGACACAATTTCCTCGTGGAATATGTCATTCAACAAGATGGACACCAACTCGTCTGAGTTGAAGTCACTGGAGGTCTTAACCAAGGTGATTTCCTTTGAATATGGAGAAATCACATAACTGCGGCCCTTGTTTTCGACCTGTTCTGGCTCACTTCTGACGAGATAGTCTACACTGGAGTCAATCTCATTATGAGCTCTTTCAAACCTCAATGACCAAAACTCTTGCAACTCGGGGTAGCTCGAGTACAACCTCGAGTGGAAGGAGCTATGCAACGAGCTGATCTGGTCTGGTTTCAATTCCAAATCCAAGTATATGGGTATGTTGAAGTGTAACTCATTCTTAAGATTGGAGCTTAGATTGGCAACGTCTTCACTGGGCAATTCAGCCCTGTATATAGTGGTGGTAGTGAGGTATAGAGGTAAGCCAAGTGACAATACAAAGGCTAGGAGCACCCCGACGGTTATTCTCCTGAGAGACGTTATTCTCGGCTCTTCCGCCTTGGTTGTGATCGAAGCCATAGCACTATGAGCGTACAATTTCGTCTTTTTTTGGCTGTCCACGGGGAGTTGTATCGATGAGTAACTGACGTGTTGTGTTTCTGATTTAGTTGCGTATTTTCTTGGAGCTAGTCAAGGTTTCGTTGGTACTGCATATAGTGTTGCACAGATCGATTTTTCTTTTTTTGCGCTTTGCCTTTCTTTTGCTGCTTTTTGCTGCTTTTTTGCTGCTGTTTGCTTGTCTTCTTTGCTGCTTTTTGCCTTCACTTTAATAATATATAGAAAAATAAGCATATATAAAGGCACCTGCTCTCAGTCATGTTTAAGAAGAGTCCAGATCCAAAGGCTTCCGCTAATATCAAGTCTTCCGAAAGGAGGAAGCTACTTAGCAACATCTGTACCTTGTATCTGATTCCCCAAGATTCGATTTCCCGCGAAACTGAGCAGAGTATCTTACCGTTGGTAACTAAGCAGGCGACATTCAAGTCCCCTCAGGGATATAGTGGGACCATCTATTATAATGAAAACGAAACCCCTACATGGTTCAAGTCCCGAGACAGTGCAATGTACCCATCTTTGTTCACTTTATGGAAGGCTCCCTTCCTTTTACCGGTTGTAAAGACTCATCCACATGTGATTGAAGTATTGAGTGGTGGTGCAGACTTGATGCTCCCTGGAACTATACCACCTTTCGACGAAAGGACAATTAAAGGAGCCGTGGTTGGAGTTGTAGACAGTGCCAATCCTACTGTGGTAAAGGCTATTGGGAGATGTAAGCTAAACTTACCGCAGTTTGATAACGTCATTGGAAGAACTGGGATAGCTGTGGAAGTATTGCATTGTATAGGTGATGGTCTATACAACTTAAATAAACTTGTGGATATAGAAGTTCCACAAGAGTTAGATGTGACTTTACCTTTGGAAAAGGTTGAAGAGGAGGGTACCAGTGAGTCTGGCAGGGGGGATGTTGCAATTGAAGATGTACAACCTCAACATCCAGAAGAACCATCAAAGGATGATGAAGAGAGCGATGTGGCTGAAAAACTTGAAGAACTCTCTGTGGAACTGGTGGATCATTTCTTCAAAAGGGCAATGCTCCAAGCCATCAAACTCGACACCATTGAGCTCCCCATAACTTCGTCGAACTTCATGTCTAACCACGTTTTGAAGAACCTACCAGTGGTTTCTCCTGAGCTCTGTAATATCAAAAAGACGTCGTGGAAGAAAACCATCAAATTCTTGAAGGCGATGGAAAAGTCAAAATACATTGTTACTAGAAAGAAAGGTGAGGATGTTGTCATTGACAGTGTAATGGCAAAGACCAACCCTGAGATTGCAAATTTTGTAACTCATAAAGTAGCTTCAAACTCCGCTAATAGTCAACCTACACCTTCCAAGAAGGACAAGACTAATGAGTTTCAAGTGACATACTTGTACAAACCAACAAATAACTTTAGAATGTTCTTTAATAAAGTTGATGCTGAATATAACAAGCTTTACAAAGCTCCAGAATTGAAATCGCTTTTAGAAAAGTACATAAAAATCCAAGATCTTCCGCTGAAAAAGCTGCCAAAGAACATAGAGCTTGATGATACTTTAAACAATGCTACCAAATTAGGATTGGGTGTATATCCGAGAGATAAGGTGGCCAAGCTGTTTATCGAACACTTATCACCATTCCATGTAATTTTAAAGCCAGGTGAAAATCTGACTGACGGCTTGGAAAACTCACGTTTTTCAAAGGGTGCCCCACAAAAAATATCGATTATTACTGATATGAAAATTGGTCGAAAAATCGTCACCAAGGTTACTCGTTTTGAACAATTTTTCATTAAGCCCCACATTTTGCAGGAGGAATTGAAAGTTAAGTGTTCAGGCTCTGCCACCATTGCTCCTTGTGTTCAAAATCCGAGCCTTATTGAAGTGACCGTTCAAGGACCACACGGTAAGCTTATTACAGAATTGTTTCAACAAAAGGGAATACCGGGCAGTTTTATTGAATTTCAGGATAACGTTAAAAGTAAAAAGAAGAGAAAGTAGTAAGAGAAACTAGAAAGAGAAAGTAGACTATTATTAGAGTTATAGACGACAATAGATAAGATTCTTAATGTTAGCACTTACATACTTCGTTGATGGATTTATCGCCATTTCAAAGAAAGAGATATATGAAAAGTAAGGAAATATAGATATAGAAAAAGAGTAACAGAACTAAGAATAATTCTTCAGCCCAGGTCTAAAAAAAATACTACATGTAATAGAAACACCAGCACAACAACTACACCATACAACCTGTAGAGTCGCATACGTACCATCGACAAACTCATCTCTATCTGCAAAAGAGAAAGTCACTAGAGGTGAAAAAAAAATCAAATTTAGGTCGTACCCGGATTCGAACCGGGGTTGTCCGGATCAAAACCGAAAGTGATAACCACTACACTATACAACCACTGATGAAGTCACTTTATTGTCCGGTTTATGATCCCAGATTCAGCACGGTAGTTAATTGACTTAGACTTCAGTCGATGAGGCATCAACTAGGTTTTATGAAAAGGTGAAACTGTTAACTTTTGATTAGAAAAGTAGAGCCATTTTGAGCCATAGAATACCCTTTATGCTTGAGATGCTTTTCTTTAATATATATGTTGCATCAAGAGAACTTTTTCAAGGTATCCTTTAGAGATGCCCTCAATGATGAACAAGCATAAGCAAGTATTATCGAAATAAAAATATAGAGATTCTCTTTATACTATTAGCATCTATAGACAAATCTCTTGCTCATAGATTCACAATTTTATTTAATGGCGCGAACAGGAGGCACCTTATTGTAGTTCCAGAGCGAAAATAGACACTGCTGCGGTTGAGATATTAAGAAGAACTACGATGTTCTAGGTTGTGGTCTCTGTTTATGTGGGTGTATGCATGTCTCACGTGTTTAGAGTATAATCATTAGTAGCTTGCATATTGCATCGGCAAATGAGAACGTCCCATAATCTGTATATCATTTTCAATGCAAGACTGGCCGCGTTAAAGGAACCTTCAGCGTGCTGAATTGACGTTGGAAATTTTAAACTATTTTAATGAATCTTGCAACAGGGAATCGAGAACAATAAGTACAGCTACCCCATTAATTTTCCCTGCCAGAATTGTGAGGTAATGTCACCAATCCTGTCATCTTTCATAAACAATGCAAGCTAAAAAAATAATAATTTTACTAGGCCGACACGGCAGAACCAGGAAATTTTACAGAAAAAAAAAAATAAAATAAATAAATAAAATAAATAAAAAAAAAAAAAGATAAAAATTTTTTCTGAGCTGGCCGGGGAAGGGAATAATCAATTGTAACCCAAACATGATGTAAAAAAACTAGCAACAACACGGCGGAATCGGTTTTTGACGCTGTGTCGCTAATTTTACTGGCTCTTACTGTGCTCTTCCTCTATAACACATTTAGCTTTCGTTAGCCTGAATCTCTATTCGGATGGTTATGATTCGAGAAAATTGCATAAGTCGTACATCGATCGGCTTTAAAAATGTCTTGGCATTCTTTTTTTATTGGTAGAATGAACCAAATAATACAAAATATTTCGTTAGACTTGGTCTATTTCGGATAGTAAGTTTTGGGGTGAAATTCGGGTCAGAAATGCTGTGAGCGAAGGGAAGGAACTTTCTGTCTCTAGAAGGCTCAATTTTTGCCCCTAAGCACTCGTTTGAAATCTAACTCCAAAGGAAGTGCCTACTACCTCTATTTTAACATGTAAAAAAGAATTAAAGTCTTGTTCCTTGCTTAGACTGAGTAAGAATTTTCCGTTTGGCACCTGCATTCCTTGCACTCGTAAATGGGGTCAAAATTTTATCTGATACATCAGATAATTCAATTTGTCTTGGCAAAAAATTTTCAGACTCAGTTCCGGCTGCCCTTCCCATTATATAAATTGGTAGAGGATTAACTTGTAAACTTAACCCAATTCTCTGGATTTTATTTCAGCTCCAGATAGAATCTCCAGTGGTTTACTACAGCTTCAAACTTTCAAAAAGTAGCAGCCATGGTTAACGTATTCAATGTGGAAGTCTTTTTCATTGTCTTCAGAGAATCTCTTGAAGCTGTGATTGTTATCTCAGTTTTACTTGCCTTCTTAAAGAAAGGTTTAGGTGGGTCTGAAAATGATCCTGCTGTGTACAAGAAATTAAAACGACAAGTTTGGTGGGGTTCGGGTCTAGGTTTGTTAATTTGTTTAATTATCGGTGGTGCCTTTATTGGTACTTTCTACGGTCTTGGTAACGATATCTGGGCCAACTCTGAAGATCTCTGGGAAGGTATTTTCTGTGTAATTGCAACCGTGTTGATTTCTATGATGGGTGTCGCTATGTTGCGTGTTAACAAGATGCAAGAAAAGTGGAGAGTAAAGTTGGCTAGAGCCCTCTTGGCTACTCCAGAGCAAAAGAAGGATAGATTCAAGATTGGATACTTGACTAAGAAGTATGCTATGTTCATCTTACCATTTATTACTGTGTTGAGAGAAGGTTTGGAAGCAGTCGTTTTCGTTGGTGGTGTTGGTTTGAACTCACAAGCCAGTGCTTTCCCAATTCCAGTTATTACTGGTTTGATTGCAGGTGCCTTTGTTGGATACTTGTTGTACATTGGTGGTACCACTCAATCTTTGCAATTATTCTTGATCTTTTCCACCTGTATTTTGTACTTAATTGCTGCTGGTTTATTCTCCCGTGCTATTTGGTATTTCCAGATGTATGTTTTCTCCAAGCAAACTGGTGGTGATGTTGCTGAAAATGGTTCTGGACCAGGTACCTATAACATCAAGCAAAGTGTATGGCACGTTAACTGCTGTAACCCAGAGACTGACAATGGTTGGGATGTGTTCAACGCCTTGTTGGGATGGCAAAACTCTGCCACTTACGGTTCTGTCTTGTCCTATGTCATTTACTGGATTGCCCTTATCGTTGTCTTGTTATTGATGCTTTACGAAGAAAAGAACGGTCACTTACCATTCACCAAGAACTTCACCTTGGTAAAGTTGAACCCAATGTACCACATCAAGAATAAGAAGAAGAACGAATTAACCAAGGATCAACAAGAAGAGTTGTTTGCTAAGTTGAAGGAGACTAAGATTGGTGGTGACAACGAAGTTGAAATTGAAAAGGTTTCAACTGAAGCTGAAAAGGGCGCCAAATAAATGTTCAGAAACGAGCATTTCAAATGAGAATTCAGAGATATATGAATTTTCTAACTTAATTGAAGATGGGATCTTTGAAGCCAATTTGAAGCATCTATATACATACACACACACACACACACACACAGATATATATAGAGATGTTGGATGTTTCGAACCGTTGCTTCAGAGGGTCCGTCTTTTTAAACTATTTTTATAATTTTGGGATAATGGGATTTTTTTTTTTACAAGATCGGTTAAGTCTTCTGTTTATAATACACTCAATAAAGGACACTTAAAAAAGTATAGTAGCTCATAGGATTTCTACTTTTTCTAATTCAAGATGAATTTATCACCAGAGTCGGAATTTGCAGCACTTTTATTTTCTGCAAGGTACAGCATGCTATGTGCGAGCGCTTTTTTCTGGGCATTAAATGAATCATAATCCGGCGTTTGTTCTACGCAGCTAAAAATTCCTAGTAGCTATCTATATGCATATAGTACCTACAAAGTAAGTAAAGTAGCCAAGGGTATGGTGATATATTATGAGCCACCAGGAAATATCAAAAGTATCATAGACTCTATATAAGTTTCCTCCACTTCTTTCCTTCTTTATTTGCATTATCCTCGACTTTAAGTTTTATGGTCTCTGCACTCTCTTTGGTGCCAACCGAGTTTCCCATGCAAGTGAAGAGATCTACTTCGACTTCAAAGAAGCCCCTATAAAAAAAAAAAAAAAAAAAAAAAAAGATTAAATAACTTAAGATAAAACGTGAATCGATGATTATGCAAGGAATCGCTCCTCATCTTCTATCAGATACAGCCCGCGCTTGCTTACAAATGACTTTAATTCTCTATCTCTTGCCTGGTTGCGACTCGACCTGCCAACTTTATCTGCACCTACTCCAGATTGCGAAGTGTCATTACATGCACAAATTGCGAATTTCCTACACCACACTTTTTTTGCTACTAACAAGGGTATAGGGTAAACACAATTATTTTTGGAGTGGTGTCGTACCGTGCATTCCTTCGCTACCGTAGCCAGTAGGCCCGATTCAAGATATTGTGATGCAATATGAAACTGAATCGTGACCCCTTTAGATCCTTTGCTCTGAATTTCTGCTATATATTGACTTCTTTCCTTATTAATAAACTGTTATAGATAAGATTTCTGTTACTCTATTGGAAACTCACGAGTAAAATGGATGACGTTCCTTTTGCTATGGGTTCTGCCCTGTACAATAGCACGGATGAAGAAGATATCCCTCTTGTCGTCAAGAAAAACGCCTCCTCCAGGGCCTCAGTTTACTCAATTGATTCACTAAATGAAGTTGATGAATTGAACCCATTCCTCGATTCAGAAGTAGCTAGCTACTACAGGCAACTTTACGACCAGTGTCAATACGAATGTAGAGCCTACTTTGATCCTGAGTTGAGGTGGTCCAAAGAGGAAGAAAGAGCCGTTTTGGAAAAACTTGATTGGAAGGCTGCATTGTTCGCATGTATTATGTTTGTAGGTCTACAAATTGATAGAGGTAACTTGGGCCAGGCAGTTAGTGATAACATGTTGGGTGACTTGAATTTGACCACAGATGACTACAACACAGCCAATACAATCTTTTTGATCATGTTCATATTAGCAGAATTACCCTCGCAATTGATATCCAAGTGGATGGGTCCCGATAGATGGATTCCCTTCCAAATGATATCTTGGAGTATAATTGCTGCCCTGCAATCTTTGGTAACCGGAAGGAAATCTTTCTTCCTTGCCAGGGGGTTGACAGCTTTGCTCCTGGGTGGATTTATTCCCACCATGGTGCTTTGGTTGTCATATTTCTACAAATCTTCTGAATTACCGCTTAGATTATCGTGGTTCTGGACAACCTTATCTATCGTTCAAATATCCACATCCATTTTAGCGTTTGGAATCTTGAGGTTGAGAGGTGTCTTGGGGTGGGAAGGTTGGAGATGGCTATTTCTTATTGAAGGTGGCTTCACTTTTGTAATTGGAATATTTTCTATTCATATGATGATTCCATCAATTGTGCATACGAAGACGCTTCTCACACCCACCGGTTGGTTCAATGGAAACGAGAGAGAGCTTAAAATTGCCGTCAATCGTATTTTGAGAGACGATCCTTCCAAGGGCGACATGAACAACCGTCAATCCATCAGTCTTGCTGCAACGTTAAAGTCCTTATTAGACTATGATTTATGGCCAGTGTACTTGATAGGATTGCTTGCATATATTCCAACAAACACCATCAGCACCTACCTTACCATCACATTGAAAAACCTTGGCTGGTCCACATTCAATGTGAATTTGTTGACAATCCCCCACAATATCTTTCATATAGTTATGTTACTCGGAGTGACCAAATTCTCTGAGCGTTTGAATGAAAGGCTGTTAATCTCACTATTAGTACCCATGTGGTTGTTACCCTTATTGGCCATTTTGTGTTGGTGGCAGGGTTCCATGGTAAACGCATGGGGCACTTGGGTTTTGTGCAATCTTATCTTGGGTGCACCATATATCCATGCTATTTGCGTTTCATGGGTATCCAGGAACTCTGGTAGTATTAGAACCAGATCTATATCTTCTGCGGTGTATAATATCAGCGTGCAAGCTGGAGGTATAATTGCTGCAAATGTGTATAAATCCGATGACGCACCATTGTACAAAAGAGGAAATTTTAGATTATTTTGGATTTCCTTTGCATTGATCCCCATTCTAATTGGAACCAAATTGTACTATACATGGAGAAATGCCAGTAAAGAGAAGATATGGAATTCTATGAGTGCCGAGCAGCGGTACATCTACATGAACAAGACAAGCGATGAGGGAAACAAGAGACTTGATTTTAGATTTGCCAGTTAAAAGAAATAGAGGTATAGAGCAAAGAAAGGAAAAAAAAAAATGAAAAAAAAAAAAATTGAAACGATGCATAGAGAGTTGGCGGGGTTAGCATTTAGTATTATGTACGTATTATATAGCATTCAAAACCACAGGAATCGGGCTAATCTGATACTGGATAGTGTCATTGATGGTTTTACAAATGAAAGATTATAAAAAGAAAATTTTATAAAAAGAAACGAATTAGAATAATTAAAACTGGAAAGTTCACACTTCCGTCATGAAATATGATATTTGCAGAGGAAAAGTAAGCCACGGGGCAGGAATGTTCAATAAGAAGATGAGGAAGTTAATAAAGGAACTAATAAGCCCTTAGGGCCTACTTTTACTTCTTTCTTACTAGTGCTCTGGTTCCATTTTGCTCCGTTTCTTCTTCCAGCGCTCGAAATTGATGTGCTCCTTGGTTCTCATCCCATGCACCTAAGCGCACCTAAACGCACCTTCTTTCAGCTTTCTCTCTGCATTACTTTCTATGTAGATAATACCTCTTATTAAAAAATGCATTTTTTTAATTCCTTGAGATCCTTAAAACGTCACCAGTACCACACTAATCCTCTCTATATATCCATTATACCACTTGTTGCCAATTTCGATGGCTCTCTTGATCGCCAGTTTTGGCTAGTAACACTGCGCTATGCAACCATTCCAGTTACCAAATACAGAATTCGCACGTGACCAAAGACAAACACTTCCAGGCGTGAAAATTCTCTTTATGACTGTACTCAAAAGTAAACACCTTCGCTTCAGGACGACTATCCCATAATAATACTTTACCATGGATCGTTATGAGAATGCATACTTGGAGGATGACATGCCCCAGTCAAGTGCCCAAAATATTGTAGATGAAGAAGAACTTTTGGCGGCTCAGGCGGCAGCCGAAGCTGCGGCAGCTCAGCAACTGCAGCAACCAGGTGGTGCGTTCAACAATGTGGGCCAGGGTCTTACTGGAAGGTACAGAGATATGATGATGCAGTACTGGCAGGAAACCATTAATTCCATTGAACATGATGAGCATGATTTTAAGAACCACCAGCTCCCCTTAGCCAGAATCAAAAAGGTGATGAAGACTGACGAGGATGTAAGAATGATCAGTGCTGAAGCACCCATCTTGTTCGCTAAGGGCTGCGATGTATTCATCACAGAACTTACAATGAGAGCGTGGATTCACGCAGAGGAACACAAGAGAAGGACCTTACAGAAATCGGATATTGCTGCTGCTTTGACCAAGAGTGATATGTTCGACTTTTTGATCGATGTAGTTCCAAGAGAGGAGGAGAAGCCGAAGAAGTCGTACTCGACCCAGGCGAGAACAACGAGCTACATGCCACCGTCTGTGGGTGGAAGCTTACCAGAAGTACCCGTTGGAGGTGTGCCTGCTACCACGTCAGTAGGAGTTCCTCAATACAAGAGCTCCCCTTCATCGCTTCCAGCGGGAGGAGCAGGCTTGAATAATGGCATAAAGGATGACTCAGGCAATGACCAGTTTCAACAGCAACAGCAGCAGAACTTACTACAACAGCACTTGCTCCAACAGCAGATGATACATCAGCAGCATCTCCAACAACAGCAACAGCAGAAACAGCAGCAACAACAACAGCAGCAGCAGCAGCAGCATCAGAGGCAACACCAGATACCACAGGAGGCTGCTCCACAGCAGGACAGACTGGGCACTCCGACCAGTCAGACCCTAGGCAACTCGATCGGCGGCCCGCAGAGCGCGCACTCCTCTATACCGGGAGTTGAAGATGATGTCGCTAAGCCAAAAATCGAAGAAAATGAGAGCATTCCCAATGATTCAGACGGTGAAAACTATACGGGTCTTCAAAACTTCAATCCAGTGTACCTGGACTACTCTTAGAGGGGGACTTTTACTGAGGAGACTTTACAGAGGAGACGTTATGGAGAGATAGTACGAAGGCTGTCGGTTACAGAACAAGTTTAATTCGGTGTGGAAGGGTAAGAAAAGTTTTATATATGTATTATTAGACGAAACAGCCAAAAAATGTATATTCAAGGTATTAGGTTGAAGTAGCTGGTGTTGGTACCAGTATCGACGTAGTCCGATAGTCGCAATTAATGGGAACTAAAAAAGGCAAAAACAAAAAAAAAAAAAAAAAATAAAAAGAAGAAATAAGCTTGAAAAATGCAAAAAGTAGGCTTACACCACGTTTGTTCTACATATGCTCTCGTATATGACGCTTAAATCGCTCCAACAGATAATTAATTGGTTCAGCGTTTGCACGCCAATCTCTAGCAGATAGTAGTTGGCGTATAATGACTTTAGTAAGCATCCAGTCATTTCCAGCGGGATCCACAATATTTCTCAGGCTTTTTGCTCTCACCCTAATGGCATGGTGTGCAGCTGCCTATCATGCAGTGCTCGATACCTCCCCTGCACTGTATTCTAACTTGAATGCATGCGCTAGGGCTCGCTCGGCGCACTAAATTGTGGAGCTTCTGACCCATAGCTTATACTTTTTCTTTCTTTTGTTCTTCTACACTCGGCGCACTAAACTGCAACAAATTTTGGAGTTCAGTAATTTTACCTTCTTTATCAGTTGGTTAAAGGCACATCCGGCACTATTGGACTTTTTTAGGAAAAGTTGCAGTGCACTAGGGGTATATCTACGGAAATAACCACATTAGATCTCATTCCGCTTCTAATACTTAATCCATACAGATATTAGATAAGCAAAATTTTGATTTTTTGTAAGATTCGGCATTAGCGTTAATCTCACAATTACTAACCCCACAAGACTTCCTTAATTGCTATAGTTTCCTTTCCTTTCTTTTTTTTTTTTTTTTTTTTTTTTAGTTTTTATTTTCTACTCAAACTATAGAGAGTAGAATTCATATATACCTATATATACCTATATTAAGTTCACGAGACGGCTTCCTTCTCATATATAGAGGATGATACGGAACTGTTCTAGGCCCAGGGGACTGGTGCAGAGCAATTATGTGTTAAAGCAATTTAAAACCCACAATTTAAGCACAGTATCTCGTACCACCCCTATTATTTATTTTTCACAGGCATATAAATACTCCACCTGGTTCAACCATCCAACTAGAAAAAATATCCTCCAAACACCCCTTCAACTTAGTTCTCAAATGAATTTAATGACAATTTCTCAATCGCTCGACGAATCCTATACTAAACACAAGATCATTCCTGATGTGGTTGATACTTTTGACACCCAGGGGTTGCTTACAATTGAATATGGAGAAAACAAACATGTTGCCCTTGGAAACACATTGAAAGTGGACGAGACACAAGAAAGACCCGTGATTCAGTTCACATTGAATTCCCCAGGACAGGAAAAGGAATTGGAAATTTCCCCTTCGGATAAGTTTGCGCTAGTACTTACCGATCCCGACGCTCCCTCCAATTCTGACCATAAGTGGTCTGAGTATGCTCACTGGATTATCACTGACTTACTGTTAAACACCCAGCTGAACGAAGAAGCCTCTGCAGAATCCCTAAGTACAGTTCTCGATTATTCCAAGGGTAACGAGATCTTGAAGTACGAAGGTCCTGGTCCCCCACCAGGTACAGGTAAGCACCGTTACGTATTCTTACTTTTCAAGCAAGACCCATCGGTGTCGTACGAGGCTCCTCCAGATAGACCCACTTGGGGGACTAATGTGCCAGGATCTGGCTACAGGGACTGGATCAAGAAGCACGGAGGTAGCCTGAAGTTAATCGGATTAAACTTCTTCTATGCCGAAGATTTGAGCGAAGAGTGAGCGCTTAAAAAAGAAAAAAAAAAACAATAAGTATAAAAGTAAGAACGGTATCAAGGCTCTCTTAGCTTATTATATAGCACATTGTACAACATCACCGGCCAAAATGTTCTGTTAGATGTAAGAAGTGTGTCCTTTTCGACTCTATGTCACAATATGACGTACTTCTAAACGATCGAGTCCTCTTCCTTCTTCTCTTGAAAGAGCAAAAGAATTTCACCTAATGCTTTGCTGAGTAGTCGATCGGACTCACCACCAAACCTTTCCCCTTGCGTGCTCCTCTGTATATCGTTTCTATTATATCTATCAATTCCTGTTTATCTCCTACTAGAAAGTTTAGTTTGTTGTTGTTCCCGGTGCCAAAGTCACACATCATATGCTTGTTACGGTAAAAGAACATCACAGTGCACGGATCATAGAGCTCATACATTGAATTGAAATCGGGCACTTCGTCAATGTCACAGAGATAGACGGTAGCGAAATTTTTGATTTTCTCTGCAATGCCAAAGAGGAACTCATCCATGATCATGCATTCCCTCTCATACACTCTACCAAACCGAACTATCACCAACCTCTCATCTTCAGAAAGTATAGCTTGGTCTACGTGCCAACCTGTGTGTAAGTGAGGAAGAAAAACTGACCCCATGCCGTTGCTATTGGGTACTACAAGAAGCAAGAGAAGACTTTCTTATAAACTGGCAACTTCAGCGCTGTGGAATTTTTTTCTTAGCGGCTTTGCAACTTTTCGCAGAGGATGCAGGATGCATTTGCAACCACAAGCTAGTGGTGCACAAGAAGAGATAGGCCGATGGGTTCTTCTCCAGCAGTTCAGTATATAATCTTTCAAAGTTTCGGTAACGGGTGAATTCTTTTGTGTCCCTGTACAATTTGCATACCCATGGTGTTATTTTCAAAAGCCAAAGTCGAGAGAGATTTGCAGCTCTTGTTGCAGAATTTGCAGCCATCGGAGGAGCATGGTGAGGATTCTTTGGATTTACAAGGACTGACGGAAAGCGACCACGATGGCGAGCAGGCATATCTTAAAAGTATTTTATCGAACGGCTCGGATGAAGAAGAAAGTCTTGTATGTAAGGAAAAGATGCTGGACCGTCGTCGTCCTGAACGTGCTGGATCCATTAGACTGAAAATTAAAGACAACTTCAGCTACTTCTTTGGGGCAAAGCACGAGAAAGAAGCACCACCAGAGGTAGATAATAACGAAATTTCCACTGAAGCAGATGAATTAGAAGTTCCAGAGGTGGACTTCCCAATAGGTCGAGCAGCCATCACAGACCCCAACCAACGAGCAGTCTTTATGATGCAAATCGAAGACATCAGACGACAGAACGAGTATTTTTACTACTATAAATGGGTGCTATGGGAGCAAAGTAAAAGAGTGAATACAACTAATGGTTCTAGCTCTGGTGGCACGCTTAGCGCAGAAAAAATCATTGAAACCAACTTAGACCTAAAAGTTGCAGCGAAATACTTCAAGAAAAAGTTGAACGACGAAGACGGAACATTGATATTTATGAAGTTGGGCATTATTCCCAACAAGAAAACACCAAAGTTGATAAATAGCTCTAAGATAACCTTTCAGGTTCAAAACAAGCTTTCATATCAAATGTTGAAAGAAACGTTGGAAATAGTTCTAAACGACGAGTTGACTTCACCTTTGGTCTTGAATTGTAAGTATCACGTTATGCAAGCATCAGAATATGCAAGCATCAGAGGTAATAAGAATATCGCCAAATTTCCCATTTTTTTTGCAAAAAAAAGCCAACTGACACTTTCTAGCCTTTACCATACACATCTGTGGAGTTTCACACCGTAGAACAGGCTCCTACTCTGTCTTGTCTCTCTGGTTGCACCAGACTCCAGACCCACTACATAGTGCTATCGCACTTACAGAAACACTCGCAAGTTTCTTATCACCAGAGCTCAAGGATGTAGTAACTTCGGGGATCTTGGTGAGCAACAGAGATTTAGAAATCCAACCCATATACCCGTATGCCCAGGTAAAGCCATCTGCTCCAAAATGTCTACTGGATAGCCAAAGAAACGGCTGCAATCTGTAATATTGTGGGGTTCCACGTTCCTGCAGGCGGGCCGTTGATGCATATCTGCCCCACCTTTCGTATCAGCATTGAAAAATTTTCCAGCTCTTGTTGAAGATAAAAAAAAAAGAAGACAACAGTTCAAGAGTTGCCTACAATATACACCTTACCGAATTTTATACTTAGATTTAGGATGCCTGTTACAGAAATTGATTTGGGCATTACTGCTGATATGCACGTTCACTTAAGAGACGGTCCCATGATGGAACTTGTCACCCCTACGGTTAGAGAAGGTGGTATTTCCATCGCTTACATTATGCCAAATTTGGTTCCTCCAATTACGACCATAGATAGAGTCGTTGAATACAAGCAAAAATTACAAAAATTGTCTCCCAAAACTACATTTTTGATGTCATTTTACCTTTCCAAAGAATTGAGCCCGGAATTAATAGACGAGGCAGCCAAGATAGGAGCCATTCAAGGTGTCAAATGCTACCCTGCTGGTGTTACCACCAATTCAGATGCAGGAGTAGACCCCAACGATTTCACACCGTTTTACTCAATTTTTGAAGCTTTAGAACGTAACAACTTGGTTTTGAACTTGCATGGAGAGAAACCACCATCCAAGAACGAAGATATCCATGTCTTGAATGCCGAATCCAAGTTCTTACCTGCGTTAGAAAAATTGCATAAGGATTTCCCCAACCTTAAGATAATCTTGGAGCACTGTACTTCTAAGGATGCTATTGATACTATCGAAAAGATCAATGCTGGTTTGAAGGATAATGAGCCTGTAAGAGTCGGTGCTACAATCACTGCTCATCACTTGTCACTCACCATCGACAACTGGGCAGGTAACCCAGTAAATTTCTGTAAGCCAGTAGCTAAGTTACCTCATGATAAGCGTGCATTGGTGGAAGCTGCCACTTCAGGAAAGAGGTACTTCTTCTTCGGTTCCGATTCTGCTCCTCATCCATTGTCTGCCAAGGCTAGACACGTTGGTGTATGCGCTGGTGTTTACACCCAATCCCATGCTTTATCGTATGTGGCAGATGTATTTGATAAAGTTCAAAGATTGGACAATTTGAAAAAGTTTGTTTCGGATAACGGTAAGGCCTTCTATGGTATTAAGGATGACGAAGTAGTTAACCAAGACAAATGTATTTTAGTCAAAAAGCCAACGACTGTTCCTGAGATCTTTGGCCAAGGAGAGTTGAGTGTTGTTCCGTTCAGAGCTGGTGAAGAGTTCGAGTGGGGTGTCGAATGGAGATAATTTTGAATCTATATTTTTATATGTATATACAAACCTAAGTAGATTAATATTGGTATTATTATTACTGTTATTATCACTACAAAGTTTACTATTATTTATTGTATCTTTTATTAAGTATACATATTTGAAACATTTCACGATGTTCTCCCGGGATTAATTAAATTATTATTATATTAGAGTTGCTAGAAGTAAAATCAATTATAAAGATGCCTTAGTTTCAACGATAACACCGCTTGTCTTTTGGGCAGTTTCTTCCAAGGAAGATTCAGTACCGAAGTTCTCTTCCACAAGAGAACCGTCACCCAATAAGCTAATGTCGAAGCCATTATCAGTCAAGTAGTTAAGGAAATCATCATCTTCCTTGTTGATGGCATCTTGACCAACAGAAGGACAGAAGAAAATTGCCAACAAGGCAGAGAAAAGGCAGAGAGCGGAGGAAACGTAGAATGGAGCCTGGTTACCCTTAACTGTTGTGTCACCACCAGCGTTCTTAATAATAATTGGGAAAATGTAGGTACCAACGAAGGCACCAATCTTACCGACAGCAGCAGCAATACCATAATATTGACCACGAATAGGAGTAGCAGAGGTCTTGGAAGCCAATAACCCAATATTGTCACCTGGACCATATTCACCTAAGGCAGTAAAGATACCATAGACAGCAATAAAGGCACCAACGTGCTTGGATAAGTGCTCGTATAAAGCAGCCATAATGAAACCCACAATACCTTGTAAAAAGGTACCCAAGCCCAAGGTCAAACGAGGTCCAATGTAATCAGCTGACAAGGCACCCAATACGAAACCTGGAATGTAGAACAAGTACAAGACGACATTCCATCCGTAAGTCTTGTAGATATCACCATCTGGAATAATTCCACTGATAATGGTGGAAGAATAGATACCAAATGAGTAAGCAGAGAAATCATAAATGAACCAAATTAAAGAAACAATCAATAATCTAAACCAGTAAAACTTGGCAATGAGCCAATATGGAACTCTTACACCCTTTCTGTTGAAGTTTAACTTTTCAAAAGCTTCACCTTCAGTGATCTTCAATCTTAAGAAGAACAAGATACAAGGAGGAATGGCACCAAGACCCAAGGTCAATCTCCAGACGACAGACAAGTGTCTTTCGGAGAAGATCCACAACAAGACCAATGGAACGAAGGCGGAGACAATAAATCCCATATCGATCATACCGTTGGTGAACCAACAGAAGTATCTATTTCTGTGACCAGCAGGTAATTGGTTAGCAAATTCTGCAGAGATAACTGACGCAGTTGGATATTCTGCACCAATAAAAATACCCAAGAAGAATCTGAACACGGTCAAAGCATTGAATAATCCTTGCACACTACCATTGGCACCCCAAGTACCAACAGCGGTCAATAAGGTGAAGATAATCAACATAATGTTGACGAAGAGCATACCCTTCTTTCTGGAAATACGATCAGAAACCCATCCAAAGAACAACATACCAACAACAGTACCTGCAAAGGCAATGGAGGCAATGTTTGAAATGGCAGTCGACTTCTTGGCTTGCTTGGGGTATTTTTGCTTGATGATTGCTAAAGCAGTACCCATGGAAGAGTTGACATAACCATCAGAGAATAAACCAGCACCGGAGGTGAAAGCAGGCCATAATTTACCAACCTTAGTCTTGGTGACGATTTCGCCCAGGTCAAGACGATTTGGGTTATCTTCACGGGCCTTTTCCTCAATTTGAGTTGGAGTCTTCCCAATGGTGATTTCACCTGGGATATGTTTGGTCCAGCCTATGAAAAGGTCTGGAACCGAAGAGGGGAGATCACGAGTTGACATGTCTTAAGGAACAAAATGTAAACTTATTAAAATTTGTTTGAAAACTTTGATGATCCAGTATCAAGATCAAAAACATAATGAAAACCAAAAAAATTGGAAGTTATCACCTTCCTTAAATAGAAAAGTCGGGGTCCAAGGAAATTTCGAGCATGCAGCGTTTTGGCACATTTGTAGAATGGCCCCAACGAGCGGCTCGGTTTTTTATTTTTTACATGCACCTCTTAATGCACAGCATTTTTCCTTTTATTTTTATTTTTTTTTCTTTTTTTGTAGCCAATTCAATAAGTTTTTAGAATTGGCTTACTCTAACGTGGTGGGTACAGACTGGTTCAGCTCTGGTTTCATCGCATGAAGTGAAGATATTGCAATGAGGTTGTATCACTATTTAAAGGCGGAGCGGCTGCGCACAGCGGGTACTTTTGAGGAATGTTTTCAAGGTGGCTGCCCCATAGAACATTGGGCAGACTTGGGACAATTTGGTTATTTCGAGAGGTTAAGAGCATGTTGTCTGAGTTTGAAGAGTATGTGCAGAGAAGGAAAAAATAAAAAAAAATAGCTAAAGATAAGGCCCCTCAGGGAATAATACCTTATTTGGGTATATAAAAGTGAATAGCTCTATGTATAGGGCAACGAAGGAACAATATAACCAAAATCGATATGTATTCAAGATAAAACAGAGCTAGAGCAATTCGCTAAACCTGTTGGTTTCACCGCCGTTACCACGCTGCTTACTCGCTTGAATTAAACGCACCTGTTAGTTAATTGGCACGTCAAAATTTTTTTTTTTTTTTTTTTTTTTTTCGTCTCAAGGTGACACACGACATTAGCACGTTGTGTATTCATGAGGGCCATGTGGGGAGCAATTAGTTAATTGCAAGGCATTATCAAGGAAACGAAAATAAGAGATTCAGCTGCAAGGAAAAAACAAAGTGAAAAAAAAAAAAGATGAAACAGGGATTAATAAAGTTATGCGTGTAGAACCACGTTTCTCGTATAAACTTATAACAATGACAGAGGTATTACAATATATCTAGAACTTTAACCTTAAGAGCTTCTCCACATTCTTTGGGTTTCACCAATTCAATACGTGAACGTCAAAATCTTGTGAGATTTAGTAATGTCCGTCCGTCGTGTACGGCTGATACGAATACCTATTTCTCGTTTTTTATTCTGAAACAATACGGTTACCCAACTAGGATGTGTCGTCTGTATCCTTTTGAATGAACTAGCTGTATGTGCGAAGCAAGTAGGCAGTTTTGGATTAAGTATTAAGCCGAAAGTAAAAAAACTGAAAATTAATAAACGAAAAAAAAAAAAAAAATAAAATAAAATAAAATAAAAGTTTCTCTTCTGCTGTGCCACTAATATTTTGGTACTTACCTTCCTATTTCATATCGAGTCTGAGGCCATCTGCAAAGAAGCTCCGGCTTGACACACCGGTGCTCTCAAGTGTTAAGGTTTATTCACTCCATAGCAACTTCCGATCGTTCCAATCAGTCCGATTTTGTGTCATGACTTTTTTTTTTATTTTTTTTCGTCTTATCTTACTCTTGCAGGGGCCTTATCAGGGGAAATTTCCCTTCTCACTTAGCGAAAGCCAAAGTCATCAGCAAAGTACGGGAATGTGTTCCTTACTGTACCACTTTTTTTAAAGTATATCATTGTCAAAAATGTACGCCAATTTAGTTTGAAGCTAGTGTGACAATTGCCCTCTCCGCTTAAATATCATCTAAGTTGCTACTCTGGGGAAGTTTTACACCTAAAACTAAAGTTAAACTCCTCCAAGAAAATAAAAAAAAAAAAAAAATTACCAGTACGTGAAAAATAAAAAAAAAAAATAAAACGAAGATGAAGAAAGCAGAAGTTCCGTATATAATCTTCGGAAAATATTTCTAATTTTAGAAATTACTGAATCAGTGGGGCAGGGGTAGATTTTACTGATCTCTTAATGGACTGAGGAGAATAGGGCCCTTTCTGAGATGAAGCTGACGCTCTCTTCCTCTCTACTCTTCTCTTTTCTTTTCTTTTATTTTTTTTTTTTTTTTTCTCATAATTAATCTCATGTACCTTTGGTCTAAAGTAACGCATATCGATTACCTAATGCGATCTACCGTACATGGTGAAAATTTGCATGTGATAATGAACTAGGCAAATCATATAGCACTTTACAAATCACCAATTTATTCTGAAGAAGCCGATACAAGAACTTGAATCAATTGCCAAGATGGAAGCTCAATAATATGTCAAGGTTGACGTATTTTCTCAGTTCCACTTCAGTTAGGCTTTTAAAATAAATATAGTCGAAGCGAAAGCTTAAATTTTGCAGCTTCGTTCAAAAAATAATGAACGAGAAAATTATAGCGAACTAAGCATAATAAGCGTCGTATTTTGGCGATCTTGTTGGGTTCTTCGAGCTGAATAATATTCTATTGTTTAGCTCTGCATTACTTAAACCTACTGCTATCGAATTTGCCTGTGATTTAGTAGTTTTTTTTCGTATGCGACTAATTTTCTCAACAATAAGGTAAACGGAGATAAGACATGTAGCAGCATGGCGAGGCTACCACTTTATGATAGCACAGAAGACAGGTTACCAGATTCAGAATGTTCTTACCTTCACTACACATATATCCAAACTCCATAAATAAATGATTGGGAGTATAATATATTTGATCACTTTTGTATCGTTCCTCTTGTCACTTGCTTTAAGCAGTTAGGTGGATCTCCCTACATTCAATTCGGAGCATTTTAGTAAATCGTTTGTGCTGTAGTAGTGGTTTCTATGTAAATGTTCAACAACATTAAATACTTGCAATATAACTTGATTCTAGCGTCTGACTGATTTCTTAATTCGGACATACTCAGCTGGAAAAGCCAAAATCGGCTTCTCTTGCTTTCATAGTTACCATTTTAAGGAAAAGAGTCGCCACTCACTTTCGCAGAGCGTACGCATATTTTCTCTCAGCTACTCAAAAGATGCAAAATATGATAAATCTATATTATTAAACAATTACCAACAGCAAAGCATTCCAATGCAAAGCTCACAGTGTGTAACTTTGCAAGCATTCAGTCAATGTATACAACGTACAAATTAGCGGTGGAACTCACAATTTCTTGAAGACGTAGTCGTCGTTGGCGTGATGCGTACAGCTTTAGCCTTGGCCCCCAAAAAACTCGCTAAAAATAAGTCGCTACAATACGAGCTAGCCCCACACATTAACGTACACATTATCCCAGAAAAAAACTTGGGCTACGATTATACCTTTACATTCTTCCCTGAAAGTGACTCATACCATTTTTACATTGAGTGAATCACGGTAGCTTGCCTTCGATTGATTTGTCCTTCAGCGTCATAAATATTTTTTTTGCTCCTCTGCATTTCATGAGTCAAAACTTAATATAAAGCATAAAGACCCCACTTGGAAAAAAGAGCGTGATTATAATATCAAAAAACACATAGGATAGCAGGTAACATATTGTAGCGATGAGTGTTTTCGATAAGGTTGCATTTAAATACCTCAATGGTGTTTTGGAGACATCAAAGAAATACAAGACTTCAAATGATATAACAAGAGAGAATGTGAACCTTGTTGTCATAACATTTGTACATGAAATGGATAACTATGGCTATGCGGTTGAAAGAGAAGTATACGAATACTTGAGTGGATGCAGTTTGGAAGCCATTGCTAACGTTTTAGAAATCGCTAAGGAATCGGTGGGCGCAAACGTTAAGCATAAACCAATGTACCCCAATTTTCCAGAACAGGTTTTGAGACTCTCAGAGGTCGAATTGTTCTTCAATGCAATAATACATTACTGGAGTGGAGGAAAGTTGATAATAGAGACTGAGGATATTAAGGCAAGATCGCTCATAACTGAAGAAAATAAAAAGACTCATATTAAACTAGTAAGTGAAGATGATCTCAAGCAGTACTTCTTCAAGTTACTTGGTTCAAAGACATCTATTCCTGCGAGCTTGAAGGAATTTGTTGAGCTTGGAATTTCAATGGGTTGGTATGGTGAATTTTCTGGTAAGATTCCCTTCAAAGAAACTTTATGCCTTGTTGCTGTCTACAAGGTTACTCATGATGAGCCAATTGACGATGTAGTCGAAACCACCACCGATATTCTCAGAGTCATGGCCGCTCTTTCCGATAGTGATATTGAACTAAAGACAAAGGTTAAATTCAAGTCAATGAAAAGAAAAACGAGGAGAATTCTCGTTAGTGCATTGGAAAAAGTGATCAATGTAAATGATGTAAAGAATTATTCAAAATTATGGATCATTGCATTCCATGCATTGCATATTAGTGAATATGGAGGGAAGTGCGCCTCAATCGCTAAACGATACAGAAATGAGAACAATGTTTCCACATTTGACACTTTGGTGGCAGAGGCAATAAAGAAGGGACAAGTAATTGAGGCTGTGAGCTATTTGAAAGATAAGCCATCTGTTTTCTCCCGTGCGTTAGACAAACTTATTCGTGACTCTGAAGGAAATAAGACTCTAGAGGATCAAATATTAAAGCTGTTTGAAGATGTGGTGAATGGAATCGAAACTAAAATCTTGCTTCAATTGTTGGGACATTTCCAAAATAGAAATTTGAGCTTAGGAAATAGAGTGGTGACAACCGGAGGAACCAAAGGAAAAACTTTAATTGTACCCGAATTGGTACCTCTTTCCACTGAGGTGGTTACGAAAATTTTAAGTATAATCATGAGAGGTTTGAAGAACCAGTACGAGCTTAAAGAAGACCAATTCAAGGGCAAGCGTAAAGTATACATAGCTCCTGAGGTGGAAAATGTGTTGTTACCTCTCCAGTTAGCTTCCATTTCGGAAACAAAGAGGGCTATCGCCCGTGGATCAAAGCTCTCTCTAGATGTTATCCCGGAGGACTCAGAGAAGAGTATTATTCGACTCTTTATATACTGGGTTGGTCAAGACATAGATTTATCCGCTTTCTTTACCAATGATGACTTTTCAGAGACTACCAACGTGTCATATACGAACCTAAAAAATTCCTTTGCTATTCATTCAGGTGATATAACTAATGCTCCAAATGGAGCATCTGAATTTATTGATATTGATATGAATTTGGCAATAGAAGCCGGTCATAGATACATTGCAATGTCTGTATTCGTTTTCAATGGACCAAATTTCGTTGACCATAAAACCTGTTTCGCAGGTTACATGCTCAGAGGGGAAATGCAAAGTGGTGAAATATATGAACCTTCGACTGTCCACAGAAAGTTCGATATAACCAGTGAACTGAGAAAAACCGTAGCTTGTTTGTTTGACATGAAGGAAAGAAAATTAATTTGGATGGACTCTACATTACCAGGAGGGAATGCTGGTGGTCAGCACAACGTAGAATCCAACCAGGAGGTAATAATGAAGTTTTTACAGGCTTTCATAGCGTTGGATAAAAAGAAGGTAAGTATTCCAGAACTTGTGAAGTTGCATATATCCGCCAGTGAGGGGGTAGAATTGAGCTCGATTCAAGATGAAGAGACTTTTGTAGTTGGCTTAGGAGAAGGCGATCTTGATGTGTATGATTTTGCAGAAATTAACTCGAGGTGGATATAAGTAATATTAGCTTGTATAATACAAAATTTGGGCATAAAGGTAGTCACAATGTGTAGTGGAAAACTGTCAACGCTTGTATCAACGTTGACGTCGAGAGAACCCAAAATTTGTTTTATTGCTTCATTATTGTTTGACTTTCCATACGCTTATTCTTCTTGAGTGGTTACTACAATTATTCACTATTAAACCCTTTATTGTACAGCTATATAAATTTTATATTTTTAACTTTTTATCTTCTTTTTAAATTATAATGTATAAGATTTTCTTTTTGACTCACTAATTTTATATTTATTTTACTTTGATTTTTTTCTTTTTTTCATTATTCGTTTGGTTTTATGTTTGCTTATCTGTTGATTGCAGATTCTAGTTTTCCATGGAAGCATCTTCGAAGTCGTCTTCGTCTTCGTCACCCAGTTCAATTTCAATGCTGTACAACTTCTTTGGTTTGCTGACAGTTGGAATGATGATTTCAAGCTCTTCGTTCTTGAAGACAGCTCTGACTTCATCAAAGTCGATCTTCTTGTCGAACAGGAAGTGCTTCTCAAAGTTGATTTCGTGGTTGGCAAAGTCCTTTATTAATTCTTCGGTGTCTTCAGCAATTTCTTCTTCTTTTTCTTCTTCACAGTCATCGCAGTCGCAGTCGTGGCAGTCGTCACATGCTTCTTCTTTGCAGGTACAGTCTTCTTGACAGTCAACACAATCTTCGTCACATTCACCACAGTCTTCTTCGCAACTGTCACAATCACAGTCGGATTCAGATTCGGATTCAGATTCGGATTCGGATTCGGATTCAGATTCAGATTCAGATTCAGATTCTTCGTATTCTACATCTTCGTCATCTTCTTCACCAGTGAAGTTCAACTTACCCTTGATGATTAATTCGTTGTCTTCCTTGGAAAAATCGATCTTCAATTCTTCCTTGACTAAGGCTGGGAATCTGATGTTCAATTTGTAGGTGTCTTCATCAATTTTGGTTAACTCACAGTCTTTGCTGTTTTCCAAGTCTCTAGTCAAGTCAATGATGTCGACATCTTCTTCGTCTTCTTCGTCATCTTCTTCAACTTCAGAGTCATGTGCAAGTAACATGTCGTCTTCTTCCGTTATTTCTTCATCGTCACTTTCCAGGCTTTCTTCATCTTCATCTTCAGCTTCAGAAGAATAAGAATCTGGTAAATCGAATCTGTGTCTGTAAATGGTGACACCTTCTTCGTCATCGGAAGATGATTCGTCGTCAGAGTACTCAGTTCTACCTTCCAAAGCATCTTGGAAAGCTAATCTAACAGCTTCAACCTTCAAACGGTCACTCAACTCCTTTTCTTCATCAGTGTCTAATTCTAAGTCGTCTTCGTCATCAGATTCAGATTCAGATTCGGAGTCAGATTCAGATTCAGATTCAGAGCTAGATTCGTATTCTTCACCAGCAATTTGCCTAAGAGCATCGGCTTGCAATTGGTCGTTCATGTCGATGATATCCAAGATATCTTCAGGTTCAACATCAGAACCAAGTTCTATTTCGATGTCGGAGTAGTCGCCTTCGGAACCACTGTCAGAGTCGTAGTATCTGACAATCTCATTGTTTAAGTCACCAATGTCAGAGTCATTCTCAATGGCAGCAACTTCATCGTCAGAAGAGAAGTAGACTTCTTCTTCGACATCTTCAGAGTCAATAAATTCACCTTCTTCTTCTTGTTCTGGATGGTCATAGATGTTGTTGTTAACGTAGTAGACAACATTATCTAATTCTTCAGTGGATGAAGAGTTGTCGGAGTCGTTGTCAGAGTCGGAGTCGGAGTCGGAGTCGGAGCCGGATTCTTCGACGTTGTCATAAAACATAATAGTTTCATCATCATTGTCTTCATCGCTTGAGGATTCTTCTTCTTCGTCGTTTTCGCTTGCAGATTCAAAGTCGTCTGAGTTGTAGTAGACAACTACACCTTCGTCGTCGTCTTCAATTTCGCTTTCACTCTCGTCACTGTCGTCACTTTCTTCATCTTCGTTGTTTTCTTCTAAATCGAAATCGTAGACCTTTTCTTCATCTTCTTCTTGTTCAGCTTCAGATTCAGTTTCTGGTTCTTCAACATACACTAAATCCTTTGGTTGTTGATGGAAATATTGTCTGTACTTGTTATTCCTTTTGGAACCTCTGGAAGGCTTGGAAACACTGTACTTTCTGTTGGATAATCTAGCCATCTTATTCTATTAAATGTTGTGTAAATGAAAATGAAAATAATAAATATATGATAATAAATATACTTCTAATGCAAAAGTTGAATGTAAAAGTAGATAATAAGAATAAAATGATGATAAGCAAGAAAAGAACTGTATTACAAATACTTATAACACTTGACCTCATCTCGCTCGCGATGAGCTACTCCATTTTTGAAAATTTTCAGGAGTGTATACAGACGCATTTTTCATGCACGATATTAACGTGCATATATTTTGCCAGCACGTAGTTGCTTGCCATCGGTGAAGAACGTTCTAGTGCTCCCGCAACTGATGTTTTGGAACATTTTTCAACCGGAGGGAGTCAGAGACGCGTATCTTATGGCATGGTAGCTACAGATACTATGCATGAGTGCAAATACAGAGCAATATGGTGCTAGCTGGAACGTTCTATTATTATGGTGTTTACATGGTGTCCAACTACAGTGGCGAATTTTCTTTTGGCGATGGTTCGCAATTGTTCCTTAAAATTCTTTTTTTTTGTTCGTTTATTTTTATTGTATTTTATTTTTTTCATTTGCTTCTTTTTTTATCTTTTACTCTTACGCCGAGAGGCTGAATAACACTTGCTAGAAAGAGGGCAGCGACAGCCAAGATTTTATTTTTGTATTAGGGACTTGCATTATAGCGATTCTTAATTGTCCATACTTTTTTTTTTTTATTTATTTCTTCGCTTAACCAAGATATTCTCTCTGCTCTTTACTGCCAGTGCCCTCTATCGTATACTCCAAAAATGCAACCCGCAATGGCGCTGGCTATCTTTTTTTTTTTTTTTTCTTTTTGCCTCAACAATCTATTCCAGCCGTTACCCGGCCAAACAATCACTATAAATACGACCGGATCCCAGTAAATCCTTCGGATTGTATATATTTTGAAAAGACCAAATCTCTTTGCCTTTTGGCTTAGATCAAGTGTAGTATCTGTTCTTTTCAGTGTAACAGCTGAAACGTCATCATTGATGACTTTTAATTATGTTACCTTACTTTTTGGATATAAGTGGACGGGATCGATGAGCTTGCTCACACCTATCCACACCGTGTCGTTGCTATTACACCTTAGGCTTCTGACGCAATTTTTGGTTGACTTTGTGAGTTCATAAAGTCCATTAAACATTGTGCCATTAGTGTAGATAACTTTTTACCCAATTGAGATAGATCTTCTTTCATTAGATGACTCCTATAGCTGTAATTGAACGAGAGATCCTCTACATGAACTATATTTTTTCAAACGGGTGAATCTCTCGCACCGAGTGCAACCTTTTATACGGAACGAGGTTCCGATGAGCGATATGTGATGGGTTACTTCACGTGGAGTAAGTTATTTTCTTCATGTTAGCTGCGCACTCTGTAGTTGAATTTCTATACGTCGCTTAGATACTTCTTTGCATCGGATGTACGTATCAAGTGACCTCTTTTATTTTTATTTAAAGTTTCTGTAGCAAAAAGTATATATCCTTTTTTTTTTTTTTTTTTTTTTTTTTTTTTTTTTTTTTTTTTTTTTTTTTTTTTTTTTTTTTTTTTTTTTTTTTGATTTCATTTTATTTTATTTTATCTTCCATTCATTAACCACCTTATCTTTCAGAACAAAGGGATTCTGAAACTTTATATTGCACCGTGTCACCGCCTTACAAATAGGAAATACTTCGTTTAAGAAACGGGAACGAAATTAATCATTAGCCAAAACATCATCTATACCATCTTGTCGCCTTTGTAAGCAACTAGACCAGGACGGTGTCATACATAATTTTATCCCCAATATGGATGACAATGATGAGCTGGATAGCTCCATTAATTTCCAGAATAAGCCTCCTCTATTTCCAAAATATGACAGCAATTTCCAAACCACTTCCCCGGATACCTACCAAGGAGGTAAGGATGACATATCAGACGACGGCGACGACTACTCAGCCAACTCTTTGCAGTCAGAGGAGAACCGCTCCATTAAGAACCTAAGAAAAGTTTTGTTCAAACCTGCAGACTTCATGGAGTCAGTGGATTTGTCAAATGTAACACCAAAGAACTTACAGACTCAGTACGAACCGGATTCGGATGAGGACGGAAGTTCCGTAGCAAATAGACTCTCTTTAGACTCCTCTGTAATAGATCAGATGGATTTGGGAGATCTAGAGGAATCTAAATTCAAGTATTTACTGGCATACCAGAAGAAGAAGAAGGCTAAGTTTGCTGTAGTGCGACCTGTGGATATAGGAAGTGCGGACGACGGGGACGGAGGAATCCCCTTGCAAGTCTTGGACAACTCTTCTGTGTTCAGTCTAAGTAAATTGGATGACTTTACTAGATTCGTAAGGCTGTCTGAGATAAACGATGCTATTTTTAAGAAATTCTCCAAAAAGCATGCTGACAGTGCTATGACAACTAATGTTTTGGACGTTTTACCTCCTACAGGTTTAGGTAGGGATTACGTTGGTAACTTTGAAGACGATCAGAACTCTTCAAAAGCACGAGAAGCCAGAAAGATGTTTCTGAAATCAAATAAAAGTTCCTGGTACAATTTGGACTGGCAGAAGAAGCCCAGTGCCTTAAAAAAGAAAAACACGGATATCCAGGAAATCTCCTTCCATTCAGCCACCCCTTCATCTTCCACTGACTCAACAGGCGGTGGTGTAAACGGCGAGAGGGGCGGCGAGGAAAAGCCAGCGACTTTAAAGAGGAAATTAAAAGTTAGACACTTGCAAATGATTTCCTTTGGTGCTACTCTAGGTGTAGGGTTATTTTTAAATAGTGGGAAGGCACTTACTTTAGCTGGAGGGTTTGGGACGCTTCTTTCTTTCATAATCTGTGGGATTATTGTCCTAACAACGATGATATCCTTCTGCGAGATGGTCACCTTTGTCTCCGTGATCGATGGTGTTTCCGGCTTGAGTTCAAGGTTTGTTGACGATTCATTTGGGTTTGCAGTAGGGTGGCTCTATTTTTTCAGTTTTGCCTTTGGGCTTACAGGAGAGATAGTAGCTAGTGTTATCATGTTGAGCTACTATCCAGAGTTAAAAATCTTAGAAAATAAGGCATCGTGTGCTGGATTCGTTACATTGTTTCTATTGCTAACGTTTGCAAGTAACTTAATCGACGTCAGAGTCTTCGGAGAGGTGGAGTACATTTCAAGTTTCATAAAGTTAATAAGCTGTATAATGATGATCATAGTGATGATTGCTTTGAACACTGGTTCGATAGGTTCGGGTTCAAAGATTGGGTTTAGATATTGGACTTACAGCAAGTCAGACTTTTCTCATAATTTAATATTTGGCTTGTTTCGACCAACTTTCAATTTACAAGATGATGGAACCAACGAGGGTGGAATAGGAGGCGATACTGGCAGATTTTTATCGCTCTTAGTTGCAGTTTTGGTGGTATCATATGCTTACAGTGGTACTGAAATTGTCTGTATTGCAGCTTGTGAAGCTCAGAACCCTAGAAAGGCTTTACCATCAGCTACTAGAAGAGTGTTTTGGAGAATATTAATCTTCTATTGCTTGTCAGCATTTGTCGTGTCGCTAAACGTTTATGCCGGAGATCCAAGATTATTAAGGTATTACCTGGGAAGCACAGGGGTTTCAGACGATCAATTTGCCGATAATTATGCAATAAAATATGTAGGTGGCTCAAACTGCCACGATCTGGCTGCAATCTTTGCAGGATTTGGAAATGGGTCTCAGCTGCCTTGGATTGTTGCCTTGCAAAGTGCAAAGCTCTGTAATTTTGCTAGTGCAGTCAATGGGTTCTTGGTGTTCTTTGCCGTTAGCTGTGGAAATGCCCAGTTGTATGTTAGTTCTAGGACATTGTATTCCTTGGCTTTACAGAAAAAGGCACCGAAATTCTTAACCCACTGTAATTCACAAGGAATTCCATACAATGCTGTTTTGATATCGGGGTCGTTTGGTCTCATTGCATACCTTTGTATTAACGAACAGGCAATCAATGTTTTCCAAAATTTGACTCTGATTATTTCATCATCAGGTATCATAGTATGGTTTGCAATGTGTTTATCATTCATCAGATTTTATTACGGATTGAAAAGAAGACCGGACATCATGAGTAGAGATGATAAGTCGTATCCATACAAATCCCACTTTCAGCCATATAGTGCGTTTATTGGATTAATTGGGTCTGGGATAATCATTCTCTTAATGGGTTTTGTGGTCTTCTTAAAGGACGAATGGGATACGTTGTTCTTCTTCTCAAATTACGGAACATTGATTGTCTTTGCAGTGTTATATTTTGGTCACAAGGTGATAAAAGGAACTAGAATCCCCAGCTTGGAAACAATTGACTTTGATTCCGGAAGAAGAGAAATGGATAGTTACATTTGGGACGGAGGAAGGGAGTATAATTTAAAAAGTTTAAAGGATTTAACCCATAAATGGGCGTCATTTTTAGCATAGAGTCTATAGAGTTAGCAAACTAATAGTGAATATAGTATAATGAGGAGTAAACATGGGGGCACTGAGAAATTAGAAATGAAGAGGAACTAGTCTGCTTTTTTTTTTTTTTTTTTGCACCCAATCTAACGTAGAGTAGCGAACATTTTTTGCTGACTACTTGAGCCTGAAGAAAGAAAGATTAATTTGAAATGGTTCTGGTTCCAGATATGCATCCTTCCGGATGGGGTATAACTGTTTGTTCAAATTTTTTGCCTGAGGAAGTTCACTATTGTTGTATTTCGCTACCTTCTTTGTTTAAGCTTACATTGCTAATAAACAGTCAATACAATCGAAGTGCCCCACTTTCAGAGTTAACGTGCACCCCACTTTGGATCTTACCACAGCCAAATTTCAGGGAGAATGCACGCGCCTGTCAGTAGAGAGTCTCATTACTGGTGCCCAAGAGATAGGTCCCCCCAAGTACAATTCTTAGCTATATAAAAAATAAAGCAAAAAAGGCAACCCGTTCTGCTCAATTAGAGAGGAGATGGTTTAAGTCCGTCGTAGCACCCCATGCTGGGTCGATGATTCCATGGCAACAAGGCATGTCCAATGCCTCAATTAGACGCTCACGCACTCAATTTACCCCAATTTGGACCGCGAGAGGCATTGATATGCATGAAAAATTAGCCTAATTTGATGCGGATCGTCAATTTTTCACTTTGGGGCTAGGCGGCAGCTTGTCCACACCAACACCTTATTTAAGACCAACTCATACAAAAGGGAACACCAGTGCACTCGATTTAATTAGGGGATCATTGGCATAATTTTTTTTTTCTTTTTTGTCTTCAATTGTTTTCTTCATTTTTTGAATATATTTTTATTTGATAAACGAATCAACGAAGCTAAGGGAAATCATGTGGACGCCTACTGATAGTTTCCTTAGAGGTAAGATTATCAAGCCATTCTTACCATTTGAGAAACACCCAAATTTACATAATGACGATTTGAAAAACTTGTATCCAGGTGATGATGTTTTCATTTTCGAGACAAAGGACGAGCGCTGGGCACGTGGTTACGCTATTTCCAAGCCATTCCCCAATGATTTCACCATTACTTCAGTCAACTTGGATGATTTACCAGGTTTGGACATCAAGGTTGTTGTTTTCCCTTTGAAGTATGTTGATATTTTGGAAGAAGTCCCAATTACCAAATTAGAAGTCAACAAGAACTTCAACAACATTGCCAATGAAGGTGAATTGGTTCCAACTATTCAGGACTCTGAATTTGCTCATAAGCAAGCTGTTGATGGAACCTTCGATGCTGAAGACTTGGCCTTGCAATCCGGAACCCAGAAAAGAGTCTTGATGCCAACTTTGCCAATGACCACTTTCAATGACGGTGACCTTTTGGGAGAAATTAAGCACGCTATCAATTTATTGTCTTCCCATATCTTTGCTTTATACTCTATTGGTGAGTTTAGATTATTTAACAAGTTATCCTTGATCTACTATGGCTTGGATGAAACTAGAATTAAGTTATCCAACAACTTGTTGACCAAAAATGAAACTCAAGTTGCCAATGAAACCGCCACTTTCTTATTGGCCAAAATCAGTAAGAAGTTGGCTTCAAGAGCTGCTAGATTGAACGCTACCTCCTACGATTTGGATAACCAAAATACTGACATTTCTGGTTATAAGGCGATTTTATCCAGAGATGCCATTACAGGTAACTTGTTATCTAACGACAACGAGATCCCACCGGTGATTGCCTTAAATCAAGTCTTGTGTGCCTTGGCTCCAAATTTCCCAATCAATGCTCATATCAACAAGCTTGAATACTCTTTGGCTCCAAGACCAAATAAGAACTTCTTCCCAGATCCTCCATCTCATATCTTGGTTGATTTCAAATCTGTTTCAGGATCCTCTGCTTATCAACCTCCAGGATTTTGTGGTATGATCGCCTACTTGTACTTGAGAAATAACCGTAAGAGATTAACTGAAGCTTTCGCAGTGCACACCAACTCAGTTGAAGATTTGGTTCATGTTGAAAAGATCTCAGCTGCTCTTTTCAAGAATATCCCATCTAGTGAAATTGAAAATAGCAGAGTTTATTTGGTTGCTGTCTTGACTGAAGAAGTTGAATTAAACTTAAAGGAAAGCAATGCTCAACAGATTAGAAGAGTTAAGAAAGGTATTGCTGCAGGTGTTGCCGATATCACTAGAATCTTCTCTCACAACCAAGGTTCTTTAGAAGCTGGTGAGTCTCACCAATTTACAATCAAATTGTTTGGATCATACATGAACCAGAAGAAGGGCCCATCCAAAATGATAAGTCAACAAGAAGAAGTTGATGGATTAGCCAACAATGGTTGGGGTGAAACCGTTGATAGAATCATCGCAGGTTCCAGTCATGGAATTGCAGTTAACCCAAGAGCTGAAAAGTTGATCATTTCGGTTAAAGAATTCAAACATCAATTCGTAGGTAATGTTGCCAACCCAATTGGAAGCTCTACTCCAATTGCTAGAATCAAGCCTATTTTCTTTGACCCAATTGCTGAAAATTATGAAAGAATTTACATGAGAATGGGTAAAGTTAGTTTATTGAACTCAATGACTAAAGATGATTTGATTACCTTTGAAGTTGCTACACCAAATAACGATATGATTACGTTTGCCAAGGCATCTAATCAACAAGAAAAGAGAAACTGGCAATTCGTTTCTGTCTTCCCAGATGAAGCTGTTGGTGAAATCATCAAGGTTAATGGAGTTTCTCTCAAGAATCCAAACAAGAAATTACCAAAGGAAGACCACATTGTTTTATCAATGTATATCAACGGTATTCTTGGCGGTGAAGGTAAATTACTTTACAAGTCAGGAAACAGATTGGTTGAATTCAACAAGAAGAAGTCCCATATCATTGAAATTGTTTCTTCTGCTCACAAATTACCAATTGCTCAAGTTGAAGTGTCAACTGAATACGTTGGTAAGATTTACAACAGTGATTTGTCAATTGATAACGTCTTTCAATATGAAAGATTCTTCAAATCTGGTCAAAAGGGTATTGATGAATTATCCAATTCATTGGTTTCCTTCACCAAGTTGGACATTTCTCAATTGGTTAAATATTTCCCTGAGTTATTAAGCTCTTTGTATCACATTGCTGACACTGCATTGACTCAACCAAAGCTGGCTTCAACTGAAATCTTACAAGATAATGTTTTCAAAGCCATTGTCCACTTGTTAGATACCATTTTCGGTAAGCAAGACCAATACTTGTACTTGGTTGAGACTTTTACTTCAAGATACACCAAATTACCACCAATTGGTATTTTCCTTTTGGAGAAGATTGCAGAAATCTTTAACAGGGCTGAATCCAATTGGAATGCTATGTCTAGAAGTTTGTGCAGAATTGTTTCCTTGTTGATGAAATTAGCAATTTCTTCTATGAACGGAGTTGCCAACATTGACTCGTCATATTTGGATGCATTGGGATCTTTAGTTAGATCTGCATCTCACTTTATTTCTATTCAGTCCAATACTTTGAACAGTGACCAAGTCTTGATCTTGGATATCATTGACTATGTTTTAACATTTAGTGTTCACCTCGATGAAATCAAGATTTTGGATTATGTTGTTCAATTCATTGACGCCATTGGAATCAGAGGTTTGGGTGCAAACGATGATGTTTCAGGAACGAGAAAGAACTTTAAGGACCATAGAATTATCATCTCTAAATTGTTGTTAATCCACCGTTTATTCGGAACCGATTTAGTTAAGAGCGCCAAGAGCAGAAATGTGTTAGTTAGCAAGGCCGTTGAGTGGTCATTCGAAGTCTTGTTAGGTCCAACTGATATTGATGCTTCAAGGTTAGCCTGTACTGTGTTGAATGCTGTTTGTAATTTATTATGGAACACTGTCTTTGTCGAAGGGCACAAGGAAGAAATCAACTTATGTTACTCCTTGAGTAAGTTCTTACCGTGTATTGCAAGAACTATAATCAAGTACAATAAGTTTACTCGTGGTAATGAATACTTCAAGCCAAAGAGAATCTTCACCCAATTGTATCCTACGGAATACCCATTCAAAGAAATTTCGATGGACCCTATTGTTAACGACGAAGTTCTTGTTGAAATCTTGGTTGAATTGGCTACAATCTTCTGCTTTGTCGCTAAGATTGGTAAGGAAACTGCAGGAAATGAAGGTTACTCTGAAATCTTGTCTAGGGAAATTGAAGATGACTACTTTGTCCCATCTAAATATCTTGCTGCCAATTTCGGAAATGAAGATCTCATTACTTTGATTTCTGGTGTTAAGTTAATCAGATTAGGTAAATTCTTCCCAGAAGATAAGTGGCTTTCGTTGTATGCTATTCTTTCGGAGGGCTCTTTGAGTTCGATGGAATTAATTAGACCTTTGTTAATGAGTCACTACATTCCTCCATTTGAAAACTCAGAATTGTTTGATAGAGTCATTTGGGGTAATTATTTAAAGACTTTAATTAGGTTGGGTACTTTAACACCAGTTTCCATTGAACATCTTTCAGATATTCCAAGAAAGGCTTGTTATCAAATCACCAACTCTATGAGAGATAGAGTAGCCTTTTTGGTTAACGAAGCATGGGATGGATTGGCATGGGAAGCAGTAGAGGAAGATGTCTTGAGATTCAATCTTTCCAAGTTTGGTGGTTACCAAGTTGAATTTATCACCAACGACTATGGTATTTTACAGGATTTGATGTTATTAGCATTACAAAAGAATTCTCAGTGTCAATCAGTTGCAGTTAAAATCTTATGGTCGATTATTGTCTCTGAATACATCATCAGTGACTCTATTGTGGATATTGAAAGAGAATGTCTTGTAGGATTGAATGATATTTACAACAGACATGCTTACAAGCCATCTTTGATCGAACAACAATCCTTGGTTGAAAGATTGAAGGTTACGATTAGATTAGACAGAGAAGATGAAGCATTTGCAATTATTTATAACTTCATTGACTCATTGTCAGGTTTCTTGGATGTTTTGAATGATTTGAATACAGTTCCAGTTGGAACTGAATTCGACGATGATAGAACCTTCCACAAGTTGAACATTAAGGCTTACTTGAAGAATGCCAATAAGCCAGAATTGTTCCACTCTTTTATTAGTACTATGTACGAAGATAATTTGAGTAAGAATGATTACATTCAAGCTGCTTTATCCTTGGAGTTATTGGCTTCCACTTACAGTTGGGATCACCACGAAATTGTTGCAGCTAGTTTCAGACCTAAATTCCCTGAGCAAACTTCATTTGAAAGAAAGGAAACTTTATTCAAGATGATTGCTAATAATTATGTCAAGGGTAACAGTTTGGAAAGAGCCACTGATACTTATAATGAGTTGTTAGATTCATATAATCAGCACACTTATGATTTGAAGAGTTTTGCTTATGTTCACAATAAGTTGGCTAAGTTGTACTTAGACTTAGAACTGTCAGATAAGTTGAGTCCATCATTCTTTAGAGTTGCGTTTATTGGGGCTGGTTTCCCACAAAACATTAGAGGTAAGGAGCAAATTTACGAAGGTTTGCCATTTGAACATATTACCTCTATCCACGAAAGATTGTTGAGAGTCTACCCTGGTGCTAGAATTGTATCAGATGATGTGGAAGCTAATAAATTGAAAGAAAAGGTTCAAACTGGTAGATACTTGCATGTCAGTACTATCGAACCAGTTAGTGAGATTTCTGATAAATTGTTCAACACTTCGATTGGTGTTAGACAATATGCTCGTAACAAGGATTTGAGATTCTTCACAACAATGAGAAAGATTCCTGGTGCCTCATCAGTTTTCGACTTATGGACAGAGGAAACTACTTATGAGACTCAGTTGTCATTCCCAACTTTGATGAATAGATCTGACATCAAATCTACCAAGACGGTTAAGTTATCGCCTTTGGACAATGCCATTAGAACCATTGTCAACAAAAACAATGACTTGATTCAATTAGAGAGTATGATCAACATTGCCTTCAAGGAAAAGACTGATTTTACTTCACTTTTCAATGATTTGTCCAGACAATTAGCCGGTACAGTTGATTCCCCAGTGAACGGTGGTGTTGGACAATACAGAACATTCTTCACTGACTCCAAGTACTTTGGAAAGGAAGAATATGCTCATAGTATTAGATTTTTGAAGAATGCTTTCAATGATTTGGCAATCATTTTGAACAGATGCTTACATTTGCACGGTAAGTTGGTGGCTCCTCTGATGAGAAACTCACATGAGGCATTGGTCGAATTGTACAAGAAGAATTTCCAAGAAGACATTGAAGCATTGAAGATTTCCACTGATTATGAGAACTCCAGTTATAATCATAGTATTTCCCACTACTCTCAAAGTCAACAGGCACCTTCACTTGGAAATGAAAAGAAGTCTATTTCTGGGTTATCTGGAGTGGGATCTAGGTTAACTAGAACTACCAGTAGAGGATCATCCAACTCTTCCAATTCAGGACTTTCTGGCCTCTCTTCTGACAAGTACACCATCAACACGATTGGTGGCCTTAGTCAAAAATCCAAGAGAACTGCAATTAACTGGAGAAACATGGTACAACGTAACTAGAAGAATCTAGCAAATAACAATTTGAGAATTTATAGTGACATTATTATATAGGTAATGCGTATTGAGATTGAGATTGAGATTGAGTTTGTAACTTTTTTTTTACTTTTTATTTTTATTTTGTCAGCTTATTGAATACGCTGAGTTTAATAGAGTTCAAAAAAAAAAAAACAAACGGAACCGAACATTGTCTTAAGCTGTTATAATAGGAACGCTTATGAGCTCACCAAGCTGCTCTACCAGAGGGCTCAAGTTTGCAGCCTTTTTGCAGTTTTGTGTCACACTTTCTGACACAGTGCGCACGTTACACAAAGCGCTCTTCAGCAACTCCCTTACCAATCAAAAAAAATTTAAACCAAATTTCCAAAAAACACTCACCTAGTGTAGTTTATCATCAATACACAGTTATAAGGCCATGTTTAGATTCGCAGTTCGTTCCGTCAGACCAGTCGCCAGACTTCCAGTCGCTTCCCGTTTTGTCCAACCAATTCGTGCATACGCTGTTGCTCCAATCACCAAGGATGAAGTCATAAAACGTTCATTTGAAGCCTTGAAGACTGTCGCCGCTTTACAAGAATCTGAAATTTCTCTTGAATCTTCTTTCCAAAAGGACTTGGCTTTGGATTCATTAGACACCGTTGAAGCCTTGGTTGCATTAGAAGAAGAATTCGACTTGGAAATCCCTGACAAGATCTCCGACGAAATCAAGACCGTTGGTGAAGCCGTCGATTACATCTTTGAAGAAGAACAGAAGTTGTAAGTGTCTACAAAAGATTTAAAGACGACCAGAGTAGAGAAGTGAAAAATGTAGAAAAAAGAGTAAAAAAAGAAAGTAAAGAAAACCATACGGGGATACGGAACGCTTCTTCTTAGGAACCCATTGTAAATATCAATCAATTATATGTAGTCAATGAGAAGAATTATTTAAATATTTAAATTTTTGTAAAAGAAGTGTAAAACTAATAACCTCGGTGTGCGACTATTACCGGAGAGGTGCAAGTGGGCATTTCAGCTAATTATTGGGGTATGCATTTTTTTCTCATTTAATGATTTTTTTTATTTTAGCAGCTTTTTAATTTTCGACTGTTTGCCACCAAAGTGCAAATATATTCTTTGTCAGTAGGTATAAGGAACCAAAAGTAGTACCTGGACCGATCGAAAAATGAGTGAAAGCGACAGCCTAAGCAAGGAAGTGTCAGACCTCTCTGTGGGAGAGCAAACGGAGCAACCCAAATCCATTCTCAGGCATGAAGATGAGGAGAAGGGGCCAGAGCACGAACAACTAAAGTCCATCCTCAAACATGACGATGACAAGGCAGCAGAGTACGACTCAAACAGTGATGAAGATGACGATGACGATGAAGACGATGTTAACGAAGAAGATGAACCTCTTCCTACTCAGTACCCAGGTACCATAATACCGGATGATCGGATTCAGGAAATCGACGCAGATGTAGACTTGGCAGCAACGTATCCAGATGATACCGATTACATAGACCTTATTCATCTTAAGATAACATCGATGGAAGCATTGAACTTGGAAAGATTCAGTCGACTTGAATACCTTTGCTTGAGACAAAACTTGTTGACTTCCATGTCACCAATTAAGCATCTCCCAGCAGATACAATGGAAGAGTTAGATTTGTATGACAATAGAATCAACCACATCTCCAAGAGTGTAAGCTTGCTTACCAACTTGAAGAACTTGGATTTTTCTTTCAACAAGATTAAGAATATTAAGCACCTAGAAACCTTAACCAAGTTGGAGAATTTATACTTTGTCCAGAATAAGATTAAAGAGGTCAAAAACTTGGAGAAGTTGACCCATTTGAAGAACCTAGAATTGGGAGGTAATAAAATTGAACGTATTGAGCCTGATTCCTTGAATCATTTGGAGAACTTACAACAACTCTGGTTGGGGAAGAATAGAATCAGTAAATTTGAAAACTTAAACAATTTGCATAATTTGAAAATCTTATCAATTCAATCCAATAGATTGACCAAGATTGAAGGTTTAGAAAACTTGAAGAACTTGGAAGAATTGTATTTATCACACAATGGGATCAGTAAAATTGAAAATTTGGAGGAAAACACCAATTTACAAGTTTTAGATGTAACATCGAACAAGTTGTCCAACTTGGAAGGTTTGCTGCACTTGACGAAATTGACCGATTTCTGGTGCTCATACAATCAGATTTCCAGCTTTGAAGAAATTGGTAAAGAGTTGGGTAAGTTACCTGAATTAGATACTGTGTATTTTGAAGGAAACCCCGTACAGACACAGAGCCCGACTGCCTATAGAAGAAAGTTGAGATTGTATTTGGGACCAAGCTTGGCGAAGATAGACGCAACGTATGTCAAGGAATGATGAAATTAGCAAAATAAAGTCATAGGACGACGGTATCACCTTAAAGATTTTGTACAAAATGCATTTGTGCCTGGAAATTACAGGATGTTATTGAAATTGTAGGCGGCATGTTGTACTTTGCTATCCTTCTCCTACACTGGGTAATAAGCAGAACGTGAACCCTTCTCTGTTGTACTTTCCAGTTGAGTACATGTTCTTCACTGGGCTTTATTCTGGGATCAAGTACATCTTTTCCCCCACTCTAGATGACTCTACTTGTACACTTTCGTCATCTTCCACTTTTTTCCTGGGTCAACTAACACCCTGCGATGAGTCAGTACTACTGGGGACCATAGTAGGGGATCAGTCCTTGCAGAAATCCATGCTGGACACAATCCAGTGTGGATCAGTTGACACCAGGGTTCAGCTTCGCTTTGAGGAAGTGCTAGATAAGTATATTGAGATAATATCCAACGACAAATGTGATCCGACGGATCTACCAGATCTTTACACTGAGTCCAGTGAGTTGAGCGACTTCTTGAATAGCACGACAAACCCTTTACGGGTTTCCAGAGCGATCAAAATATTCGAAGAGTCAATGAGGAGAGTTCCCTTGCGGAGTGAGACGCTGAAGAAGAGAAGGAAAAAGATTTACAGAAAGAAGGAGATAGAGAATAGTTAGAAGTATAGTTAGAAGTATAATTAGATAAACAGAGAGGGAAAGAAGCGCCAATACACATGATTACTACGAACCTTGTTTTTTATTTGAGTTGACCTTGCTCCATTCAGCAGGCTATTCGAGATTGGTATCTTCAGTCTTGTAGTTATCCAAGACTATTCTATATATAAATGATGGGGCAAACCCTCCAATGTTAGTGAGATAAATATCAATGTGTTCTGGAGGAACATAGTCGTACAACGGGTTGGTGATCACCTCCACATTATCTATTAATTTGTGGTCATCATAGTTTAACACCTTCCCAGAGTTTCCAACTTCTATCAAGTCATCTCTGTTGAAAGGATACAATGGTGAGAGTTTGATCAACCCTGCTACTGCAAACACAGGGGTCTTGTGTTCCTTGGCACACTCTACGACATTGGCGACTCCAGAATTGGTCAAACAGCCTCCATTGGCAAACACAGAACTGGATCCAATTATTACCTTACCTACTCTAGACATCACTGCAAAGGTAGCTGAGTCCGGTATCAATACAGTCTCAATCTTATTCTCAGCCAAAGTCTTGACAAACTTCCTGGCCTTAGCAAGGTCATTGGGGTAGTTTTCAGTAACCAACACAGTGAACTTTCTCTTGGCTCGGGCTTTGATCAAAAACTGCAATACAGTAGACGAGCTTGGAGTTGGAGTCAAGAGAATTTCATTATCATGAATCAAGTCTACAGACATCGATTCAATCCCTTCGTTCACGTTGGATATCTCATCAATCAAGTCCCTTATACCTTGGATAATAATGGAGCGCAAGTCACTACTTTGTTTCTTAGTCTGGTGATGTACTCCGGAGTCGGTATCACCGTTATTTGTAGAGAGTAACGAAAACATCGAGCTCATCATTGGAATGTCCTTGGAGGTGGTAGATGGGTTGGAACTGGTGACGTCTGTTTCTATTTCGTCTCTTATGAGGGCCAAAACTCGTCTTACTACATTTCCTACAACAATTTCTTTGGGCTGTGCTGCAATGAGAATGGTGCCTACCTTCCTGATGATTTTGATGAGGTCATATGGGTTAGTCCATCTGGCAGTGGAGATGACTCTCATGAGTAAGTGGGAGATGTTTAATGCTATGTTATTGGTTCCTTCGATTTGTCTTCTTTTCAACTGAGATACGGTCGGGTCCACGAGGGACAACACCTCGGGAGTTACAGACATTTAACTAGGGACGATAGGCTAAGAAATAGAGCGAATAACTACAGAGAATAAACAAGGATTAAATAAAAAAAAAAATCTTCGCCAACTTTTCGTGGTGATGATTCAGACTTTGATATTCCTGCACACAGACCATTTGGCAGCCTCTCTTGAAGACAACAAGAGAGCAGATAGTGGTTGTAAAAGACAGCTATAGAGTCACGAAGTCATCAATGTCTGGATTTAATCAAAATATAGACAAGAGTCTTGAACTCTTGTACGACCACTCGTCGCATTTCAACTTGTCAATTGATCTTATCCAAAAATTAGCGCAGCAGTTGAAGCTAGACACATTCAAAGACAAAGACGCATACACCCATGTGACAACCACATCTTCCGACTCCAACTTCAAGAGGTTATCGATTGCTGGCTCATTGATACTCATAGACATAGACTTCATAGATGATAACACGATTTTGAAAGTCTCCTTATCGCTGGCCAACCACTCAGACGATGGAAATAGCACTGATGCTAAATTGAGTCCCATCATAGGCAAAGAGGGAACCGACATTAGCACCTTTTTAGTCAAGTTGAATGGCAAGTCAAACAACTTGTCACTCATAGGGAAATCTGCTGAGCTGATATTGTTGCAAAATTTGACGGATAAGTCCAAGAAGTTGGTTCAATTTCCAGCCAACTTGCGCTACTTGTCATCGTTGGACCGCTTGTCGTTGCCGCAGCTCGATTTGTTTGTTTACCTTGACAGATTGGTGAAGGTGTTGTATAGTGTAAATGAAATAGAGAACGTTAAAGAAGAGTGGGAGTTCCCATTCACCAGCTCCATTGGGAAAGCACTGGCAAACGACTCTGAGTCGGGCAAGTTGGGCGTCTTCCTTAAGTTTTGGCAAGATTATCGGTACATAAACCACCAAGCTACGAGTGAAATAGCCGGGAACCTGTATAAACTTTTGCTTCGGATATCCGACTTGAAAGAAGGCGCAGAAGCGCTTGGAGGCGATCTCTTAAAGGAATCCTGGAACATAGATGGCAGCCAGTACTTGTTTACTTTTGACGATGACGATCAACATCAACAACCTACATCATCCTCTGGATCACAGGCTACAACCTCTTCTGGACTGCAATCCACTGCAGCATCTGGCTCTCTGTCAACTGGTGGCACCTCTGCGTCCCTCATCAACAAATTTTTATTGCATCTCGACATAAATCACCCAGTAATACTCCCCAAAAGTGTACTACAGTACTTGGACTTATACAGTTATTCTGAGACTGGTTTCAACAAGAAGGACAAGGTGTTTACTCTGTTGAATAAGTATAAAGATGTCCAGTGTTCAAATGGAGGACCAGCCGGTCTTCTCGTAATCAGGCAAGACTTTCCCAATGAGTATGTGGCAGTCGACTCAGTTTCTGTCAAATCATTGACTGCTATAGCCAGAGTTGTGCCTGTGCTAAGAAACTTTGCCGTATTTAGGAATTTGATTGGTTCCTTAGCAAAGCTTAGTACCCAATTTGAGTGTTACTCTTTAGAAAATGAAACGGAAAACACGAGCAAGAAGACACTTAAGGAAACATTGAACTTAGCAGAAGGTAGCGATGAACTATTAGGGTTATCTCTCAGTGCAGAAAACCCTATATTGTCCTCTATTCAGTCGATCAAACCCAATGAAGTGGATTTGGACACATTTATGGAAGTCGAAGCTAGCGTTTCCGAAAAGAATGACGAAGACCAAGAAGACGCTTCCTCAGGGCCTCCCAAGACTCTGATCCAACTACTGGTAGAAGACGTTGACTTGACCAGCCCAACTCTAGACGTGATTTTGAGCATATATGGAAATGTAGAATCCGAAGCTGGCAAGTCTACTGAGTTTGATGTGAAGTTCAAGATTTCAAATGGGCAAATCCAACCACTAGGAGAAGATGTAGACATGGTGGGTGAAAATGCTTCGGAAAGGTTTGTCAAAGCATTGAACTTGACGGAGGACATTCAACGATGCATAGAGTACATTTATAAGTAGGCCATATATCATTATACATTTTAATTATCATCAACGCCTGTAAGATTGCTTCTTATTTATATATATATTCTTTCTTATTTACATAGGCTATTCTAAAGTTTAACCCCAATGTGTATAGCAGAAACACCGAAAGTTAAGTTTTCATAGCCTTTTTCTGGGACGTAGAATCCAGCCTTCTCAATCATTCCCTTGAATTCTTCCTGCTTGGGGAAGTTTCTAATACTTTCCACTAAGTATTGGTAAGATTCTCTGTCATTTGCAATCAACTGACCCATCAATGGCAAGAGAGAGAAAGAGTACGCTTGGTAGGCATAGTCGATAATAGAGTTGTCTACCTGGGAAAATTCCAAACATGCAAAGATTCCACCTGGCTTCAACACTCTGTAAGCAGTGTTCAAACCTGCTTGGATGTCAGTAAAGTTTCTGATCCCGTATGCGATAGTGTATACATCCTTGGAGTTGTCAGGAATAGCATCCATGACCTCACCATTCTGTACCAAGAACTTCACTCTATCGGATCCGTCATTCCACTTAGAATTCTTGTAACGTATTTCACCCTCGGCCAACATATCTGCGTTGATATCGGCAATAGTCATGGTCGATTTTGTATCTTGGAATTTTTTCTCTGCGTGGTCTAACAAGCCAAAAGCAATGTCTCCAGTACCACCAGCAACGTCGAGGAAGTCCAAGGGGCGGTTGGATCCTGGTCTCATACCTGCGTCCAATCTGTTGATAAAGTGGCTCTTCCAGAGTCTGTGAATTCCGAGCGACATCGCATCGTTCATTACGTCATAATTGGAAGCAACTGATGAGAACACTCCTCCAACTAATTTTTCCTTGTCTTCCTTGTTGACCGTCTGAAAGCCAAAGTGGGTGGTAGAGTCCTCCGTAGAAAGTCCTCTAAAGGCACTTCTAACTGTAGAGAAAGGTTTAGGAATTGAATTCCTGATCGCGCTACTAGATATTCTCATGCTTGATAATATCTGGGTGGAGAATAGAGAAGACGAATCAGTTGCCTCGAAATGTTTCCTCTTTTTTCATAGCCATTTTCTACACGCAAAAAAATATTGAGTTGCTCGTATAGTGAAAAATTAAATGCACCAGGTAGGGAAGCACAGCTCGAGGCTACCAAGAGATAGAGGTATAATTTTCGCAGCTGGAACGGCACGGGACAAAGATAGACAGAAACAAGAATAACAAGAGTGTTGGAAACTTCGATATACTGAGCTGGTGCGGTAAATGGGGCTAACCCATATATTATCCAAATGGCCTACAATCGTACTACTCTTTGGTAGCAAATACCATCGTCTTTCCGTAATACTATTTTTATTATCTCTGTATAAATCTACATACTTCTCATTTAAGCTTGAACAACTCTAACAGTGTTGGAGTGTCCAGAACCTCTGGTCCAGCCTTGGATAGTAACAATGGAATCACCCTTGGAAATGATTCCTAATTCTATAGCTTCAGAAACGGCCCATCTTAATCTGTTTTCAACATCTTCTTGCCAGTTTTCAACCTTGTCCTTTGGATACACAAATGGGTATACACCTCTGTACAAGTGACAATACCTAGCAGCTCTTTGGTTTCTAGTGACCATCATGATTGGGACATCTGGCTTGTATTTAGAGACTAATCTGGAAGTGGAACCAGAAGTAGATAAAACAACAATAGCCTTGGCACCTTGTTCGTAGGCAGCGGAAACTGCAGCCATAGAACAGGTTTCAGTGGTTGGTGTTGGTCTCTTGGCTAAAGATCTGATTTCATTGTGTAATGGTTGGTAAGCAATGGCCTTTTCAGCTATAATGGCAGTGTTGTGCATCATAGAGACAGCTTCGAATGGGTAGTTACCCTTAGCAGTTTCTCCTGACAACATAACACAGTCAGCACCATCTAAGATAGCGTTACCAACATCGGAAACTTCGGCTCTGGTTGGTCTTGGGTTGTAAGTCATAGATTCCAACATTTGAGTGGCACAAATAACTGGCTTAGCAGCCAAGTTACACTTGGCGATCAATTGCTTTTGAACAACAAAGACTTGAGGAGCTGGGATTTCAATACCCAAGTCACCTCTGGCAACCATAACACCATCAGTTTCAGCTAAGATTTCATCGAAGTTGTTAACACCTTGTTGGTTTTCAATCTTGGCAATGATTTGGATATCCTTACCTTCTTCACCCAAAACCTTTCTGATTTCCTTGATATCATCACCGGTTCTAATGAAAGAGGCAAAGATCATGTGGACACCGTTCTTAACACCAAACTTGATATCAGCCTTATCCTTTTCAGAGAGAGCTGGTAAATCAACGTCGGTACCTGGCAAGTTAACACCCTTGTGCGAGGAAATCTTACCAGAGTTGACAGATCTAACCTTCAAGGTCTTGTCATCGACAACCTTAACAACTTCGAAAGAAAGAACACCGTCATCGACGTAGATGATCTTACCTTCAGAGATAACCTTGGTGATGTTGGCGTAGTCGAGGAACATAACCTTATCGTCACACTTCTTGGCGAACTCAGCATCTGTGGTGAAAGTCATTTCGTGTCCTGCAGCGATTTCGTAGTCGATTTCACCAACAGTGGTACCAGTTCTGATTTCTGGACCCTTGGTGTCCAAGGCAATGGCCAATGGACGTCCTGGGTAGATTTCTTCAGACTTTCTGGCGTTGTCAATGACAGATTGATGGTATTCATAAGAACCGTGCGAGAAGTTCATACGGACAATGTTTAAACCAGCCTTTCTCAACTTAATAAGAACGTCAACATTGTTAGTCTTTGGTCCGATGGTACCAATGATGGAAGAACGACGTAACACCTTGTCTGGGGTTTCACTGACGTTAAGGTTGGTTAACCAAGAAAGAGAAGAGTATGACATTTTTTTAATTGCTTTTTTTTTCTAGTCCTTTAAAAAGTTTTAAACTGAATAAATTACTTTAGTTCTGCTAGCTTTTCCTAGGGTAATTTTTATGGTTGGCAAGCGAACAGCGGCCCTTTATAAAATTCCCAAACCTACTCATCATGAGACGCCGGTTGGTAGTGGGCCGGTACTGCAGATAATCGCATGCACAGAGTGGACTTTCCGATGGGTTTTTAATTTTTCTAACGCTACTGATTAGGGTGAAAACGTTTCGCAGCTGAGCGACGAATATGGTGAGACTTCGGGAAGCAGCGGCCAGAGGCTCCTCCGAGATGTGGGACAAATATTGGATCACACAGGAAGGCGTGGATAGAGTCGAGAAGAGTACAGGGAAACGTTTTCAAATGTTTGTTTTTTGTGCCAACCTTATGCAGATCTATGCCGCTTGGTAGATAAGGTGATGAATGGACTAACCTGATGGAACCCTTACGTGCATGGGCCTTTTTTTTTTTTTTTTTTTTTAGTTGCGTTCTTTGGAGGCGTCAACTCCGATTCCGAGCATAATCCGCAGGAAGAGCTACCCCTCACTAGCAAATTTTCACCAACGCAAGAACGAGTCGCTATGGCTGCAGACGAGATGTGCCGACATAATCTGGATTAAGCACGATTTTAGAAAATAAATAAAAGGATCTATAAGCGTACTAATACAACTCTAGTGGGTAACCTTCTGGGTCTGCAAGAGATGAAGTGGTTTTTTCAATACGCGCATCGAAAATGAAAAAAAAGATGCGCAAACCCGGAATCGAACCGGGGGCCCAACGATGGCAACGTTGGATTTTACCACTAAACCATTTGCGCTGAAATCTTGGAAGATTAATGTGCTTGGTTCGACAATATTTCTTGCTATGTTGATCCCTTTGGCCACCTCCTTAGCAGTTCTCTTTCGCAGTCCGCCTTCACAGTCCCTTTACAGTTCTGCTGGCTTGCTCGTTCATTCTAAGAATTAAATAAAGATACAGCGTCGCTCCATAGCAGTATCTTAAAACAACAAGTGTCCGTTCCCTACCTTGCTACTCAACCTTATTAAAGTTTAAACGGTGCGTACCCTCTGGAGATGCTGAGAGAAATTTTTTAAAATTAACAAAGCCGCATACTCAGCCTTATCTAATTTCATCCACATGCAAATTAAAATTGAAGCGGAAGGGCCTCTTCAGGCAAGTGATCTATGAAATATTCTATTTGTGTCCTTTATCTACGTCATATTGTCTTCACTAAGTAAAGATTTAAAAAAAAAAAAAAATTAGGTTGCATCTGTTGCATACCTTTTAAACGAAAGTTCAACTTCACTCTTTAATGTACACTTAGCTTCGACCCCAGATATTTTTCAACCACGTTTATCTAACGACTTTCGAATTAATTAAAGCCAAGAACGAAGCCAATATGTCAAATCGTAAACTGGTAAGATGAATACATTGGCGCTTTGGACGCTCTTGGCAAACCATTGACATTAGTAAGCAAGGAAAAAAAAAAAAAAAAAAAAAAAAGTATAAAAGTTCAATGCATTTCATCTGTATTATCCATTGATCATTTATGAACAGTAAGATTTTTTTTGCCTGAATAAGTATTGATTGTGCATGAAGTCTTTAGAAATCGATTCTTCGGAAAATGAAAAGTTAAAAGTTAGAAGTGATATTTCGTACACTAACAGTACGCTTGAAGATGTTCAGCCGTACAGACTTTCAGTTCCGCGGTGTGCAAAAATCTTTGCAACTGATATATCAAATGGTTTAACCAAAACTAGAGCAAGTGAATTTGCTGTCACATATGGAGAAAATTCACTTGGTGATGGGGGTAAGATCTCATTTTTGGCTATCATTGCCCATCAAGTCTTTAATGCAATGATCTTGGTTTTAATTATTTCAATGGTAATCGCTTTAGCAATTAAAGATTGGATTTCAGGTGGAGTAATTGCAGGTGTGGTTTTTATTAATATTGGTGTCGGTTTTATTCAAGAGTACAAGGCTGAAAAGACTATGGGCTCCTTAAGATCGTTAAGTTCCCCAACAGCTAGAGTTACCAGAGATGGAGATGATTTTACCATTCCTGCAGTGGAAGTTGTTCCTGGAGATATAGTTCATATAAAAGTCGGTGATACTGTTCCAGCAGATCTCAGATTATTCAACTGTATGAACTTAGAAACAGACGAAGCGTTACTAACTGGTGAGTCCTTACCGGTCGCAAAGAACTGTGACGACCACTATGCTGATTTCGACAAACCCATCCCTGTGGGCGATCGGTTGAATTTAGCATATTGCAGCTCAGTGGTTTCAAAGGGTAGAGGTTCGGGCATAGTTATTGCAACTGGCTTGAACACAGAAATCGGTCAAATTGCTAGATCATTGAGAGGCGACAACTCTATTATTAGAAAAGTGAACAGAGGAGAAAATGGCAAGTCTTCAATAAAAGAGTACATGAGAGCATTTTTTGGAACCACTAAAGATATCTGCTTGAACGTTTTAGGTGTGAGCGTTGGTACACCTTTACAAAAGAAACTATCCTGGTTGGCTATCATTTTGTTTGGAGTTGCAGTCATCTTTGCAATTGTAGTTATGGCTTCACAAAAGTTCAATGTTAACAAAGAAGTTGCCATTTATGCCATTTGCGTAGCATTGTCGATGATCCCATCTTCATTGATTGTTGTTTTGACAATTACCATGGCTGTTGGAGCTCAGGTTATGGTCCATAAGCATGTAATTGTTAGAAAGTTGGACTCTCTAGAAGCACTAGGTGGTATTAACGACATTTGTTCTGATAAAACTGGAACTTTGACTCAAGGTAAAATGATTGCCAAGAGAGTTTGGATTCCCACAAGTGGGACGTATACTATTGAAAACTCCAATGAACCTTTCAACCCAAGTCTAGGAGACTTGGGTTTTGCTCCATACCCTCCTGTCTACATTCGTGATACTGACGAGGAGATTGATTTTAAGTTTAACATCGATAAGGCAGCTTTGCCTTTCAATTTTTCCAAATGGTTATACTGTGCTACTTTAGCAAATATAGCAACAGTAAACCAGTCCTTGTGCGAGGAATCTGGTGAAATGGTTTGGAAGGCACACGGTGACGCAACAGAAATTGCTATCCAGGTTTTTACCACCAGGCTAAATTTGAGTAGAGAATCTATTGTTCATAACTACGACCATTTAGCCGAGTTTCCGTTTGATTCTTCGATCAAAAGAATGACTGCTGTATATAAAGAGTTGGGTGAGAATGAAAAACCAATGATTTACACTAAAGGTGCGGTGGAAAGAGTAATTGAATGCTGCAACACTTGGTACGGAAACAATGATCTGTCTGATAACCAAAAGCTTTTAGACTTGACTAATGAAGACAGGTTATTGATTGAAGACAATATGAATGCCTTGTCAGCTCAAGGATTGAGAGTTTTGGCTTTTGCTACCAGAAAGTTCGATGAGGATGTCCAAAATTTAGAAGACAGAGCAAGTATTGAAAAAGATATGACATTTTTGGGATTGATTGGTATTTATGATCCCCCCAGAATTGAAACTGCAGGTTCTGTTAAGAAGTGTCATAGAGCTGGTATTAACGTGCACATGTTGACTGGTGATCACCCTGGTACTGCAAAGGCAATTGCTCAGGAAGTGGGTATTTTACCCCACAACTTATATCACTATAGTCTGGACGTTGTTGCTGCAATGATGATGACTGCATCTCAATTTGACTCATTGAGTGATAAGGAAATTGATGAATTACCCGTCTTACCTTTAGTAATTGCAAGATGCGCTCCACAAACGAAAGTTCGGATGATTGACGCATTGCACCGCAGAGGAAAATTTGTTGCTATGACCGGTGACGGAGTCAACGATTCTCCATCATTGAAGAAGGCGGACGTTGGTATTGCTATGGGCTTGAATGGATCTGATGTTGCAAAGGATGCGTCTGATATAGTCTTGACTGACGATAACTTTGCGTCTATTCTAAATGCAATTGAAGAAGGTCGAAGGATGTCATCAAACATTCAGAAGTTTGTTTTGCAGTTGTTGGCAGAGAATGTCTGCCAAGCTTTATTTCTCATGATTGGATTGGTGTTTCAGGATAAGTCTGGCTATTCTATATTTCCTTTATCTCCAGTGGAAGTCCTATGGGTAATCGTCGTTACCTCCTGCTTTCCAGCTATGGGCTTAGGTCAAGAGAAGGCACTGGATGAAGTATTGACAGAACCTCCAAACAGTGAAATCTTCACTTGTGAAGTTATAACTGATATGATTGTCTATGGTCTCATTATGACAGTTAGCTGTCTCTGTTGTTTCATTGTTGTTGTATTTGGGGTAGGAGATGGATCATTGGGAGAAAATTGTAATGCAGAAGCTAACGCCAGTTGTCGTTTAATCTTTCAAGGAAGATCTGCTGCCTTTTTGACAATGACTTGGTGTGCATTACTATTGGCCTGGGAATGTATTCATCCAATCAACTCTTTGTTTTTCATGAGACCAGAGCTGGAGAACTCTTGGTACAAGCAAACTTGGATTGATTTATGGGGAAACAAGTTTTTATTTTGGTCAATTCTTGGGGGGTTTCTCTCAGGTTTCCCAGTCATATATATACCAGTGATTAATACCAAAGTATTTTTGCATGGAATTATTGGATGGGAAGTTGGCTTAGCGGTTGGGTTTTCTATTTTATTTTTGTTAGGAGCGGAAACCTACAAGTGGTTTAAACGAGTCTACAGACGGAGGTTTCTTAATGAAGCGAAAAATGTAGAGTATGAATTGGAAAGAGATGATCCATTCAAGAAGTACGCATCCTTCTCAAGATCCAACACTATGGATATTCAAAAGGTGATCGTTTGAAGTAGAAGAAAATGTGTAGAGAACTAAGAAGAGAAATTTTGTACATGTTTAACAATTGTAGCAACACTATTAATAGTATGGTACCTTCTTTTCGTTTCTTTTGCTTTTATCTCTGAAGAATATCTATATATAGACTTGGTCAACCTTGAATAGAATGGTTGTAGAATGTTTCTCACACAGTTAGGTTTTGTGAAGATTTATAGTTATCTGGTATTGAGAGCCATGGTCATCAATTGGTAACCGAATTGATATCCCCATGCATCCCTCGCTATGTAGACTTCTTTTGTAAGTGGTGATAGCAGAAGGTGCTGCAGAAAGTGCTTCAGTAAAAAGTGTAGCAAAAAGTGCTGCAAAATAGGTGGCAAAGTCTAGAGGGTACAAAAATTATCCTGTGACACTTTGGAGTCATTATTCTGAGCACTACCATACTAACACGGTGCTATCCAAGGTAGAAAAATCCTTGGCATGCCACATTAAAGTCAAGTTGCAACAACTAATCAAGCTCACGGCTATGGCCAATTATATGCAACGCCTGCAGATGTATGCACCTCTATTCACAGCCACGCCATTTTAAAGCTTAATCCTCGTAAAAAGGCCCTTTTTTTGAAGCGCTTATGTCATCAACATTATCCAACAAGAATTTGCGTTGTATGAGGTCCCGTTGGCGATAAGAGTGTTGCTATTCTTAGTAAGCGCTAGAGCTCCAACCATGTATAATTCATCGCCTATACTCTCTTTTCAATAGGCTGAACTGAGCCTCATGCAGTCCTACGTTGTATTCCAAATGCTGGCCCTTACTGTAATGATTTCCGCAGCAAACTTTAATATTTCCAACTTCATAGCCTCATAAGAAGTTTCATCAACTACTTTCAAGGTAAACACCATGAGGATTTAAATGGACTAAATCCCGCTTCAAAGGTAACCAAAAAAATAACCTCTGTCTAAGCATATCACCGACAGAATCATAATGGCCTCTTCAGAATTCTCAATTCCAACTTGGGCTCCAACTTCAATCCCTTCGCATGTCGTTCTTTCCACTGTTGCACCTTCTAAAACTAGTTCTTTGGATAGTATAATTACAAAGGCGATCGAAAGCTTTAAAACCGAGACAAACTCGCAAGCCTTATCACTGTTACTAAATGAGATACATGGTGCTCAAGCTTCGAAAACTATTGCAAGTGCAGCTGAAGTTACAGCAACTGCGACAGATGTTTCAGTGTTGAGCAATGCTCGTGATGCAATCAGAGATTCGAGTCTCTTCCTCAAATACAAATTTGATGACGAAAACATTTATGGCTATAATCTAGTTTTAGCCCCGAATTTACTTTTTACCATCATTTTCGGGCTGATTGCGTTGTATACTGTATTGATGCTCTGGAAGTCTAGGTATCACTGGTATAATATAAGTTTCATTGGCGGGTTTGTCTTAGAAAGTTTAGGCTTTATCGGAAGAACGTTATCTTATTTTCAAGAGACAAATGAAGATTATTGGTTGATGCAAACTGTGACTTTAACAATTGCACCAGCATTTCTTATGGCAGGGATCTACTTTCTCTTCGCTCAGTTGGTCATCATCCATGGTAGGCAGTACTCGATTCTCAAACCAATGTGGTACTCATACTTCTTCATTGCTTGTGATGTCCTTTCGTTGATTATTCAATCAGCAGGTGGAGCACAGGCTAGTATCTCGAGTCAGAATCACACCAGTTCCGATCCCGGAACTTACACGATGCTTGCCGGAATTATATTTCAAATTGTATCTATGGGAATTTTCTTGATATTTTTCTTTGAATCTCTTTGGAGAATCTATTTTAGACACTCAAAAATTGGAGCAGATCTGCCACTACAAAGAAGAAGCTTTTCTAATTTCCTTAAGTTCTTGTTCAATACGAAAGAGACAAGAGCCTACCGGTTGACATATTTGGAGTCCGATTTCAATCCTAAGTTTTCTGACATTCGTCAGAGGAAATTATTCCAATGGTTCCCCTTGGCCATTGCAGCTGCATCCATCTTCATTTACATCAGGTGCGTCTACAGAGTAGTTGAATTCTCTACTGGGTATGATGGTTGGTTAGTTAACCATGAATGGACATTAATGGTCTTGGATGCATTTTTCATTTCCTTAGCTGGATTTATTTTTATTCCCTTCCATCCTGTTTGGGTACTTGGGGCTGAGAACAAGATCAAAGTTTCTGTCATTAAGAAGAATATGGATGAAGCGCCAGAAAGCACTTCAAATCTGACCATAGATGAGAAGGTTTAAGAATCATATATATATATATATATATATAGACACTCGCTTCGTGATTTACATTTTTATGCCCCACTTTGTTGTTGAAATAAGAATCTTGTTCATGTGTGAAATAAAATGAAGTAAACTGAATTGTGCAACATCAGTGTAAGTGCTTATTATCTGTATGCAACCAAAATAAGCGAGAACCTAATCTGGCGAACAAAAAATAAAATAAAAAATAAAAAAAAAACAACAGGAAAAAATGTCTTTGATGCCAAGGGTGCTTGTACATATGCATGAATATTGACGGAAATATGCACCAAGCTACTGAACGGGTCAAGATCAAATATAGCGTCAATGCTACCAGTGGCTGAATATGGATATGTCCAATAGTTAAGCACCAAGTATAAGGGCATTCACTTTGCTATCTAAGTCGATCGCTTTCTTGTTTCTTTTTTCATATAAGCTCTTTTTAATTTTATTGCCCTCTCCACAGGACACTCTTTCTACTAACGGCGGCGCGTATTTTGGTAAGGCTGAGTACATAACATTTAAGAATGGGCCTCCGGACTTATATAGCTTATTTTCCGGATATAAAGAAAAACCCCCACTTCCACCTAACATGGTGAAAGCAACTTCAAAAATTTTTCTATTCTTCAATTTCAAGATGGCAACGAGGATTCTCTTGATTCTACTTCATCTAGGAAAGATTACTATACGATGAGTACAGTTGCCTCGCTCACACTGTGGTTCCCCAGTACTTATCCCACGAAGACTGTTTTTTCTACTGTTGCTGCATCGCAGACCAGTTCCTTTAGTAGCTTGATTGCTTCAGCGTACTCGAATGCGCTTACTCAGACAGATTACGCAGAATTGCTTTCTTTGGGTTATGATGTAAACGGTGCTTTAGCTTCCATGTCTATAGCTAGCGCAGGTGCAGTCACCGCTACTGCTACAGATCAGCAAGTTTTAAAAGTTGCTAACGAGGTGATCTGGAACTCAACCTTATACCTTAGATATAAGGAAGATGAGGAAAACCTATACAAATATAATTTGGATTGGGCGCCCAATATTATTTTCGTGATTATATTTGGTTTAGCATTTTTTTACACAACTGCTATGTTTTGGAAGTCGAGATATCATTGGTACAATGTTACCTTTTTCTGTGGGTTCGGCTTGGAATTCATTGGTTTCATTGGAAGATGTTTATCAATCAATGATCTATCTGACATCAATTATTATTTGTGCCAGTATATTACCTTAACAATTGCACCAGCATTTTTAATGGCAGGTATTTATTTCATCTTCGCACAGCTAGTAGTTATCCATGGAAGACACTACTCAGTGTTGAAACCAATGTGGTACTCTTACTTTTTCATTGCATCGGATATTTTATCCTTGTTAATTCAATCTGCGGGTGGTGGTGCAGCCTCTGTTGCTAGTAATCAACATAAGAATGCCAAACCTGGAACAGATACCATGCTTGCTGGGATTATATTCCAGGTGGTGTCCATGTCGGTTTTCATCTGGTTTTGGGTTGAATTCTTGTTAAGAGTTTACTTCAGGCCTAAAGATGGGTCTAATACTGTTACTTCAGAAGGCGAAGAACCTAATCCTCTCAAACGGAAGACATTCGAAAACTTCTTTAGGCTATTATTCAACCTTAAATCTGTTAGAGAATACAGACTAAATGAGCTTGACAACAATTACAATCCTAAATTCAAAGACATTCGGTCAAGACCATTATTCAATTGGTACCCATTAGCAATAAGTATTTCGGTGTTAGCCATTTATATAAGATGTATTTACAGAGTAGTTGAGTTGGCGCAAGGTTTCAGAGGCTGGTTAATCACAAGAGAATGGCCTCTTATGGTTTTAGATGCGGCTATGGTTGCCATATTCGCTATTGTATCATTCCCCTTCCATCCGGTTATCTTGCTTGGAAGTGTTAATAGAGTTAAGGTAGCCCATATTAAGAAAAGAAAAGATGTTGAGAAGGATAATGAATCCGGTAGTGAAGTGGCCGAAGAGACTTCAGAAATTCAACAGGCTGAATCGGAAAAGGCCTAGCTAATTATATAATTACAATCAGATATTGGAGACATATATGAGAATCTGACATCACTTGGTGTGCTTTGTGTAGTGACATTTGTGGTACCCCTTTTTCTAGCTCCATTGATATGCTATTTTACACAAGCAAAAACAAAAAAACCACAACCTGGCAGTTGCCTGACCATCACCTGCAGTGAGTTAGATATGTTTAGGAAACTTTTCGTTAAACCTCCGTCAGCTCCTGCTCAGGAAGCAGCGCAAACTTCAGCATCGTCGTCAGGTCTGTCCAGTGACCATATTTCCCCAGATGACATTCCCTGTTTGAAAAGAAGACATTCGCTGGTAACACCGTACTCTGAGAGTTTATTTTTGAATTCAAATCTGAAGCAATTTGACTCAAGCGAGATTAGTATCGATCCCTTTGAGCATAGTACTTTAAGACGAAGCAAGAGTATAGCTGAAGGAATGCTTGAAAGGTGCAAAGAAGGAGAAGATTTTTTCAATTTGAGACTAAGCAAGTCGGTGAGATTTCTGCTACCTGTTAATGATTCCTCTGTAGGACTTGACTTACCTTTATTTGACACATCCTGTGATACCTCAGTGTCAAAAGATATCCCCAAGAGCTCTGATACAAATGTTGCCACACGCACTGAACAACTTTTCGAAAAGTTAAACGCTTTCAATCCTTCTCCCACCCGATCCATCACATCTTCGTCCTACGGCGACACTTCCGAGGCCGATGATAAAGTAGAGTTTCTGAGCCTAACGGAATATAAATCTTTTGAGACCTTAGAGCAGAAAAAAGTGACAAGTTGGACCAGGGAAGAAGAATGTGTCCAGGCAGAGGAAAATTCTAGTGGGAGCCCTTACGACGACCAAACCACTTCTAGCTCTGATGCCACAGTTTCCCCTAAAATTTCTCCCACAGAGCAAACGCTTCAATTGACTGTTGGATTCGAAAACCTTGACACATCTGCTTCCACTCACGACCCTGGAAGTGTTGCAGCATCGAACGAAGTGGCATATTTTTTACAAGCGGACAATGCGGCCACTGCGGCTGCAGATTTGGCTGCAAATAAAGATTTGCGAATTTCTAAACTCGAAGCCGACATTATATCTTTAACAGAAGAACGTGGAGCTGTCTTAGAAGCGATGGGCAATAAGATTTTGAAAATAACTTCTGATATTCACCATGTAGAAAATGGTCTTGTAGGTATCGTTAAGAGGGAAGAAGTTACTTCTTTGGGGCTCAAATTTGCTGAACAACAAATTAACCAGATAGCTAAAGAATTTGCAAGTAATCAAAATTCCCAATCAAAGAACTTAATAGAATTGAAGGAGAAGATTGATGAAAAAAATTATATTTTGAGTTGCAAGGAGGTAAAATTCATAAAGATGGAGAGAAAGTTGAAAGGTAAGATATCTGAGCTCGAACGACAATTGAAACATGTGAAAGATGATGAAAGGGCTAAGATTGAAGTACTAAATGCGTTGAACACTACTTTGACAAGAGAACTCGCTGAAAAGGATGAGGAAATCTTAGGATCAAAATCTAAACTAGAAGCACTACAAAGCAACAACAAAAAATTGTTGGAAGATTTATCTGCTTGCTCTCAAGATGTTCAAGAGTTGGACACCCAGCTAAAGAAAGAAATATCAAACAATACCAATATGCAACGTTCGATGAAAGAACATGAAGAAATGATTGCAAAGAATCATATCTTAGTAACACAGCTAAAACTTGAAAACCAGAGTTTAGCTTCATCGTACGAATATGAGTTAAAGTTACAAACAATCGAAATCAAGAAGTTAATAGAAGAAAACAGGGAGCTCATTGATAAGTTGAAGGATACATATAAAGAGAAAATGGAATTGAGCAGTACAACCAAGAAGTGTCATTCAATAAATGAAAAGATCATATACTCAAATAAGGTGTTTAGATACTACTTGATTATGATTATTCAAATTATATCAATTAAACTCTCAGTTTTCATGGAAGAGAGCTCCAATGGTTTAATTCGCGATGCTATACAGAATATCACCCTATATGAGGTTCCATGTGATCACTCGGATCATGGTGGTAAAGGTGAAATAATTGAAAATTCTATACTCGAGTCTGTGGTTCATTTTATAAGTAGAGCAGTTGAGAATTTGATCGCCATATTCAGGCAGAATGAAAAGTTACTAGAGATTGAACTTGCAAATAAAAGCATTAACTATCAGCAAATGTTGATCAAGTTGATAGACATGATGGAAGAAAGAGGGATAGTGACCAGTCCAATGAAGAGAAAGGTTAAAAAAAAGTTCAATTAGGGCATTGGATTTATATATAAATATCATAGTATATGAAGATATCAATTATTTGGGACATGAATACCGCCGAAATGTAACAATGATCGGAAGTTTATTTGGAAAATGAAGTCTTTACAAATGATCCTGATGGGAGTAAAGCGGTGAGTATACCAGGAAGAATTTCCACCTGTAAAGGTTCAAATGGGAAACTTTCACCATCTATAGATAAGTAATGATTTTTTGTGTTTTGCAATCTGGGGATAAGTCGGTAGTTTTTAATCTTTGCGTGAACAACCTTATCGCTATGGACGTGTAATCCCTTGTCAATCGATAACATGATTTTAGTGGTTTCCAAAAAGGAAAGGTTCGTATCTGTGATGACCATATCCATAGAGGCATCATTGGGCAATGCTGCGGGAAAAAATTGAGTATCACTAGAAACATAAGGCATTTTCCCAACGTAGAAGATATTCAAGTTATCTGTGATCAGATTGGGGAGCTTGGTCCAACTTGCAGGAGGTTCTTCATCAAGAGCGGGACCGGTCAATTCAAGATCTTTAGCTGCAATACTCTTCAAAGCGGTAGGCTTCTTAGGTGCGGATGAAACGGACAAGGCGGATTCCTCATTGAAGTTATGTTCAATGAAATGGGCTTCCAAGTCCTTTTTGTTGTCTACAATATACTCCACATAAATATCACAAGGGTACGTTGCTCGAGCAAGCACTTTTTGCAATACGCCAAATTCGAATCTGATGGAGCCCATCCATCTCAAGTGTTCGGTTCCAATATCTGAATCGGCAATCATGCCAAAACATTGAGTTAAAAAGGAGAGTTTGGTCTTGCTCGTTTTCTGAGTAACAGCCATGAGATCAAGCTTCGTTGGCTCCGCCTTAAGCATCATGAAAGTTGAAAGAGCTGCATCGTTGCTACCATAAGTACTCAAAGTTAATGCATTACCAGATCCACAAGGTAACTGAGTTACGGCTATACTGTCAAAGGCAGACAATCCTTTGTCTGGGCGTTCATAGAACCCGTTTATGATTTGGTGTGGGATCCCATCTCCTGAGCAGCATGCAATTATATCGTAACGGGACACATCTAGTTCTCTAGCAATGTCAGTTGCATGGCCGTGGTACTTAGTTTCCATATATTGGACCGTTACGTTGGCTGCTCTTAAAATTGGGAAGATCTGCGATTCGTATATTTCTACAGCTTTACCTTGGCCACCGTGAGGATTGATAATTACAAGGATAGAAGGAGATACCTTATGTGCCCTATAAGCCCTGGTAAGAACCAATTGGCACAAATCTGAGTTATCAGTGTCATTTTTGAGAAGTTGCCGTATGGAGTCTTCGGTATTTTTAATTTGCACGCTAACTTGTTCAGGCTTTACATGAGGCACCTTCGGATCTACGTATGTGATATCTATTATCGGTTGACCACCAAGAGTATAAGCGGTAGATGATACCTGACACCAGATTACTTCTTCGAATGGGATGAAGTTTTTCTTCAACGACGTACTGTACTGGTGGAAGGGCGAACAACAGGCGGCGGTCAGAGAAGAATATGACAGCAGTTGCGCAGATTCAAGCTGGTCAAGAATTTCAATTCCGTCTTCCACTATGGATCCTGTTAAAACCATTCCGGGTGTGTACATTGAACGGTTCCTCTTTGTTTCACCTGCTCCTGTAGTATGAGACTAGTCTTAAACAGGAATACAGGAAAAGTTAACTCCAGTGGTAGAACTTAGTGAGACCACATTCCATACACCATTTTAACGTCTCCTGTATATTATACGATAACATTGTTGTAGAATTAAAAATTTCGTAAGAGGCCATTTACAGTTTGGGATTAGAGTTCGTGATAAGCTTGCAGTCAATATTATTCAAAATAGAGATAAAACATAATGAGAAGAGACGAACAATAGAAGCTAATACCTGAATGATAGGCGCAACAATAATCCGAAAAGGAAAAAAAAAAAAGAGAAGGGTAAAAGGTAAAGAGTGAAAGGTTAACCATATTGCCTATGGTAACACCTACAAAACTACCTGTAGAAATAAAGTAAAAATAAGCCAGAGGTGGTTTTTCAAATGGTGCAAGTTAATACATGTCAGAGCACATGCAAGTTCTCTTGTCGTAATAATGTACCCTCTGATTGTTTCAGAATACCAAGTGTGATGAAAAATAGATATTCGCTAAAAACCAGCTGCCGCTGATCATGTGAGGTAGAGCCGGATGCCACATAGTGTTTAACCACCAGGCATTAATCTGAGAGAATTTGTCACGACGGATACAAAAAAAAAAAAAGCAAGTAACCGGGTAGACAAGAATAACGGTTCATGTAATTACCGCAGCCAGGGAGATATACATTTCCAACTTTTTTTTTCTTGTTTTATTTTTTTTGGCTTTTTTTTTTCCATTAAGCTCTTTCCTAATCAGTTACGTTTCTTTTGGAATGTTCTTTATTTCTCCTCCATTCTTTCTTACCCGTTCCCCCTCGGTGTCGTAGATTCTCTGTTCGCAATTTGCCTAATTTACCCCACGTCGTGCACAGCAGTGTGCATTCTTCTATGCCGGAGCAACGAACGCTTCTAAAAAAAAAAAAAAAAAAGTTGAGACACACAATCAGATCACCATTCACTAGACTTAAACACAAGCTCCTTCAGGATACAACAAGTCGGATATTCGTTCTAGTATCCACTTAGGACACTTTTTCTTTGGCTACTCATTCAGCAGGTGGCAAAAGCGCGGCGTAAAGGACGCATTTTTGAGGAGATACGAGGCACAAGTGATTAGCGGTAGGACAGAGAAACCAACTGATACAAACTGAGCGCAAATCAAGCGCAAAACCGCCGCTTGTAGGACACCTTTTTTTTTGTGATAAATAAAAGATGTGGGCATTTATTGATAATCTATTCTACGACCAGACCGTGGTAGAGGAATATGACCGCAAAATACGACAAAAGTCGTCGTCTAGCTCGGCTATTATTGTTGGTTTAGTGGCTGCGGTCGGTGGCTTCATGTACGGATACGATACGGGACTCATCAACGATATTATGGAAATGCATTATGTGGTAAACCGGTTTGCCTCTGACCCAGCTCAAGGCTTTTCGGTCCACGAAAGAGCTCTAACGACGGCTATCTTGTCGTTGGGGACGTTTATAGGAGCTTTGTTTGCTCCTTTGTTATCAGACACATATGGAAGAAAGACATCGATAATTATTTCTTCTGGTATTATTTTCAACGTAGGCAATATTCTCCAAATTTCAGCCACCAGCATCCCGTTGCTTTGCGTCGGTAGAGGTGTATCTGGGTTGTCGGTGGGGATATTGTCGGCTATTGTGCCGTTGTACCAATCGGAGGCTTCGCCAAAATGGGTCAGAGGTTCCATTATCTTCACTTATCAGTGGGCGATAACGTGGGGGCTCCTTATTGCTAGTGCAATCTGCCAGGGGACTCGAACTTTGAAGAGCTCAGGGAGCTACAGAATCCCCATCGGTCTCCAGTTCTTGTGGGCGTTATTCTTGTGCGTTGGAATGCTCTTCTTGCCTGAATCTCCCCGGTACTATGTGCAGAAGAACAGAATCCAGAATGCTCTAGAGAGTCTCTCCAAGTTGAGAAGGTTGCCCGCCGATGACGCAGACTTGATAGAAGAGTTGGTGGACATTAAGGCAAACTACGACTACGAACTATCGTTCGGCAAGACAACAATATTCGATTGCTTTAGGAATGGGGGTGGTAGACACAAACAAATCTTAAGAATGATGACCGGTATGGGCATTCAAGCCCTTCAGCAGTGCTCGGGAATAAACTTTATCTTCTATTATGGGACCAACTTCTTTGCACTGACCGGAATGAAAAACTACTACTTGATGTCGTTTATCACATACGCTGTAAATATGGTATTTACCATCCCCGGGATCTTGCTAGTTGAAATTCTCGGTAGGAGGTTGCTTTTACTTGTAGGAGGGTGTGGGATGTCAGTAGCTAACTTGATCATTGCTATTGTCGGGATATCTGTCACCAATAACAGTATTTCCTCAATTATCTGTATATCATTTTCGTGCCTTTTCATTGCCTTTTTCGCCAGTAGTTGGGGTGGATGTGTGTGGGCTTTGTCAGGGGAAATATTTGGTATTAGTATCAGACAGAAGGCCCTTTCGCTATCAGCAGCTAGTAATTGGTTAGTCAATTTTATCCTCGCTTACATCACACCTTACTTGATCGATACGGGGACGCATACAGCTGCGTTGGGGAACAAGATCTTTTTCATTTGGGGTGGTTTCAATGCAATCGGTGTTGTATTCGTTTACTTTATGGTTTATGAAACTAGAGGCTTGAAGTTAGAAGAGGTGGATTTTATGTATGCCAACTGTACCAGCGCCAGAGACTCGTCTAATTTCAAGTCCAATCAAAAAGTGGACCATAATATGCAAGAACCAGCCCCTGGAACCACAAATAAGGAGCACCAAATGGTAACCACTGGTGGAAACAGCTACAATACTGACGAGACAAAGTATATTGAGAGTAAGTCATCGAATTCTTCTCCTTTACAAATGGTTCCAATGGTGATTCATCCAAAATGCAATATGACACATAGTTTGGAGGAAGAAGAGGGAGGAGGAGGAGCACAGGACTCTTCTCCGCAAGCGCCATATTATCCACCATCTATTGCATCGTCCAGTGATGTGTCGGGACCTGAAGACCAGGTAGATGATTACCAAATGTATTTGCATAGCTTGAGAACAGAAATGAGTGATGGCTTGGATACTTCATTTACATCTACATCTATTTCAAGAGATAAAATGTTCAATCCTAGCAAAGCAAATTTCACCGAGGAAGATATCAATAAAGATGCAAACTTTGTGAATCTGAAGACTATCATCGCTGCGCCATTCTTCAATGCTCCGCCGAGTGATTCAGATTCCAGTGATGATGACAGTAGGAACTCATAAAGTAAAGAAGAAAAGGGAACTTAAAGGTAACGACAGAACACAACCAAAAAAAAAATTGGTACCAAAAATAAGGTCAAATGTAACAATTTTAAAATAAAAGGAAGTTACAACTTCCAGGAGAGAGGGGAATACAGAGAACTATTGGTTGTTATGTGGTGGTGAAGATAATCAGATGGTATTGAATGAAGTAATCAAAAAGTAAAAAGTAAATGCATCCCACCAACAAACGAAATGCTGCAGACATCTTGCATTCTTCTGGACTGGTGCTTGAAAAATAATGCACCCACCAAACTAATAACGACGACATGCTCAAACAAACAGAACGGACAATACAATTCATCTTAAAGGAGGATACTCGGGTAGTTACTTCTATAGATAACGGACAAAATAAAAATTTAACCGATAACCGATAAGACAAATGATCATACTGATGATAATAGTAATTGTAGCAAACTCGCCATTCTTAGAACTCTTTTTACAATGTAAGTGTTTGTTTCGAAAACAGGAATATAATTATACGAATTGGTAAACTTAAAACTTAAAAAACTAAGCGAACTAAATAAACCCTATTTAATACAAAGATGGAATATATATATCACCCACTCACTGGAATGAATTAGGGAGGGGGTATCATATTTTAGCTGATGGTCTGGGTGTATGAGATTAATTTTGTCATTTAATTAATTTTTTTTTTTTTTTTTTTTTTGGGCTTTTACTTTTCTCAATTGACTTTATCTTAGTTAGTTAGCCTAGGCCTTGGAGGTGAAGGATTTACCGAATAAACCACCTCTGGAGAGGGAGATAGCGGAAAATACCAAGGAGGCAAGGAAGATAAAGAAGGAAATGTAAAGGAAAGCGGTAGAAGCTTGAGCCTTTCTACAACGACCAGTAGATCCTTGGGTAATCTTGTTCTTGTCCAAGTAGTCTTCGTTGGTACAAGAGTGGACTCTAATACCGGCAGCAACAGCAGTAGCAGCAGCGAAGGTGAAAACGACATTCAAGAAGTCAAAAGTGGCAAGAACAAATGGCCAAGCAAATGCTTCGAAAATGTAAGCTAAAATACCATACAAGGATGAAGTTAAAATGGCAAATGCGGCAGCGAAAACTGCAAAGTTAACTTGTGGGTTGTTGTTATCAGCACCTGCAACAAGGGAACCAGTCAAACCTAAGGTAATGACAAGGAGCACAAAGTTGATAATACGGAGGATGGAATCACCAATTGCTAACATTTTGGGTATATAAATAATTTGATTGAATAAAAACTAAAAAAAAAAGAATTTATAATTTGACAATTCTTCAGTTAGTTATATGTTTTCTTTTTTGGAAAAACTTTGTTGTTTTCGTCTATCCTCTTTTTTTTGGAGCGTTCCTTGCTTTTTATTATTTTATTTGTTTTTTTTTTTTTCAATATTATTAATTAAAAAAAAAAAAAAAAATGTTATGCGGGAAGCTGGAATTGTTCTATGGGGGTGAAGATTCAATACTGGTAACTGGATAGTTGGATTAGTAAAAGAAACCAAGTAAAACGGTAAGAAAAAAAAGAGAGAAGAAGAGAAAAGAAGAAGGAATTTTTTTTTCAATTTTCATTAAGGATTGTCAAAACCATATATATCCCTAATTACCTAATGGAAGGTCACTGTTGAATTTTTTTTGTTTGCTCAATTTTCCCGTTGCCTGCACATTTCTCAAATATGAAGTCATAAACTGCAGTTCGACTTTGCGAATGAGACGATGAACCGGCCTAATTGGGAAATTTCAATAACATTCTGTGCGAAGTATGCAATGTTTGAGCCGCTACTATGCAGTAAATTAATTCTGAGCCTCACCCCCTACATGGTATAATCTAAGGGTATTTATGACCTCCCTATTTCGGTCATTGCTCAGTGGAAGTAGTCGGTTCGCCCGGGGAAGAAAGTTATCTGCTATCTCTGGGTGTGGGGGTTTTTCTCTTTACAATAAGGAAGTTTTATAATCTGGGCAGTTATACACACACGCACAGTTTCTGCTTTCATTGAGTACGAACCCCCCTGCTTTGTCTAATGTGGCATTTATCTCGTCCGGCATGTTTGAATTAATCCCTAAGGAGAAAGTCAAGTCAATATATTTAAAATAGGAAACTATATCCCTCTTAGGACATGTTCGGGCCAATTAATGTTAAAAGCATTTAGTTGTTGCATAAGAAGAGCTCGATTTGCATACAATTCTACAATCTCTTGTTTTAGTTCCTAGAACTATTTTATTTTTTGACTTAGGTCTATTTTGGTTTCCATCTCACTTCCTCACTTTGTTTGCTACGAAATAGCGCACTTCATGTATTGTTCTTTTTTTTTTCCTTATTAGCAAGGGTAATAGCAAGAGTTATCAATGCAAGATATTCGACCCCACGGCGCTAGCCAAATTAGCTAAATTTCACTTCAATATGCGTTTAATGTGCTTTCATAATCAGCTATTGCATCATTAATGGGGAAGGGGGGAGGGAAATAAAGAAAAAAAAAATTCACTATCTCCGTACTTCTCAACAAGCTCCCCCAAGCTCCCTCATGCACTCAATATCCCGAAAATAATGAAAAAAAAAAATCTCAAAAAACCTTAAAAAAAAAAAAATAAAACATTGGCCCATCTTCTCCACTATATTTTATAAGAGCAATGTGTCATCTAGTTCATCATGCGTTATATTGCTTTCGTATGTAAGTACGTTCGGTTCGCTGCACATATGTAATTACTTAAATCCAGGCTTATTATTTTTCATCTCGGTCAATTGCCCCATTGGCTTTGAGAATGGTGACGATCTCAGTCCATCCTTCAGCTTCCGCATGCTGCAATGCAGTCCAATCTTCTGAGTCGGTCGCATTGACATTTACTCCACTCCTAAGTAATAGCTCTACAATTCTAACTGCTCCTACACTTGCAGCTCTATGTAATGGAGTGTAGCCCATTTTGTCCTTTACTCGAGTTTTACACTTGTATTTCTCAATTGCCAATTTTGCAATGTCATATTTCTGTTTGCTACAGGCAAGATGCAATACCGTCGTACCTTGATTAGTGGGGAGATTGATATCAGGTTCAGGGTCATGGTTCATCAAGAGCTCAAATATTTTTTCATTTCCAACTGATGCCGATATGTGAATTGGAGTCCAACCACTTGAATCTACAAGTTCATCAATATCTACTTCTTTTCCACCTCTTGGCTTCAAAATGCACATAACAATTTCAAGGTGCTGCAGTGAGGCAGCCCAGTGAAGGGCTGTCCTGCCATCTTGGTCCTGCGAAAACACCAATTTGGGATTTTCTGTGAGTAATCCTTCTACTGTAAGTATCTTTCCATCTCTAGCAGCCTCCTGAATCTGATATTCCAGCATGATTGCTACCGGTGCGATTTGTTCTACAGCTTTGTGGAGGGGATAGCCGTGGTTTGAATGATGGTTAAAATATCCATCCAAGGGCAATAAAGAGCCTGGTGAATGTTACACAAAAGCTACTTTACCTGACACAACACCTGAGTGTGAATAAACAAAAGAGAGTATAATGTTTAGCTCAGGTTGGGCACTTTTGAGCCCCTTTTCTCTAGCTATAAATATACGGTAATTGGGGACTGGAATCAGTTTTCATTCAAAGTGGAAGGTGAATAGTAAACCCATCCATACTCCCATTCCATTGGAATAGAATAAATAATATTTGCAGCCATTTTGAAAATAAACAGAAAAAAAAAATGAAGAAAAAAAAAAAAAAACCTTACTCTCCCATTTCTACGTGCATAATAATGCAGCATCGTGATGCAACCCTTTAGAGAGATGCTTCTTCTTGCAAATAACAGACAACGAGCAATGACAATATAGTGTGTAGCATTATATTGAGTGTTCTACCTTACAGTGCACCATTCTACACATTACTGCATCAATATTTTTTTTTTTTTTCAATTATTCTATTTCTACTTCAAACTACCTCTTGCTTTTACGTTGTTGCTTTTCTCTCTCATATTGATTCTTCTCGGCACCTTCTATAGTACTGATAGAATTAACAATGCTGGCCATTTTCTTGTGGTACTTATCGTACATATCTTTCTTCTCCTTGATCTGTTCACGTGCAACGAACTTGGATTCCTTTCTGAGGTCCTTGAGAGCACCCTTTCTCTCCTTCTTAAGCTGTGCCTTCATCTTACCAATCTCTTGTCTTTCTCTATTTACATCGTAAGATTTCTTGTCAGGGTTGAAATTTTCTTCGAATTTAGGTGCAAACGTTGCAATTGCCAAAGCCTTGTGATGTTGTAAAGTCAATGGTTTTCTGTCCTTTATAGCAAATTTCTCCAATTTCTCCAACTTGTTGAGCAATACTGGCAACTCTTTGAGCTGGTTAGAGTAATACTTTGCAGTATGCTTGAGAATGACTTTGTATGCAGAAATTATCTCTGGGAATGCATTAGTCTCCTTCCAAATCTCCACATAGTTGCCAATGAGTGACACGGTCTTTTGTAAGAGATCGAATTTATCCTGGGACGTTGGGTTCGACTTGTGCACAGTTTGTAAGGAGATGTCAGCACTACCAGGAGCAGGTTTGAAAGATTTGGGGATTGTGGTTGGAGTTTCTACTAGCTCCACAGTATTCAATTTGTTCTGTCCTGATATCTTCAGTGGCTCAGGGACAAGGGAAAGTAAAACCTTCTCCAAGCTTTGCAACACCTCAGGGACGATTCTCTTAGAAAACGTTGTGTATTTCAACAAAACTTCACAAATGAAAAGACTGACGAAAGCTTGTTGGAAATGCATGCTAGAATTGTATTGAATCCCACTTAACGTTTCATTCATAAGAATCAATGTGGGCGTAACGACCAAGTGGTAGTGGTCAGATGTGGAAAATACGAACCCAACTACGGTGTAGAACACCAAATCCTTGGCGCTATACTTGTATTGTAAAACCCTTTCCTGGATCTCAAGGATACGGGCTCTAATTGATTCCACCAAAGGTTCGTTGTACTTTTCAGCAAGGTCCTTCAATTTGAGGATAAGCTTGTTGACCAATTCATTGTTAGATGCTGAATAGTGCTCTGGTTCATTCAAGAAGAGGATGTGCTCCAAGAGAATGCAGGTAAACTGTCCCATCTTTTCCTTATTGCCTGCAGCCAATCTGGGCTGGTATACTTGAATGATCTTGTCAACAAACGCCGGCTGTTTGGAAGCTTCCACGTTGGCAAGCTGGGATGCAAATTCTTCGTGAGTAGAGGGCATAGAGACCACAGTACGGGCCTTTTTGAGTGACCTACCATTAGTTTCCTCTTCGCTTCCACTGTCCTCTTCCTCATCTTCTTCGTCTTCTTGTTCTTCTTCACCTTCCCCTTCCTCGTCACTTCCATTCCAGAAGTTGTCGTCTAAGTCATCTCCCTCCTTTTCTCTTTGGTCATCTATTCCGTTCATTCTGTTCAATCTGGCTGTTTCCAACTGCTTTATTCTCTCATCGTGTTCCTTCTGCACTTCCTCAGCCGTCTTCGTTCTGTCTGCTGGTACAGACCGTCTGTCGTAGGTCAACTCTCTAACCTTGTTGTCGTACTCAATTTCCTCAGGTTTCTTGTCCAGAAACTGCTTTTTGGGGATTTTGGCTTGCGTAGAGTTAAGGTCTTGCATAATATCTTCAAAGTCCTCATCCAAATCCATTATATCTTCCATGGCCTTCTGGTGTTCCTGCTGCCTTTGGTTCTTGTAGAATTTGGATTTGGCAATGACTTCCTTCATGACTTCGGCCTTGGATTTTTTACGTTGAGGTTGGTCTTCTGCCGGCATTAATCTGTCTTCTTCGTCGTCTTCGCTGGCCCATCCTCTCTTGCCACTTTCCTCGTCTCCTACAGGGTCTAAGGCTAACGACTTACCATGATGGGTTAACACGAACCCATCATCCTGGTCATCTTCTTCGTCGTAGTCGTCATCACTTCCTAAGGAGAAGACGTTCTTCTTGGATTGCCTTTCCTTTTCCTTGGTGAATCTTGCCAACATTTTCTCTTCGTTGGTCATGTTTTTGTTATGCTCTCCAAATCTTCTATCAATCACACCCCCAGTCTTTCCATGTCTGGACTTGTTGGCTCCATACTGCAATCTGAGGTTTTCATCCATAGCAGATCTTGATCTCGTGGAGTTATTCAGCTGGGCTGTTCCAGCCTTGACGAATTTCCCACCTTGGATCACCGTGTAGTCCTTCTTGGTTCTATTGGTCTTTGTGTCAAACTTGTTGAATTGCAGTCTGATATTCGAAATGATTTCCTCTCTGTCATCTCTTCTTATTTCGGAGGCAGTCTTGCTTTTTTTGTTCTTTTTGGTATTGGCTTGTCCGGTGAGACCATTGGTCTTCAATACAGCCTTAAGCTGCTTGAGTTGAGACCCTGCCATGTGTAATGTTTGCTGATGAAGGAACTAGTCTACCTGATCTTAGAGGCTGCCTCTGAAAAGTGATGAGCATCTCAGAAAAACCGAAGCACCATCGTGCGGCTCAAGTTACACAAAAATAAGCCAAAGACTAAAGGAGCAAAAAAAAGTGCTGCAACTTCCGCATGCATAAAAAGAGAGCTCACTAGTGATGGACTGGTCGACATCGAGCCATAAAAATTGGATAAAATCGATAAAAGGCGATTAGTTTTGAAAGGAACTCCATTGTAGCTGTAAAATTATATTGTATATATAGATATATATGGAAATGTAGATGCCATTCAGAGGGAATCGTTCCGTATTTTACCCTGGCTACCTCTACATGTGTATACATCCCATGGTTTTCCGCAACTTTGGCTGTATCAGTTTTCTTAAAGTCAATAACTTTTCCTTGCCTATCTACCTATATCGGCGTGCTTGTAAAACTGGTTAAGCATTCCAATCACTCCAGATTTCTGGGCCTTTGGTTCCTCTAAGTCATCAAACTTATAGTTTATATTGTACATAGATTCCGTCATGCTTTGGTCGATTACCAGTTCAGGCACATTTCTTTGCCTTGGCCCTGTGGGGTCAGCCCTTGGTTTCGAAATATTGAACAGGCCCTTTTTATTATCATTATCATTATCATTATTCTTACTAAATTTATTATTGGTGTTACTGGAACCGGGCCGATTTTTCTTGTTATCATAACTTTCCAAGAAGTACATGTATGATTTAATCATTTTCTCATCTTGATAAGAGTCGTAATTGAGATCCGAATCGTCAGAATTGTTGTCCGAATCGTCATCATCGTCACTTATCTTCGTCTTGCCCTTTCTCTTTTTCATCAAGTCAAGTTCCACATCTCCATTAACTGCGTCGTTACCACTGGAACTCTTCTTCCTACGGTGTCTTCTCTTCTTCTTCATATTCAAGTCATACATCATGTTTTTATCCTTTTCTTCAAAATTGAACATGGCGAAATAACACACATACCCTAAGCCATCAACATGTATGGAGTAATCTCTGAAAAAATCTATAATCATAGACGAAGAGTTGGCAATATTGAACCATAATATAAACGGTGTCAACACCAAGCTCATCAATTCATTAAGTATAGTCAAGATTTTCAACCTATACAAGTCGCAAAATTCATTTTTAACTTCGATGGTGTACAACCTACCATTCCATGACGAAGGGAGATAATGAGTGAATTGGGAAACATACCTGAGACTTGCCTCCGGATCATAGAAGAACGTGTCAGTATATCCACCACCTCCACCGCCTCCACCGCCAGCACCATCCATAGAGGTTGGTGAATCAGAAGAGGAATCAGATCCAACATTAGTGATAGCCCAAATAGTACCAAAAATACTAATATAGAACAAACTGGATTTACTTTCACTCAACTCAAAGGACCAGAAATTGTGTTCCTCGTCATCAAACCAAAGACCAAAGATCACTAATATGGCAGTGAAAGATCCAGAAATGAAATTAATCAACTTCATGGAATTAATCACGAGAAATCCTCGAGGAAATTGATTTATGTAAGTGTTTGCTGGTTTAATTGACAACTGAAGTCTTTTCAAGAAAAAATGCTGCAATTCGTTAAACTCTCTCAATTTCCATTCAGCCAATGGAGTATACTGCCTAATCCCCAAAAGAGAGCCAGGGTTAGTCTTGTATTCATTGAAATACTTGAAGAAGTACAACAAGACGAAATAAGTCACAATAAACGGACAGAGAATCAAATTTATAACCGCAGCCATTTGGAATCTTGATTTCAATTCCAAGCTTAGCTTGTTACGGTTGACTTCCTTCAAGATACCAGGATTGATTTGCCCATGTTGATTGAAAACAAAGTTGTTTATACATAGTTGCAAATTCCATTCCAAAGTTCTAGTGAGGGTGTTCACTTGGAAAAACGGCATTTTCAAATTGAAGTCCAACACATTCTTATTAATTAATCCAATCATATAATTTTCCTTTCTCATGATTCTGTTGGCAATATCGTGAGCATCGAGTCTAACTTTGGAGCTCAAATCATTGATATAATGCGGATCTTTAGAGGTGGTGAGTCCATTATAATCTTTGAGTAACATAAGTCTCTCGACGATGGTGGACCAAGATATAGTCATCAACTCATTGTCATCAGATATCTTGATAAGATACTTGTAGAAATTATGAATTTCTCTTAATTTGTAATTCAAATCAAAGTAGAGCTGCACCAATCTTAAGATGATATACGCTACGAATCCAGTCAAGAAGAATTTGACGAAAAACGGCAATTGTAAAGGCTTCAATATGGAATGAAGGGTAATGGGATAAGGGCTATTGTGCCGATTAAGGAATGCATCATAGTCAATCCCATACTTGAGGAATATGGTGAAGCCCAAAATAAACACAAGTATAAGTAAATCTACAATTCTCGTCAATGCAATGTTGAGATACCCATTACCACGGTAATAGTAGTAGATATCTTGGAGAAATTCGTCCATATTTATGATATTGGCCCATAGATATAAAGCCCTTTCCTTGGGTGGGATTACCAAGTTGTTGCTACGGTTCTTCTTCTGGAAAACCGTTTGGATGGAGGGTGACGCAATCTGCACCGGGGGTTTCTTATGGTAAAGAGGAAGTTCAAACGCAACTGCTCCACGATTGTTGCTGTTGTGGTTAGTAGCCACTATCGGAGGAGCTCCAGAAGCTAAATTGGCCTGGTTGTTACTAAAAATTGTAGATGCAAAGGATTTGTTTTGAGGTTGTTGCAGTTGCTGGTGTGGCTTGGACAGGCCAGCTTTAAGCGAATTCAACGAGGCATCTCTAAAATGTCCGCTTGATTCTTCTTCTTCTTCTTCAGAGTTGTCATAGTCGTCCAGACCGTTATCTGAATCTAACAAGCTACTATTCTTGTTTAAATTGTTGGATGGGCCGTCCAATATGCCAGATACCATCCCTGTGGATCCCAATCGCTCATATGCGTTTCCGGATTGTTCCTCCTCGTCTTCGTAGTACTGATAGTTGTCATTAATTTGGTTGTAGACAGAATGGAGCCCAAACACCCTTGAAAGGAACGTGTCGCTCTGCTGGTATTCAGACATTTGGGCGGGTTTGGAGTGGAGAGGCTTTAGCTGCTGCTGAGGGCAATCCAGATAGGGTCATAGATAAAGAGCATGTAGTGCATACGAGCATGCTTGACCTCCTGCATACAGACCAGATAAAGAAAATCTGGCATCTTTGGATGAGTTAAGGAATGTGCAGGATCAAGTAGAAAAGGTGTGGTATGCAGTTGAGGAGGGTTGGCTTACATTAATCGCCACTAATTCTCATTCGGGATAGAAAGAAGACAGGCAAGAGTATACCGACGTAAAAGATTGAACAAAGGAGATAAATCTAATACAGAAAACGACTCAAATGAGTAAGTAGAGCAAACAAAGTGGTAATGTATGAACATTTGATGGTCTGGTCCTCTAACGGCCGAAGCCCGATGTGGAAGAGAAAACGCCAAAATAGAATAACAACAGACATTTTTTTTTTTTTTGTATTTCATAGCCTCATATTTCATGCTTGACATTTAGATTCCATCCAATCGCAGAATGTCATATGCAATGAACTGGGGTTCTTGCTCAAAACCGGATAAATATGTTCTGTGATTATTCTAATTCGCTTCGTTTCGTTAAATCTAAAACAAAACAAAAAATAGAAAAATAAAGTTGAACCACGTAATTTTAAACCTTGTTTAGTCTTTAACTTGCAGCCACATCACGGGCACTTTAGATAAAGGTGAACGCCTTTATTTAGATCTGCGGATAACCAGTCGCGATAAATACCTTTAGTTACGTAAGTACAAGTAAAAAGTGAAAGAAGCAGAAGTAGCATGACCTGGTCACTGGAAACCCCTAGGCTACTGCTAGCCTATATTTTCAAATTTACTCTTTGGCAGAATTGTCGGAATCGATTGCTGCTCCACCGGTTGTTATTACTCTCTCTCTTTCTTTTTTTTTTACTTTCTTTTCTTTTTTTTTTTTTTTTTTTTTTTTTTTTATATAGTGAGGGCTATTCAGAATCCTACATTGATTGCGCGTTGCTTGCTCAGCCTGGCTACTCTGAACATCAATTTGATGCATTCGGATTATTCTGCCCGGTAAACTTGAGAAAGCTATTTTTAACAAGAAAAACAAGAAAAAAAAATCAAGCTTCATCTCTTGGTGACAGGCTACTTTACGAAACTCAAATTAACTTGGACAACGTAAAACTGTCAAGGCTCACAGCACCACCGTACTCTATCTGTCGTAGACTGCTACTGCGGCAACCAGTAGAACAATATATCTGACCAAGTATTCCATCTATTTTAACACGTCCTTTGTTTTCTCATAACATAGCATAGCTGAAAAATTTTTTTTTTCCATTCTATTATAATTTCTTTTTTTTTTTTTTTTTTTTTTTTTTTTTTTTTTTTTTTTTTTTTTTTTTTTTTTTTTTTACGTCCTCTGCAGCAGCCTGTTGACGTTTTAGAACCCAGATCACCCAGGGGAAAGGAGAAAAAAAAAGAGCACTAGTTTCAACTTTATTCTCACTCAAGACGTGATTCAGTTGCAAGTTTAGATCTCTAGTTTGCCCTCGATCCCCAACTAAGCAGTGGTTTGAACGCAAATCACTCTTCACACTCGTTCCATATAAATTTTTAATCTTTTCTTAGCAAATCTTGCTAAGCGGGAAAATCATAAAAGAAGTGGACCCACCCAATGCGTGATCTCACTAATAATGGGTCCGTTGAACCTGAACAGCAACCAGCCTTGAATCCCTTTGAAGATGAGCACACTTCGTCGTTAGATTCTCCCAGACAATCTCTGGTGTCAGACGATGAAGCCTCTCACTACGGTAAACCATTTAACGCCTACAACGGGTACTACTCAGAGAATGGTACATCACAAAACTTACTTTTGAATAACTCCGCTGATGAACATCTTCAAGATAATGGAAGCAACAGTAATTTCAGACGTGAGTCCCATATTCTTGGAAACGAATCACCAAACTCAAATAACTTGTTTGTTCCGCCAGAATACGATAGGTATCCATCGTTGGCGGGCTCCAGAGCCGTGTCGTCTACGTCCTTGAATAGACTTTCCAACGCCCAAAACCCTATATACGAAAAGTACAATAATGATAGCGATAATGGAGCAAGTGGAATGGACAATGACTCGCACCAAAGTAACCCGTTCATCATGTCCACAGACTTCAGTCCCTTTGGAGGGTACCCTGCATCGTCATTCCCCTTACATATCGACGAGAAGGAACCTGACGACTACCTCCATAATCCAGACCCCATTGCAGATGCCGAATATGACAAGAACAGGTTTATGCACGATATGAAGAACTTAGATAAAAGATCCCTTGGTGGGCTCATTGGGCTCATTTGTCTTTTCCTCGCAGCCGTTGTGGTGTTCATCTTGCTTCCAGTGCTCTTCTACTCAGGAGCTGCTTACCATGTCAAGCCAGAAAGCTATGAAATCTTGACTCAGTACACTTACCCAACTTTGAGTGCCATCAGAACCAGCTTAGTTGATCCAGACACTCCTGAAGACAGCTTAACTAGAAAAGCTGCAAGTGGTGATGAATGGAAATTGGTGTTTTCCGACGAGTTCAATGCGGTTGGAAGAACTTTTTACGAAGGTGATGATCAATTCTTCTATGCTCCAGATTTAAATTATGCTGCTACCAAGGATTTGGAATGGTACGATCCAGACGCCGTGACTACTGCAAACGGTTCTTTAACTTTGAGGATGGATGCCTACAAGAACCATGACTTGTTTTACAGATCTGGTATGCTTCATTCTTGGAACAAGCTCTGTTTTACTCAAGGATTATTGGAAATTTCGGCCAAGTTACCTAACTATGGTAATGTTACAGGATTGTGGCCAGGTTTGTGGTCTATGGGAAATTTAGGAAGACCAGGTTATATGGCAACCACCGAAGGTGTCTGGCCATATTCTTACGATTCATGTGATGCCGGAATCACACCTAACCAATCCTCGCCAGATGGTATTTCGTACTTACCAGGTCAAAAATTAAGCATTTGTACTTGTAAGGGAGGTGATCATCCCAACATCGGGGTGGGAAGAGGAGCACCGGAAATCGATGCAATTGAAGGTGAAGTTGATACTACAGTTAAAGTTGGTGTTGCCTCTCAGTCTTTACAACTTGCACCCTTCGATATTTGGTATATGCCAGACTATAGCTGGGTTGAAATCCATAACTCTTCTGTGACTACTATGAACACATACGCAGGGGGTCCATTTCAACAGGCTCTTTCTGCCACAACTACCTTGAATACCACTTGGTACGAGTTCGGAGACGGTGAGAAGAATTTCCAAAGATATGGATTCGAATACTTGAATGATGACGATAATGGACATTTGACATGGTATGTTGGATTGGATCCGACGATGACTATACACGCCAATGCATTGCAAGCTAATGGTAATGTTGGTCCAAGAAGACTTTCAAAGGAACCTATGTCATTAATTGTGAACTTGGGTATTTCAAATAGTTGGGCCTATATCGATTGGGCTGCTCTTCATTTCCCTGTTGAGATGCAAGTTGACCACATTAGAATCTATCAACCTGAGGATCAAATCAATCTTACTTGTGATCCCGATGACTACCCTACTTATGATTACATTCAGCAGCATTTGAATGCGTACGAAAACAACAACTTAACTTCTTGGGAAGCAGCAGGGTATTCCTTCCCTAAGAATAAGTTGACCGGGGGTTGCTCTTAATCGAAAACAAGTTTTTTAAAAAACATAGAATATAGAAAAAAAGGAAAAAAAAAAAGAGTCTTAGGAGGATAGTTGCTGAGGAGTAACTGCAATAGAAATAGTTGTAAATTATAGGCGAAGAACATTTTGCCATTCATTCATGCAAATGTATACAATAGTCAAATCTATATATATACGTTCAATTTAAACAATCTAAAACAAAGCAAAGTAAGTAGAATATTCTCATATTGAATTACCTTTGGGCTGGATACTTACAGACGTACAAGTCATCAGGTACCAAAGGAAGCTATTTACAGGCCATATATAAGCTATCAGGTTTCGAAGGAAGTAGCTATTTACAAGTGTAGCATGCCATTTTCACGATTTATACTTACCAAAGCATAACGAGCTATTTACACCCCCAAAACCAAAAGAATTGTTCAACGCATAATTCACTACTTTATCTATGCTTTTGTTGGCGACGTAATCAAACTTTTCAAAATCAGACTTATCGTCTAGGGCATGTCCACCTATATCATTTAAGTTCAAAGTTGCCGGTACTTTGTCGTCTTTCACAGCTTTTATTGTAAACACACTCTCTACAGCTCCTGCTGCACCTAGTAAGTGGCCAATGGAAGACTTTGTCGAGGAAATCGACAAATCTTCATTACGGCCGAAGAGTACATTGAATGCTTTGTTTTCTGCTTTGTCACCCAAAACTGTAGATGTAGCATGCGCATTGATGTAGTTTATGTCCTTAGGGGTGACCCTGCCGTTTGTTCTTGCGATAGCACTTTCCATAGCACGTTTGGCACCATCTCCGTCTTCAGAAGGTGCAGTTATATGATTAGCATCACCTGAAAGACCATAGCCCAACACCTCTGCGTATATATCATCTTCAGTCAAACCTCTAGCTAGTGCATGGTCTAACTCTTCCAAAATCACAATCCCACAACCTTCAGATAAAACGAACCCACTTCTAGACCCGTCAAAGGGTCTGCTAGCTTTCTCCGGGTCTTCATTTGAATCGACAACGACAGATTTGGCTCTGGCAAACCCTGCTAGTGCCAAGGGGTTCACAGGAGCCTCGGTTCCTCCGCAAATCATCACATTGGAGTGGCCCAAAGTTATAAAATTATAAGCATCTCCTATAGAATGCAAACCTGTAGCGCATGCCGAAGATACTGAATGGTTTACACCTCGGATCCCATACTTGATGGAGATGTTCCCTGCAGCCATATTGCTTAATAATCTTGGGATGAACAAAGGTTGAACTTTCTTGAACCCCTTCTCGTGGAAATTTACCGCATTAGCATAACTATCATCGAACGATCCAATACCACTTCCCACTGCAACACCGGTTTCTGTTTGTTCTTGGTCTGTCTTGGGGAACCACGATGCATCGGTCAATGCTTCTTGAGTTGCAGCCATAGCATACTGGGCAAACTTTGCTATTCTTCTAGCATCGCTCGCATGTTCAAAGTGATCTGCTGTAGACCATTTACCTTCTTCAATGGACCCTTCGGGGACCTTCCCTATGACCTTGGATGGGATTGTAGACCAAGCCGCACTTTCGTAGTCTGCAAAAGATTTAGTAGACACAAGACCTGATTTATTCGCAAGGAGATCTGCCCAGGATTTCCTTACGCCGACTCCGAGAGGAGTCACAAGTCCTAGACCTGTAACAACGACTCTCCGCATGCTGAAATGTAGTATATTTTCTCCTTTTTTTGGGTTGTTACCAGTTGTATCTGAAATGGAGTCTCTTTGCTTTGAGGGCTTAAAGAGTTTTCGTGGGGAAGTGAAAAATTTGTGCGCACTACAGTAGTGAAGCGTTAGAAGAGGTGTGCCTATTTGTCTAATGGTTCAGTGTAGTTTCTGCTATGTAGAGTTATATATTTGACTTAGGATTTCATAGTATGCTTCAGTCCTCTTTTTCGACCCCACAATGAAGTTTGTAACACTCTCTACAGTAGACTTTGGAAGTGAGAAATAGTTGCAGATCAAAAACCATAATTTGTAACATTTTGCATCGTCTTCTTCCTCTTCATAGATATGCAGCTCTATCGTATTTAAAAAGTTCTGGGCTTCACCAGTCTCCAATTTAAACCCAGTTTTAGAGGATTCTTTAGTTAAGAGAGGCCGAAGGAAATCAAGTAAGCACTTCTTCTTCAAGTTAATCTTAACATTGGGGTTCTTCTTCTTTTCATTCTTTTCATAAGCCCTAAAGTCCTTCAACATAACGGAGTACTCCCGAAACATATTCTCACAAGAAGTTTCTGAAAGCGAAACCCTATACTGCTCCATATCGCCTGCCATTTCCTTCTTAAAATCCAGGTAGTACATTTTAGTCTTTTCCTTGTTATCCTGTAAAAACTTGAGATACAACTGTGAGCTGGTTGGGTACACTTTCAGTTTCTGAAACCCACTGAATCCGAAATCATCATCGGTATCATGATCTTTATTCTCCGTGCCACTCGATACAGCTTTCGATTTGACCCATTCGTTATACAATTCATCTCTTGCGGTGCTAGCTACCGCATAGTATCTCTGGTCTTTCACTAATTCGTCTATTAGTTCTTCCTCCACAAGGAACCACGGGTCGTATATGGATATCTTGGACTCTAAAGATTCAAGAAGATTCATGAAAGCAGTAGGATCCTCGTTATCATCGTTGAGATCGTCGTCTGACAAACTCAAATCGAGATCATTTTCTACATCTGAGTCAGATTGCAAGGTTTTCTCGTCGTTACCAGAATTAGTCTCTTCGGCTTCGACCTCTTGTGGTTCGATCTCTTCCGCTTCATTCTCTTCTTCTTCATTCTCTTCTTCCTCATTCTCTTCTGCACCATCAATCTCATCGCCAGTCTCGTTTACCAGCTGATCGTCGCTGGAAGAGTACCCTAAATCTATCCCAGTTTTGGGCTCGCTTACCTGTATGGTTTCAGGCACAGATTCTTCGGTTCCATCTTCTTCTGATTTCAAATAACCCTCCTCCTTCAACAAGTCAGTAAGGAATGCATTTCTTTCTCGCAAGTAGTCATCATCATCTTCTTTTTCAGTGCCAAATCCGTTGTCTACTTCCACAGTTTCTGCTGTTTCTATCTCTCTGTCTTCTTTACGGCTATTTTCCACCTTCTCTGTATCAGCCTTCTGCTTATTTGGTTCAGCAATTCTCAAACCATTGACCTTAGCCACCAAAATCAGAACTTCATCGTAGTCTATATGCTCTACAATCTTCCTATCCACTCCTTCAGCGAGTATGTCTGATAGCTGCCAGTACGACTTCCTTGTATCTTTATTGAAGTAAAAATGCTTCCCTGTAGAAGTAACAATAATGTACCAAGCTTCCTTACCCCCCTCGCTGTACGGTATGCAATATTTGAATTTCGGCTTGCCTTCGTTCATGTCTACAAGAGAAGCTACAATTCAATTTCTTGAGTATTTCGTTTATAGTACATAAGTGCGAAGATTTATATGCCGTTGGATTTTCCTGTTTTCGTTCCTAATAGTTGAGGTGCATATCATTATCCCACATTTCAACTGCTCAATTACACTAGGAGTATGTATTGAATTTCTTGATCATTACTTCATAATATTTTTTTCAACTTTATTGTTTTTTTTTTTTAAAAAAAAATTTCTTACCCTTTACCTACTTTCTTTTAGGATTTATCTAACTCACCAACATGTTTACACTCATCTTCATTCTCTTTTTTTCTGGTGTGTCGTAACCTTGATCCATTATTTGTTCTTCCAGAAGCCGTATCCCTTCAATCTGTTCATTCTGTACGCGGGAGCTTCCAGTTTGAGAAGTGTGTTGGTATTGCAGAGGCTGCATCGGTAAGTCCAGCAGCAGATGACGCAGCATAGACAGCAGCAGCAGCACCAGTAGTTGGTCCTCTTCTTCCTCTACGCCTACTATTCGCTGCAGGAGTGGTAGTTGATGATGCAATTGCAGATGAACTCCCGGAGGCAGTTGCTCGGATTCGTTGTCCGCCTCATTTTCTTCTTCTGGTCCTCCGAATCTTTGTTCATCTCTCAGCGTACGCTTATACAGTTTTCGTATTCTACTTACTGCGCGTTCAGAACCTTGGTGCAAGTTTTTCGCATGTCTCAATAGTAAATCTCTTCTCAGAAAGGGCCGGTGGCATATTCCGCATACAAACGGTTTTAACTTATTGTGCGTCAGGAGAGTGTGCCTAGTTAGATGTTCTTCTCGAGTGAATGCTCGATTGCACTGTTTGCAATTGAATAGTCTTGCATTACCTGACGCAGTACGTGAGCCATAATTGGCAAGATCGTCCAAAGGCTGGTCGGGTTCGATAATCTTTTTAATGGAAGACATTTCTCTTCAAATATTTCACTCACCAACTTTCAAAGTCTACACTCAAGTATTTGGGTTGGGGGGAAAGCTTAAAATGTTCGCAACTTTGACGTCAATTAGCGTGGGGGCTACTATACAAGGGCTTAATCTAGATTCTGCTTTTTTTAAGATACTGGGGATACTGTTGAGAACAACCAGCTTGAAGAAAGAAGAAAGTAGAAAGAAATGTGAATCGAATGGAAAGCAAGATAGAAATGACTATGTTGAACCATTTTTTTATGATTATATCGAAACGACTCCCCACCAAAATATTATACAAAAAAAAAAAAAAATATCACTCCCCACTTTATTCTGTACCCCGCAAAAATGGGACTGCAACAGGCTCAAACAGCAAGAAAACCGAAGCGTATCGAAAAGTTTAAAAAATCAAAAGCGCAGGAGAAACCAAGAGATGTAACCAACGAACATATAATGGAACGGAAACGGGCCAAGCACGGCTGATTCTTGGGAGAATAATTGATCGAATAGAATGAGAGTAACTGACTCAATCAATCTCTGCTCAGGTTCTTTTTTTTTTTTTCATTCCCTCTTTGCTTCGCTATTGAAATACTTCTTTCCACTTAATTTCCTAAAAAAAAAAGAAAATTCTCATTTCCCTATTAAAGTATGATTACTCTCCAATTGCCGCGTAATTTCTTTTTGAATTCTTGAAGCTTCCCTTGATCAGAGTTCGCTTTATTTGACGCTATGAGATTTCGAGGGGAGCGAGCTTAAATAAAGGAGGGGCACAAAGTTCTTCAAACCAATCTATTCCTGAAGTTCCATCAAGACAAGGAGGAGAACAAGAAGATGGCCAGGGGGGTCATCAAACTGATTACTTTTAGCAAGTGTAGTTGATTAGAAACAATACGGTTTCCATAGACGGAAGAACTCAAAAAATAAATAAATAAATAAATAAATAGCAAAAAAAAAAAAACTTTTGTATGAACTTATACTGAAATATTCATACAAGTTTATATGATATGCATAGGGGTGTTAGTGTGGTCTTGCCCTGTTCTCGGGGGTGAGCACATTCACATTTCATGCTATAAAAAGTGGCACATCTTTTTTTCTTTTTAAGGTTCCACTCCTCTCTTTTCTATATATAATGCTTGGAATGGAAGAACTAAATGCATCTCTGGCTAATATTACTAAGTTTATTTTCTACCAATATTTTCTTTTATTGTCTGAGATATGACATTCAAGTTCCCACACTATGACTCCGGGCTCTTGATAAATATGTACTTGAACGCTTACATCCGAGAATTGCTAAGAAGAATTCCTTAGTCCCAGAGGCTTTCAGCCCGTATAATACGCATCCTTCTGAATGTGGAAAAGAGTGCGGTTGGCCTTATTGTCATGGTTCCATTATATACAAATTAGTAATTACAGTTGCCATCATAGAAGTCAGAAGTGAAATACAGAGTAAACAAATTTTTTTTTTTTTTAAAAAAAAAAGATTCCGGATGTCCTATATTATCAGATAAAGTGGGGGAGTCTATCATTAGGTTTAATTTACCTTTCGTCACACAATCTCTTTCAAAACCTATCCACAAAAGTTTACCTAAAATAAGGACCATATACAGTCCAGATTCTATTCATCGTCCTTAGTCTACTTTCTAAGCTCCACTCACCATCGTTGATATCATTCAAATCTTTGATCCACATGTCTTGAATGTTCTTGGGTAATACCTTCAAGGATTGTCTTTTCAAATTCAATATTTCTATCAACAAATACCCTTCAATGTAAGTTTTCTGCTCTTGGTTTTCTTCACCATACATGTTTAAGTATCTTTCAATATTGTTCAAAGATTTCAAGCACAGCAAATTGATCTGTGCACCGTTAACAACCATGGGCTTGTTGTAGAACTGATTTTTCACCAATTGCCAAACTTGGTATACGATTATCAACGATGGACTAATGGAAACCATTCCAAACACTAACTGCTGTGATTTCAACAATTTATCTATTCCGTTTATAGCGATTGCTCCATCAACTTTTGTCTTTTGTAATTGGATCAATAACCCTCTTGGTAACGACCCATTGATAGTTGATTTGAATGGAGTCCGGATGTCCTGCTCGTATTTGGACATTAAAACGGTCAAGTTTCCCTCCTTCACTGCCTGGTTGATTTCTTCTCTAATTGAGTTGACGCTGTCAGTACTAAAGCCACCCTTTTCATAGTCCAATGCGTAGTCAACTACCATTCTTTCCAAGGAATCCAAGTCCGACTGAAGAGATTCCTTGGTGGTAATGCTAAACTCTGTAGAAGAATCATCGTGTCTTATGACACTCAACATATCCGATATAGGCTTAATGAGCCAATTGTTTATAAAGCCTTTTGCAGTTTCATATAAATTCAATCTGATCCAGTCATAAATCTCGTATCTATTGTTGTAGAGATCAAATGAAGTTTTCGGACCAAATTTCAAAAGAAGAAAGAGAATTGGCCAGTTTCTAGTCCAAAATCCTGGAGGAGCAACGCCTTTGGTTATAGAAGAAGCACTCTTGAACTTCTCTATTCCATCTACAATATTGTAAAGTCTTTCGTTCACCGAACCAGATGAAGTCTCCACATGAACAACAGACTCTAGGCTTTCAATTATGGCGGATATTCTTGGATTGGATCCAGTTTCCACAAATTCCTGAAGGGTGGCCAGTTCATTGAACTCCTTTGTTGGTAGTCTAGTGATTAAAGTTCCTAGATTGTAGGCAATACTGTCGATGTTGCTGTTGATGGTGGAGATTCTTTCACCAATTTCGATTCTGACTGACCGAATAGGAGCTCCTAAAATGATTCTCAGGTAAACCCCGAGCGACTTAAAAGTATCAAGTGAAGCGGACTTGTTCTTTATAATCTTGGTTTTGAATACATTCTTACTATTCAATTGTAATAAAAGGTAGGAGGGGATTGACAAGGAGTCCATGAGCTTCTTGAGAGTGTAGCTGGTAGAAACGTAAAGGGCGTTCATCAACTGCTTTGCCCTGCTAATTGCAAAATAAAGTTCATTATCTTCCTCGGTGCTACTTGGCCAAGCATCACCCTCATCTCCTTCGACCGCCCTGCCATTGTTAACCTGTAAAAAGACTTTGTCCTCGTTAAAGTTCGGGTTCAAGATTCTTTCCTTGAAATCTTCCAAGATGGATTTCCCAACCTGGAAGAGCCTCTCTGGCAGCACCTGAAGCAAATAAATCCATTTTCTCAAGTCGCTGTAGTTTAAACTATCCCAATATAACAATTGTTCATTAGAGCTGACTGTCAGATCAATGAGAGTTTCCGTAAGGTGGGAATATATAATCATCAACAGGTATACACTAATGAAGTTATTCAATTGGTTTGTAATGGAACAGTACAATTCCTGCTGTTGGGTGCCATCAGATTGGAACTTTAAGTCTTTGACTTGTTGAAGTATGTGTTTCAATTCAGCAAGTCTCACTGAAGGTATGTTCTTGTTCTTGCTCTTGGTTGCGGATTTCAATTTCTTACCATCCCGCTTCCTCCTGTTGACTCTAGCTTGTTTGGACGTTAGCAACTCGCTTTCCTTCTGTGCTCCCACGAGGTAATACAATTGTTGAAAAGATTCCTGAACTTTTATAAAATCCTCGTTATTTACAGTGGAATCTTGGCCCGTAACATTTGTGGTTAACTGTTCTATCGATGGAGTCAAGTTCTCCGCTAAGAAATTGTTGGTGAACTTATTGACATACGTTAGCCCACTGGAGATTTTGGTAGAGATAATGTTATCAGTCGAAGTCATTTTTGTACACTACAGTACAGCAGTTGCCCAATTGAATCAATTGAATCTCGTTCTTTAAGAGAAGATGTAAGCTCTTCTACTGTTGCGGTTGCTCTTTCCTTCCCTCCCAAAAAGCGGGAAAAAGTTCGCATGCGCATTCGCACTTGCAGTCGCAACCCAGTCCTGGCAAGGGAGCTACAATAAGGTCGCCATGTTTTCGGTAAGCTGCTACAATTATTCGTTAGGTTATGTCGTTTTTTTTTACTTCTATATTATGTCGATATAAAAAAAGAGATGTTTACTCATCGTCTTCCTTCTTTTCGTCCAATACCCCGCTCTCTTTGATTAACAAATCAATTTCTTCGTCTTTCCAGATCTTACGCACCGTCTTCCCCTTGTCCAACTTGGACAAACTTAAAGTTGCAAATTCCAACTTATCGCTATTTAAACTGGAAGAGTCCATTGTCTTCAGTAACACCTTGATAGCCAAATTACATGCATCTTTTAAGCTCAAGTCATCTTTGTAATCCTTCTTTAACAACGTTTGAGCAGCGGAGTTGTTGGCCCCAATACTGGTGGCCTTCCATCCAGAGTAATTTCCCGAAGGGTTAGAGGTGAACAATTGGAATTCGTATCTATCATCGTACCCAGCATAGAGGAAACTTACACCGAATGGTCTTAACCCACCGTGTTGCGTGTAACCCTGCTTGACATCACAGATTCTCTTGATCAACAATTCACAAGGTATTTGCTCATTGTAGGTCTTTAAGTACTGTTGAGCCTGAACTCTGACATTGTTGATAAGGATACTGGCATCTGCTGTCATTCCGGCCACAGCACAGATCATATTATCATTTAAGATGTATAATTTCTCTGCAGACCCGTCGTTGTCCAACAACTTTGAGGTGAATTTCTTTTCGCACGCCAAGACGACACCCTCAGTTGAGAGTATCCCAATTGCAGTACCTGCTTGAGATATAGCTTCCTGCGCGTACTCCACTTGGTACAATCTACCTTCAGGCGAAAAAATAGTAGTTCTTGAATCGTATCTTCTGGACATGATATAAATTCAGGTATATGATTTCAACAGTTTTAATCTAAAAAAAAAAAAAAAACAAACTTTACTCCTCTTAAATGCTTAACTTTTCTTTCTACGAGGTTGGTTTCCTATATAGTTGAAATACGCCGAAAGATTAAAGAAATTGACTACGAATTGATGGCCAGGTTCACTTTCCTGCCCTCTGGTGGTGGCAACGAATTTTGTTCCTCGGAAAATGGAAGTAAACCGAAAAGTCTGTGCTGTATGCAGGACAAACACCATACTTTTTGGTAATTAAAAAAAAAAAAAAAGTTGCCTCTGTTTTTATGCAAACCGCTCTTGGAGGCTGTTGACAGTTGACGGTTTGTTGGTTACATCGTCGTATTCGTACTACTTTTGATATACGTCAAACGTGCTTGTAAATTGATGATGGTATGAGGATTTTTATATCGTCGTCAAATATCCCCATTGGGTATGTAGTGCCGAAGTTCCCCTCCATCTTCTGGCCCTTGGGAGCCCACAGCTCGCAGTTCCATGCTCTGTTCTTATACTATGCCAGAGACATGTGGAAGTTCACGTTCTATTGGACTATGGTTTTGTTTTGTGGGTTTTATTTTTTCACTGGGTTAATAGCAGGGTTGATATATTTCCGCAATAAGGTCAAAAACTCCAAATCACCCACAATGGGGACCGTGGTTGTGATAGAGTCGCTTGTAATTGTCTTCCTGTACACCTCGGTGGGGATATTGCAAGGTGTTATATGTGGCTCCATAGTGGGGTTGCTACTACTGTCCGTGTATAAGGCAGGTGAGTTGACCATGAGCACATGGATCCCCTTTGTGTGGGCAATAGCACAAATATTGTTCAACATCTGTAGCAGTTACCTGTTGAGTCTGGTTATCCTATAGCAGTGGCATCATTTCAATTAATACTTAGGGCATAGAGTGTTTCTTTATTTTGTTTTATTTTATTTGTATTTTAGGTCGTTAATAATACATGGTTTACGGGATTGGAACTGTCTCTACGTAACCTCTATAGATCATCTACGTATCCTATAGAGAACTTCTGCATATCCTCTGCATATCCTCTAGATACCTACTAGACATCTACTAGATACCCCTATACTTCTATCCATAGACACGATACACCTTTCCTTCTCAGGTTCTCTAGTGGTGTTCTGGTGTGCCTTACAGTGCACTTTCTTTTTTAAACTTTTTGTGCATGCACTTTATTGATAAGATAAATAAAACAGCCACGTAAAAAAGCTCCTACACGGCTGTAATTGCTCTGAATATATTAGTTATTCTAATGACGTCGTCGTTACCTGATATATCGTTCCTTAGGTTTGGCAATTCCCCAATAGAAAATCCGCCGAGAGACACTACGTTGGATGAGGCAAAAATCACCAGCATCTATAAAAGATACCCCGACCTTGAGCCTGGATCAGATGTCATCTCGTCCAGGAATGTCTCCAATTCCATAAGCAAGGTGCAAGACGAGTTCGAAGCATTGAAGTCCTTGACTAGATTACTCCTAGAAGCAGGAAACTACACCTTGGCAGCCAAAACGCTCCAGCAGTTTTCAAATCAGACTCACTTTATGTCCCAACCAAGTACACTCCAAGATTTTGCTGACAATAAATACTTGGAGCTACTTTTCTACCAATACGCAGTGTACATCCAGCAGGTATGGTTCGATCGAGGTAAGCCGGTTATTGATATGGAAAAGGGACCTCCAGCCCCGGATTATTCCTCCCGAAGCACTGAAACTTCAGGCTTGTCTAAGCTCTTTGGCAAGTCTGAGCACGAAAACACTTCTGGTGGAGTCAGTGTTGGCACTACTGATGTCTTTCCAGCGACGGAGTACTATGGAACCTCTGCAGTCTCGGTAGGTAAGACCTCGGTGCCTGATAACTCAATTGTTTCTGCTACTCCACTCTTCGTCAACCCGAATACCATATTCAAAAAGGCTGTGATGTACTTTGCTAAATGCAATACATTCACTCTCTCTAAGAAGCAATACCAGCCTACTAGTATGAGTAACTTCAACACCACAAGCTCCAGCACACCTGGTGGCCGAGAAGTCTCGGAGATCCAGTACTTCTTCTTGCTTAGTTTGCTAAGACTGACAGAATACTTCCGAAGAGGAGAATACTTTGCATTCTACACCGAGTTCGTGTCATTACTTGGAACCGAACCAGTGTGTGGCATAAGACCTGAGGATGTCTTGCTTGATGTCCAATGTAGGTATACACTCAAAAGAGACCTCGTGGTTATGTTTGGGATATCGCTGGCTCTCGCCTTGCCGTTCAAGGATTTGTCATTCTTAAATTCCAGGGAGAAGGAACGAACGAGAAACTTGATTATTGACTTGTTTACCTTAGATTCGGACGGGAGCAGCAGCTCTAACTTATCAATAAGCATATATCAACTCCTTGTTGAACTCTCAGAGTCCCGTTTACTCCAGGCGAAGGAGATAATCAACAACAAGTCGTTCACCGAATCTGTAAAAGCCCAACTCGACCACATCTTAAATGTAAACAAGGTTTCAAGTATAAATTTCTTTGACTTTTTCAAGCAAACTATCGAATTGAAAGTGTTTTTGATGATAATAACTCATATCAAGAGAATTCCCAGAAGAAAGTTACTATCTATACTTGGTTATAAGGTAGAGGAATACGATTCCGTAACTGAATCATTATTAGCACTAATGTCTTGTTTGAACTTGGGAGAGTCTGGGATTGGCTATGACGTCGTGGGCGACTACTTCTTCAGCGAAGGACAGACTAATAGAGCAGGTTTACTAAGAGAGCATGTAGACCAGGTTGCGCTTGATTTAAAAGGAGACGCTATCGCAGAATTGGTGTACGGAGCTTTGGTGGAAAGGTATATTTCTACATCGTTTCCTGATAGCTAATGGGTATGGTTTGCACGTAGTCCGTTCAATTTTATTCTATATTACGTCTATTCTTTCGTTTTATACATCTGGGATATTACATTTAGGAGATGGAGCCTTCCTAGTAAAGGTTCCACCTGTAGTTTGCTTATATCTAATGAAACGATTGTTTCATTCTCTTCATCTACTGTCTCTGATAATCTGATTAACCTGTTGATGAGCACACAGGTGAAGACAACTAGGAAGATTCCACAGTCGTCGAAATTGTCCTGCTGTTGACACTTCATCTTGATTATTTCTATCTTTCCATGTTTCACAATTGATTTACAATCCTGGAGTCGTTTAGTTAATTCCACCAAAAGGGTATCGTCGTCTTCATCAGATGTCATTGAATCATAGACGTAGAGTTTATTGTCTAGCAAGTTCAACACAGCAAGGAACCAGTGATCCCCATTGTTGGCTTCCTCCATGTTAATCAGTTCAAAGTCATCTATGTAGTTCATCGGTAAAAAGATAAATTTCAGCTTAGAAAGCTCCTTGACTGGCAAGATACTCTCCAAGACACTTTTGTCCACAGGGTCATAGGGTATATGAAGAAATAATTGAACCAACGATGGGTTAAGCAAAGCAATTTCGTGTGGGAAGTCAATCTTGGAAAGAAATTGGTTGCAGAGTACTTCGTACATGAACGCTATATTATTGTCACACAACCACTCCTCTGGAAGAATGTGGTTGAGGTCCGATTTGTACAAGGCAACCGAGTGATACTGGAGGATTTTTTGATCCGAAGAAGCAGATGTCCCATGAGGTTTGCCATTGGCCCCGTCAACTTTTTGGAGGATGTTATTATAGGCGGACTTGATCTTATTCACAGTCTCGTACCGGTTCACTACAGGTGCTTGATGAGAGGAATTCAGCTCAGATGATGCCTTGAGCTCTAGTTCTCTTTTCATTTTCCGTTTCTTTGCAGCAATGATCTTTTTGTTCTGTCGTATTTCCTTTTTCTGTTGCTTGGAAAGCTTTTTAGGTGTGTCGTTGTTCTCCCCATGCTTGTCTTCTTCCTCTGATTCGCTTGCGTCCTCTTCGCCTAAGGTGTCCCACGGAAGCATATCTAGGCCACACTCCTGATCGGGTTCAAAGTTCACAATAAACCCATTTTTGCTATTGAAATAACCTTTCTTTGCATCGTAACCAATCATAGCACGAAATGCTTCGTTCTATACCTTAGTGCAAGGATCTTTCTAAGCAGAAAGAATGATCAGGAGCATAAACTGCTGCTAAATATTTTGGTGCGTTTTTCAGCCAGGAGGACTTTTTTTGCGATTTTTCGATTTCTCGAACTTTTGCAACTTCCGATCTCTTCTTCTCTTCATCGAGTGCTTGATACTAGTTGTTGATTCGGAATTCGGTGATTTGTCATGATAAGGACTACTCTCTTGAGACCAACATGCAGTTTGGCTAGGAAGGTGTCGGTTAGAATTGTCTCTAGGCTACTCCATGGAACTTCTTCCGCATCTATCGATCTCTCGACTAGACCCCAAGTGGATCTTCCATATTTACTTGGCCAGCCCACGCACGAAACAAGGCCCCACTATATACCACTCCCGGGGAATTTAACCCCAGGAATATCAGCACAAGAGTACTATGAGAGACGGCTCACTCTTGCTGCAAAGCTCCCAGAAAACTCCATTGCAATCTTGGTGGGGAACACTACTCAGATTGCTTCGGGTAGTGTTTTCTATCAGTTCCAGCAAGATAATGACTTGTACTACATGACAGGATGGTTGGAACCCAACTCAGCGGCCATCATCCAGAAATTTAGAGACGAGGATGAGGTTCTTTTGCATATGTTTGTCCCTCCAAAGGATCCGCCTACCCAGCTCTGGGAGGGAGAACGGCTGGGGCTCGAAGGTGCCAGAGACTTTTTCAATGCAGATTCCGCAGGTGACATCTCTACCATTGGATCCGCTTTGCTGAAGCTAATTGAATCCTCGGATTATATCTTTTGGGATGACAAGGGCAATAAGGTCATGGGAGGGAACGCTGCCAGTAAGTTCAACGACTTCTTTTCTTTAGCTACACTTTCAAGAACTCCAAGAACGGTGAAGGAGTTGGTGAAGCTGCTGAACAAGGTCGTCAGGTCGTTGACATCGTTGATTTCTCTGCAAAGGGAAGTCAAATCTGACAGTGAGATTGAAGTGATGCACGCAGCAGGCTCCATTTCATCGCGGGCCATCAACAAGGCCATGGCAAAGGTGGGATCCGACTCACCACTCTGCTCCGAAAAATCCTTGGCCAAGTACTTGGAATACCAGTTTGTTTCGGGCGGATGTGATAGGGAAGCGTACATCCCAGTAGTTGCAAGTGGTGTTAACGGTATCACTATTCACTACACAAGAAACGATGATTTGTTGTACAGAGACGAAACGGTGTTTGTTGATGCAGGTGGAAAGTTGGGGGGATACTGCGCAGATATTTCTAGAAGTTGGCCCAACTCTCCAAAAGGATTCTCGGATGCTCAAAAGGATATCTACCAAGCGGTGCTTAATGTAAATAAGAAATGTATAGACTTGTGCCACATCCGAGATGGAATCTCCTTGCACGATATCCACTTGAAGTCTGTTGAGTATTTGACCCAGGAATTGAGGAACTTGACGGGATTCCAAAGCGTAACTCAGAGCCAGGTTTCCAACGTCTTATACCCACACTACATTGGACACCATCTTGGCCTTGATCTTCACGATGTGCCAGGAGCTTCTAGGTTTAAGAAGTTGGTTCCAGGTAATGTGATCACAATAGAGCCGGGTCTTTATGTCCCCGTTGACGACAAGTGGCCAAAGCACTACCAAGGGATTGGTGTTAGAGTGGAGGACGACATCGTGGTGGGGACTGAACAAAGCGAAATCTTGAACTTGACCAGCGGCTGTGTTAAGGAAGTTGCAGATATTGAACTGTTGATACTGGCAGGGAAGGTGACAACCCCAGGTGCATACGAGGAGCTTGTAGTATTAGATTTATAGAGTAGGAGTGAATAAAGAGTAGAGAAGTATAGAGTTGTAAGTAGTAGCAATGATAAAGTAATAGAGTTGAGAAGACAAGAGATGGAAGCGAGAAGAGGAAATTGAGTGAAAGAGACCAGAGGTGATACTTACTAGGCTTTCCGAAGCTAGTATTATTCTCAATCAATCATTGTTGACGACATTTATTCCATTTATTCATTGATTCAACAAGTGCCTCACTATTTTTCGGTCTTTATCCTTTTCTATTTACAAATATTTCTTCTCCCTTAGCGTCCAACGTTCAACAACAAGGAGTTGCCGCCATCTGCTCCCTTGCTACCATTTGGTAAGTACGAGACATTGGAAGAGTTAGCCAACGTAGCTGCAATATCCTTGGATGCTTCTAATCTTCTGATCATCAACAACCCATCACCAGCCTTGGCCAAGGCCTTGGAGACCGTTTCAGCACTTTCAGCTTCCCCTTCAGCTCTGATGATGTTAGCCTTTCTCTCTTGTTCAGCCTTTTCAACCAAATACTTGGCTCTTTCGGCATCTTGTTGAGCAATCTGCTTCTGTTCAACAGCCTTGGTAAATTCTCTACCAAAGTTCATGTGGGTAATGGAAACATCCTCCAATTTAATGTTGAACTCGTTGGCTCTTTCAGCCAACTCTTTTCTGATTCTTGCAGAAACCATCTCTCTTTGAGTGATTAACTCAGCTGCATCAAATTGAGCAACAATAGACTTCAACACTTCGTTACCGATAGCAGGTAAAACTCTCTCGTCATAATCTAACCCTAAGGACTGGTAGATCTTGGGTAATCTTAACACTTCTGGTCTGTGTAACACTCTGAGGGTCAAGGAGACATTCTGCAAATCCTTGGATCCAGTGGTGGTGGCAATAGTCTTTGGCTTAGTTCTTACATCGTAAATAATGGCCTTCTGCAACCATGGAATCAAAAAGTGGGTTCCCTCTCCGACAACTGTCTCTTGAACCCCGTTAAGTCTATCGAATATCACCGCACGTTGGCCCCCTTGGACGTCATACAAGGCAGACTGGCCCAAAGTGACGGCAATACCGACTGGTAATGCAATTTTGGAAATAACGTTGGCAAATTTAGAAGCCATGTTGTTCTTTAGATAGATTAAAATGCTTTGTAGCTAGTTCAATATGTCTAGTATTGGCTAAAAGAGTAACCAAATGACTTTTGGTCGCTCTCCATGAGCCGCCACTGAGAAATTGGTCGGATTGCCTCCTGCAGGTAGTGTATGTGATGCATACAGTGCGATGGCTTCAAAGTTGCAACCATAGTGCTCAATGGTACTTCACGGTTGCTAAGGTTGGGTGAGATTATAGTGTATGTGCTACTTTGTCTAATTGTGTGTGTATCTATTCTTATTAAGAAGTCATTTACTTATTTTTAATGTATGGCTTACAATTTTTTTTTCAGAATTCTGACTAGGTGTGTGTATTTACAATCGTCAGTATGCATATAACTATGTACTGCAATCTCTGCTGAAGCACGGTTGGTATCTACTCTATGTACATGTTCTCTCGTTTCTGTTCTTGATTATATTTCCCATTTTCTGTACAAGCGCTTAGGTTCTTTATTTTAGCTTGCTTCCACCGATTGTTGTCCTAATACGCTCTCTGTATGTATTTCCTTAATTGGTTCCTTATTATCAGTTTCCTCTGTTCCACTGTTTTCAGGCTCATCTGTAGATTTCATATCAACCTTACCACTCATGATGTTATCACAGCTTTCTCTGATCTTTAAAATGATTCCCTTTACCTTTTCCTCTGAAGTTCCATCGAAATTTGAAATAATTTTTAACCATTTCAATAAATGGGCCTCCTCTGATTTAAGATCAGTACGAGGGTTCCATTCCTTTATGATATAGTCGATGGAAGGTTGAATACCTGCATTGGAATGCGAAATGAGTTCCTTACGCTTATCGATCAAGGGAGTTGGCATGTACATCGTTATACCTGATCTCAAGATACGAATGTGAGTCTGTGCGGTGAAGCGGTCATCATCTTGGGGCCAGGTATACGTATTGACTCTTTGTAAAAAGTTGACATAGGATTCAACAAACTGCTTCTGAGCAATTAGGTCACTCGGATGCTTTATTCCTAAGTTTTTCTTTTTCTCTTGTTCTGCTTTAACCACTAAACTGTCCATCAATTTGATTAAAGTATCGCTGAAATCATTTAATTGCTGCTTGTTCAAAGACTTTCTAGCTGTGTTTCTCTCCCCTCCTGTAATTTCGGTCTTCCTTCTATTGAAATGATAATTGGAGTCCTTAATATGATAAAGCTCTTTGGTCAAAATTGCAAATATAGAATCAATAGTCTTGTATCTTGGTAGTAATGAATATGCAATGTTGACATCTGGGTTGATTAATGTACTTACCAACTCAACTGCTAATTTGCTTGGAGATACCTTACTTGGGCAAGCTTCGTTCATCTTATAAATGAAATTCTCTACCATCAAGACATCAATAACAGACTCCTGATGGGTTAACTCCTTTGAGAACCTGTCCACATATTTCAGAGGAGTGAAAATCTCCTCCGTAGACGACGATGAAGCACTCTTTTTGATCTGACTATACTCACTATCAGCAATTAATCCGCCTCTCAATGGACCTAACTCTTGAGATGATGTTACTTTTGATGCCTTTTGAAGCATTTGATCGACTTCTACGTACAACCCACCCCATTTGGAAAGCCCGTGCCACACCCCCAAGTAGAATTCTTTGAATAAACCTAAATTGATTAACCCATCCAAGACCAACCCATAAATAAATCTATTGATTGGATCAAGTTTTGGCCTTGTGTCCACTCCGACTGGTAACTTCTTCCCAAATTTACCCTTTGACTTGATAAATTGCTTGTGTGAGAATATTGCTCGCTGGGTTTCCATCGAAGGACGAGTGAAATCAACTAATCTCTTCGTTTTTCTACTATATAGGGCCTTCGCCTTATTTTTGGAGAGTATAGGAGGTGGGAATATGACCAAGGGGTTTACATTGGCTTCCTCTAAGGGATTTGAGGCGACTGTTTCTGGGAATATGTCATTCACCGTACCCTTCTCTGTAAGAAGTTCCAATTTTACAGGATTATTGTGATAGAACGTTTCAGCAGCACGCAATCTTTCTGTTTCCAGCTTAAGCACTACATCGGTTGGCTGAATATCTAAATCCGTTTCTTGTCCTAAAACAGATTTGAGCATGGTGGCTGCTTCTGGCGACCAAATACTCAAGTATTGTAAACCTCTTCTGTTATACATATAGTTGGTGCTGATAGCCAGTTGAGAATTGTTGATGAAACACGAAACAAAAGTGGCAACAAAAGTCTCATCTATTTCGACAAGTTGTCTCCGAGATGACTTCCTATAAGCCGCCAAGATTTCAGGATCAGACAAGGCTTCTTCTTTCGTAGGTGGGATTGGAGGGGTCGATTCTTTAATAACCTTGTCGAGCACTAGTTCCGCAGTAGATATTAACTGTGCGTTTATTTCAAGTAATCTTAAAGTCTTTTCGTCCTTCTTCATTTGACGGTCTTGCTGAACCAATTTAGCCTTATGTTGGCAAAACTTTTTAATCCCATTTATCATCGTTGTATATGAAGCAATGTTAGGGAATAATTGTTGGTACATTGAGGCTTCAGGGTCGATCTTTTGAGGGATAAGTACATCAAAGAAGGACCACATTAACGCTTGATCGTTTGAGAAATTCCTTGAAATCAAGTTAAGACAAGAATTAAAATGCTCTATGGAACACTTTAAGTCTGTGGGGTCATTTTCGTACTTTTTCTTCAGTTCATTGGGGTCTTCAGTTCCATTTTTCTTCTTCAATGTACTTTTCATGAATGCTTCAAAGATTTCAATTGCCCTGTTGGCAACTGGGTCCGAAAGCCCTCCGAACGAGTGCGCCTTTGCTAAACCATCAAATAATATTATATAGCTCTGGTTGTTTAAAGGAATGTTCCATTTCTTACGGTCATTATAAGACTTGAGCGCTTCCTTGACGTTTCCCTTCTCCAAATGGAACTTCATAATTTCGTTCATCCCTACAGAAGCTGTATCTCCTCCTTTAGTCTTTGAGTTTAACAGCGAGGTGGCAGCTCGAGCTAACCAGGTAGCTCTCACTGTATCGTTGTCTCTTTCTAAGAAATCCAAGATGGCCCAGGTTACTTTGAACGGGTCGCTCAATGCCTGTAACGATACGTCTATCATCAGAAGCATAATCTTCTTGTTCACTGGCTGCTTCGAAATCTTGCTCATTTCCAATAACGCGTGGAATATTTCCTTACTGGTTGGAGAATCTACTCGCAAATCTGCTGCCTTAACGTACCTCAACTTTATAAGCTCCCCTTTGCTGTTTTGCAACTTGCCATCATAATTTGACTGCAAAAGCAAGAGAAGCTTCTGTTTCGAATAATTTGAGTGGAGCAGGGTTGCTTTTTTGAAAATATTTTTGGCTTTGGTTTCATATTGCTTAGGGGATTTGCCAATTATTTGGCCTGTTTCCAAAAAATGTGCAAGTTTCGCCTTAACATTCGAAGTGGAGGTGCTCTTCAGTGGAGGTGCTGTATTGACTGTACTGTACAGAAGCGCATGGGTTGCGATAATCGGCCCTCTGACAAGGTTATCAAGTAGGACACGCAGTCGTCTAAATTCTTTACAAACTTGAGGCCTCAACATCATACGACAAGTGCAATAAGATGAAAGAAATTTGAGATTTGATAACTGCTTTCCTCCCGATTATGTTTGCAAGTATAAGCGCTAAGATCAAGCGAAGAGTGTTGTAAAAAGAGAAGTGATGAGATGTGAGTTGTGTGCAGGAACCAAGCATCGCTAAGCTTACCTCTACATAATTCTTCTACTCTGTTTTGTTTCATGTTGCACTACACGGTTGGCTATAGGTCTACACTATTTGCATGTTTACTAATATTACTTTACATCTTATATTTAACAATTTGTAGGAGGAACAAAAGAAAGAAGATAAAATGGAAAAAAAAAAAAGAATTCGAATTTCGCATATTTGTTCTTGAAGTCTATCCTGTTCTCACTCCACACAATGTATGAAGAGGGTTCGATTTCGGAATCGGGAGGAATTGGATATTAGGAGATCCGATATTAGGAGCCCGAAATGTAGGATCATGCGTCGGTTATCCCGTTATTATATATATGTTATTTGCCATAACCCATTTCCTGACTGCCTCAACCAAAACTTAAACAATGTAAACGATTCATGTTCGGGCATATTTGGTTGCTTCATGGCAGTCTGTGAGGTGGAGTTCGTTTGGTAGGTCCATCGTTAGGGTATCAAATTTTACTACCAGATAACAAAATCTTCGAATATTCTTCTTTTTTTTTTTTTTTCCGTTTTTTCTCTTATTTTTATCTGTCTCTTTCAGTTTATCCACACCCTTGTAGTGCTAGGGTTGTAGATTCTATAATTTATGCCACTTTAAGCTCAGACTATTGGGGTTCATCTAAGCTTGAGATTCATATTTACTCTGTGAGTACTTCCAGTCTTTATCTTCTTTTTCTTTTTTTTTCTTGGACTTTCATCAATTATCAATGAAGTACACTAATGTCCAGGCTGCTCCCGCCGCCACAGACCCTATAATAACCATCTGTGTCCCCTCGATAAACTTCTTATTTAGACCACAGTCATCACCCAAGGAGACAGAAGTCTTAATCCATCCAAAAATAAACAAAGTAACAAACATAACCAAAACAGAGATTATCAACCCAGTCTGCACAACCGAGCAGAAAAAGTATGGAATTAATGGGACAAATCCTCCCAAGAAGTATGATATACCAATAGTCAATGCAGAGGTGATTTCTCTACCTTCAGCAGGTTCCTCTAACCCTTTCCCAAATCTAATGACGAAGTCGATAAGGTTCTTTGGATGTCTGTCCATGTCCTTCAAGAAGGACGCAATGGTGTTTTCCGAAGCACCAGTTTCAAAAAGAATTTCTGCAGCTTCTTGGTTGATTAATTCTGGTTTCTTGAAAAAATCCAATTTTTCTTTCTTAACCTGTGACTTGTAGTAGTCTTCTTCAGACTTGGCGGCCAAGTATCCACCAAGACCCATTGAAATGGCACCAGAGACCAACTCAGCCATACCACCGGTGATGACCAACTTTGAGTCACCCAAGGAAGATAAACCGGCGGTTAATGCAAATGGAACTGTTAATCCATCGGACAATCCAATGATTATATCAGACATAACTCTAGGATCGAAACTATGAAATAACCCATTATGGAGATCCTCCTCCTCTTCGGATTTGGAATTTATGCTCACCTGAGCGTTTATGATTGCTTCCTCATTTGCTATTTGCAGTGCTCTGTCAGGGTTGTCGGTGGCTCCGTATGGGGACACTCCTTGATCCAACAATCTGTTAACACGGTCAACTTCATCGTCAGAGTTGTTCTTAAATAGGGAAGCAATGGAGTTCTTCAATGACACTAAAGACATTGTTTGTAATTTTATTATAAGGCAAAAATAAACTTAGATGAAGAAAAAAAATTTAAACTGAGCGCCACTAATCGCTTTCGCTAAGGGTACTACAATCTCAACTATATACGAAACGGCCCAAGGAAAAAAAAAAATGAAAAGTCCAGAATGCTTTGAAATCAAAATAATGCTTACCAAATAGGAACTGAAGAAATGCGATATGTACAATAAACAAGGTTAGCTGCAGGTTCGCATCAGGAAAGAAAGAACAAAAGGAAGGGTGCTGACATTAAGGAGCCACCTGATTGGCTGATCGAGAAACCCTTATTTCAGCCCTGCATGGTTGCTAGAGAAGAAAATGGAGAACCAGGCACGGAGGAGAAGGAGATGAGGGTGTAATCACGTGTGAGAAGGGCCAATCTAGGAGCGGCTTAGTCAGAATTGTTGGATTGGTGGAAGGTCTGGGCTATTGGTTCAGCTATAATTTGTTAGGCAACGTGAATAAAGGCACTCACACTTTTTAGGGTTGACAGGTGAATAGAAGTATGGCTTCTGTGGAGGACCCACAGTTGCACATGAACTAGCCCGAACTGTGAAGACAGTTGGTAGGGGGAGGTTACCTAAAGTATTAACAGGGGCTGCATCTGGGAAATAGCTGGGCAAATTTCTTAAACTATGCCTGGCATGTGGAAGTCTGTGCAAGGATATCTCTTTTCCGTGAGAAGACACCATTTCGCGCACGCTGCTCCTACGTTTTTTTGCCTTTTTTTGCCTGTCAACTTTTTCTCTCAACTTTTTTGGGGAGGGGGAGGGGGTCTTTCCAAGACAATTTCATCTCGTATTTGCATCCATCTGGCTCATGCTCACACTATGTTTCACTTTACTCTCATAAGCTCTGGATTTAACTGTACAAGTGTTGATATCTCTTTTGGCCGTCTAAGATCGATCAATTGCAGCATTGCCAAATGATCGAACCCTGGCTCATGTTCGTGGTTGATGCCTGTTGTTTACTACATGCACTGCACCTGGGCCCACCTTATCTACAATCAACGATCTGAAAATAATTGATCACGTGATATCTGTTTCATACTAGCGACCTTTTTAGCGGTGGAAGAGAAAAAGAAAAAAAAAACTGACGCTGTAGGACACCATCCCTCTTTAACGTACCTTTACAGCCTGGGACAGGCATCATTCAATTTATCATGAGCTCTAAGATAGCGACTACTCCTATGGAGACGTTGTATTTGCGAAATTTAAACGAAAAAATATCCATCAACAAGCTAAAGACTAAGCTTCAGGCTCTCTTCTCCACTTATGGAACCATCATTCAAATCACCGCACACAAAAACTTGAAAATGAAGGGCCAGGCTTTCATTACTTATGATTCTATAGAACATGCTCAGAATGCCATAAATAAATTACAAAACTTCATGATCTTTGAAAAGCCTGTGCAGATCCAATTCTCAAGATCAAATTCAGACAACTTACATAGACAGCGATCAGCTGAGGAAGAAATTGACAAAAGGAAAGAGAAGAAATCAGAAAGAGAACAGGTGAAAAACAAGAGAAAGCAAACTGAAGAGGAAAACAACAACACTCCTTCATCGGGATTACCTACTATACCTGCTTCCTTCGAGCCTGAACCGAAGCGACTCAAGGTTGAGGATTGGAACTCATTACCACCAAACAACGTGTTACTTATTCAAAACTTACCTGCTACAACTACAAAGGAATCCTTGGACTCGGTGTTTGACAATAAACTGGGTTTTATCAACATACGGTTTGTCAAAATCAGAAACTTGGCATTCATTGAGTTTGATGATGAAGATTTATCCACCGAAGTGTTAAAGTCATTTGACTCAACCACCATCACTGACGTATTTTCTTCTGATACTATACTAACTTATGCTAAGAAATAATTAAAGAATACCTCTACGAGGTTAAGCAAGTAATGAAAATAATGTATTTAGAAATATAAACATAACGAATAGAAATTTTAATTATAATTTTCAATAATAAGTATTAATTGATAGACATTCCCGATTATTGCAGCGGTAGTGTCTTCTCAAAGAGTCTCTACAAATCTTATTCATTTTCATTTTAACAATTTTCATATTAATTTTCATATCTAATTAAAGGAAAACATCCTGTATTTTTCACCAAGAATTGAAGTTTCATTTTTTTTTCAAAAATAACTTAAATAAATTAATTTCTTTAGGGGTTTTTCTTAGTTTTCTAATGGCTTTTTTTTTTCTTTTTAATTTTTCTTCGAAAGTCTCAACAGCTGATTCCGTTGGCCTGTAACAACTCTTTCAATCTCAACACCTCACTCTCTAATGCAGATTTGTCACTTAACAAATCCTCAACCTTGTCTTCTAATTGAGACATACGTTCCATCTTACGGGCACGAGATCTTCTGGCGGCTTCGGTGTTACGGGCACGCTTCAAAAGAACTGGATCGCTAACGTCAGATGCAACAGGGCTCAAAGGTTGAGTTCTTTGCTTCTTAGAGTAAGTGACACATCCGAGGTGGTCAACCTTTTCAGATGACGATGCGGATGCTGTTGAAATGACTGAAACCGACTTCTTTGGAAGATCGAGTTCAGGGCTGGTAAAGGTAGAATGAGCTGGGGTAACTAATTGTTCAGCACTAACATGTGAAACAACTGGCTTGGCAGCAAATTCAAAAGTTTCTTCAATCTCACTGAAGAGTCTCTTAGAAGATTCTTTGGGCTTTGGGGCAACAAAATGCTTCTCCTCGTCATCAAACAAGGATACCCAATCATCCTTGGAGTTTGGCTTAACGCCATCGAGGATGAAGTCTAACTCATCAAACATAGGAGTCTCTTCGAAGGTTTGAGCGTCATCAGCTGTACTGGAAAACACTGAATCCAAGACTGCTGAATGAATCTCAAAAGGTGAAGCTTCACCAAGTTTGTTTCCGACATTGCTAGGAGCAGCAGTGTCAGCATCTCCAAAGATTTCTGGAAGATGTGAAGACAACTCTTCAACTTGCTCATTTTTCACTGATACAGGTAAAGTATCAGGGAAGGCAAGTGTGGAAGTTGGAAGCATGCTTTCGGCTGATTCAAACATTAATGAATCAGCAGAAAAAATCATAGGGTCGTTTGAAGACATTGTGGTAATATTATTATAAGTAGTTTCGGACGTGATAATAGGTAAAACTGGGAGTAAATCGGGAATTGGTAATAAATTTCTAGTAGTAATCTTGTACGTTAATTTCTAGGTAATTAATTTCTATCTTTTTGATCGTAAAAACGCCATATTGGACGGGTGGTGGATTTTTTAATATAAATCACAGTAACATTTTAAAGGGGGGGGTTTAATAACAATTTTTGGTATTAATAATTTTATTTTTTTTACTTATAAAATTTTTAATAATCTTTTTTTATCTAGATAAAATCAGGGGTTTAAGCACACATTATGAATATTCGTATATAGTTAAGTTAATAGAAGGAAATATAAATAATGTAAAATCTTGTAAAATGTTATTGATGAAAAAAGGAAAAAAAAGAAAAAAAAATTTTAGCACAAGAGAAACTATTTAACAGGGGCATACCTGGTCCTTATATGTTCCGCACCATGTGGATCGCAGTGAAAATTTTTTCGCACCACCTTAAAATTTTTTTCGGAGCGGGGTGTTTTTTTACTGCCAGGCTGATATTTACACATAACATGCACTTTAATTTACGAGTTTCAGTAACTTTCAAAATTCTGCACCCATATTATGATTACTCAGCGCACAATTCAATTTTATGACTCACTCACAAAGAATGGCTGCTCATGGCAAGAATTTGCAACCTCCATATACTTTCTAAGACAGCAGAATACAAGTGTGAGTTTTATAAAGCTAGTGGATTGAGCATTAGAAAGTAGGAAAACTTTATTCGTGCTTTCATGCTGTCTGGTGAATTGAGTGACTGTCTAACGTTATGTGATCAAGCCGGTTCCGGCTATGCACTAATTGCAGTAGAAAATTTTTCATCCTCTCCTTTCTGTATGATTATTTTTTCTTTTTTTTTTTTTTTTTTTTTTTTTTTTTGGTATTTATTTGGACGCTTATCGATGTTCAAATGCGGGAATTCGTTCCGCCATGCCTTGTAAGATTATGTAATGAATTATTTCAGATTCCACTCTCACTCCTGATTCAGCCATGCGTTCGTAAATTATGGGTGGCTCTACCCGTGTCTCCTGCTACGATGTTACGATATTGATCACGTGTGCTAAATTTCTATTGTTAGCGCCTTGTTGAAGTGAATAGTATCACGTGAAAATAACCAATCATTCAAGGAAGATCCTACTCTCGTATGGTACACTACAACCGTTTAAGCGGCCCTTCATTCCATTCTGTATTTTAGACTATATCTATGTGATGCTACTTGTTTAACCTTAACCATTTGGGTAACTTCTTACCTTCATCCTTCCTATTATTGGAATAATTATTGCTACTATTCTTATCTTTGTCTTCGCCATATACTTTTCTGTTCGCTTTTCCATCTCCTTCATCTGGCAACTCGCCTCTATGTGATTCCAATTGAATTTCAGGTCTTTCGTCGTTTGATGCAACAACAACATCATTACCTTCTTGACTAATAAATGGTCCGGCGTTTTCAGCCCCTCCTGTGTGCAAGTCATTCAATTCCCATATTAACATCGTTCTTTCTGTGAAGACGTCGTTAGAACTCTTGGATATCTTAAAGTCGTGCAAAAATTGATCATTGGTCTTAAACGAAAATGGGATTGATGTGAATGGAGGGTATCCAAACTTGAGGTTGTAGTGGTTTTTAAACTGCGGTAATAACATTTCATCGAGTTTCTTCAAGATTGCCCCAAATTTTACGTTGGGTCCATCAGGGAATGTTAATTGAAGCGTGGAGCGGTCCGGAAACTTGATTCTAACGTAGTACGTGTTTGGAATTTTGTGAATATGCTGTTTTGGTTTTTGGGGTCTCATTGAATCAGTGAGTAATTTATGGTATTTTTGAGCTTGTGAGACGGTCATCTCGTACGTATCTTCACTATGATCGTAAATCTGAGAAGTCGAGTTCGATGGTAAAAAGATCTGGGGAGCAGTGATTTCATCAGCGGGCTTTGTAGATTCAGTTACAGCTCGTTCTTCTTGTACCGATTCTTTGGTTATTACATTCCTCTTTTCAGTATTAACCGCTGCAACATTGCTTCTTGGAACGTTCACATGATTAGGTACTACGTTCAGCTCGGATTCTTTCTCAACCTCTACACTTGCAGGATATTGGTCTACGTCCATAGCGTCGCTTCCCACTTCAGGCATCTCACTCTCTTTTCTCCTCTTTGCTAATAATTCCTCTCTGGACCTTTCTTCTTCTTCCTTTTTCATCTGATTCCGCACCCTTTGTTCCTCCACTTGCAACTTTACAATTCTGTTTTGTTCCTCCACCCTCTTGCTCTTATCAGTGTCATTTACATAGCTTAATCTACAAGCTACACTAGTCACATTATTCCCCACAACTGACACAATCTTTGAACTAGCAAAGTCATCTTCGTTCAACTTCAAGTTTAATACTTGTAATTGGGCCAATCCAAACTGTTGACGGTTTAAAATTGACGTTCCAAGTTCCGATTCCACCGTGTTCAAGAACTCTCCAAAGGTGTTGTGGTTGTTGACTTTCGTAATGTGCGAGCTTCCCGTAGGTAAGGTCAATTTCAATGAGATTTCCTTCGCTTCACTCTTGCTCACCTTCAATACTAGTTTTGCCTTATTTGGTATGTTCGCAAATCTTAGTGGCAACAGTTGGTCAACTACCTTGTCCCTGTATAGCAAGTCGACGACTGTCTCCTTGTCGAGTTTAAATTTAGTTTTCGCCAATTCCGTCAACTGACTTATAGTGGAGTTCGCCGGGCATGCTATAGTGTACGTCTTTAATTGATATGAAATTTGAAAAGACATTGTTACACTATTCCCACCTTTCGTCTCTTGCCTCTTTCTGCTGCACTCGAAGAACCAAAAAAATGTCATCCACACACAGCGAAAGAAGGTAGTTCCTGCATACGCCTTCTGAGAACCGGTTAACCGATTTTTATTTTTTTCCTTTTTTTTTTTTTTTTTTTTTTTTTTTTAGCGTCATCATTCATATATAACGAGATCAAATTTGCCTTCACAAAGAGCATCGGATTGAAATCAAATACCGCTATAAAAGAAAGCGTTCTCTAATACTTCAAGAGAAAAAGAGCTCAAAAAAATTAGAGAAACTATAATAAAGAGATGTGCTTGTGTTTATCAGACCTTTGCTTGGTACTTATTTCAGTATTCTTCCCTCCCTTGCCTGTATGGATTCGTAGAGGGGTATGCTCAGGAGATTCTTTAATTAATATTTTATTGTGTTTGCTTGGGTACATTCCAGGGTTGATCCACTCGTGGTATATTATCGCGAAATACCCTCCATACACCGTGCGCAATGAGTCTAAGATCTACTATGTCTACCGTAATCTGAGTGACCTTGAAGCCGGAAGAGGAAGCAACAGCAACAACAACGAAATTCATCACCATTGTCACCACCCTGCCCCTGCCGGACCTGTTAACGAACAACCTAGACCACTTTCTGAGATGGTAGCTGGTCCCTCTGCATCCTACGGTGCAGTCGCAGATGGCGCCGGCAGCAGTACCCAGGGGGCAAATCCTCCTCCTGCATACACTGAGTTAGATAACAAGGTGCAGAAGTAAATGTGTTAATATATAGAGAGATAATAATAATAATAATAAGAATAATAATAATAAAACAAAACGAGATAATTATGTGATCATGTAAGGTCTTTTCTCTACTGCATTCGATATACCATCTAGCCAATTGAGCTAGATGGCTCGGCCCTTCACTTCCCCATCTTCCCGCGCCTACTTCAGCCCATCACCGAGCTACTTCCGCATGCAGAAAGTATTTTCCACCAACGCACGGTGTGGGCGCCACCTGCATACCGCAACTGATAAGCTTTTTTGGAGGGGAAGTGGTCTTGTGCTCGGGGTTTGCTTTAATCTTGAAGGTTTCTCTTTTGTTATATGTAAAGTGGTGTAGCATTGTGAAATCTTGTGGCTCGTTTTTTTTTTTTCAATATTTACTCAATGTCTGCCACTACCACATTAACGGTGGAATACCCAACCCCCACGGCCGTGGACCCTGTTCAGCCGAAGCCAGAATTACTGAGCAGACGCACCTCGATTTCATTGAAGCAATCAATTCTCGACTGGTGGAGCTCGCCCTCTGATCTCTCCAGAGCCTCTTTTTCATCAACTTCGTCGGCAGGTTCTGACAAAGGCATAACTGATTCCGTGAGGAGCACTTTTGCCAGCTCCAGACTTAAAAACTTGAAAATTGAATACAACTTGTACAGGGCAGTTTTCTCTGAGGATATATACGTGGTACCTCCGGGGGATGCTATCATAGATGACGATGAACTTGAAGATTATTCGTACTATGCTCAACTACTTGACATTGACCTTGATGATGGGAACTTTTTACATGAATTTTATCTTCAAAACAACTTAGGCAATACTCTGGGTAGCGAGACTGACGACGTCTTGGACATAGTCATTGTGCATGGGTACATGGCGGCTTCGGGGTACTTTTTGAAGAACTTTGAGCAATTACTCAAGTCTCAGCCGGGTATAAGGATTCATGCTATAGATTTGTTAGGTTTCGGTAATAGCTCTAGGCCAAAGTTCCCACAGGAACTATTGACCACTCCGCCTAGCCTCGAAGAGCAGATCCAACAGACGTTGGAGGTTGAAAACTGGTTTATTGACCGGATAGAGGAGTGGAGAGTCAAGCGAGGCATCAAAAGATTCAAGTTGATTGCTCACTCTATGGGTGCCTACTTGATGTCGTGCTACCTTATGAAGTATAACAGCCGAGACGAGAAATTAGTTGAAGAGTTTATGGCCATTAGTCCCATGGGGACCGAGCCGAACTATCAAAGTTTGATAAACGATTCGAAATATCAATTCAACCACCATGCTGTGGGTGGAGACCCCTTCAAGGAGCTCACTGCAAGGCAGAAAGATATAACTGGGGACCTGATGCAAGATCCAAGCGAGGATGGGGCCCTTTCCCACCTATGGAAGGATCTTGGGGCTCCTAAGTTCCCTAAAGTGTATGTATTACGGAAGCTCTGGGAGTGGAACAAATCACCCTTCCAAGCGCTACAGTTGTTTGGTCCGTTCTACTCCAAACTCTTGAGTTATTGGTCTTTCCAGAGATTTGCAACCTTGGTGGGTAACGAGGATAAAGATGCTGAAAACGAAGACCATACGGACTTGATTCTAAAGTTGCACTACTATTCGTTCTCTATCTTCAACCAATTTCAAGGATCTGGCGAGTTGGCAATTACCAAGCTCATTAACCATGAGATATTGGCGAAGTTACCACTTTCGGATCGGGGTTTGGTGGAATATTTGGCTGACAACAACATCAAATCCATGTGGATGTACGGGGATAAAGATTGGATGAATAGTAATGGAGGTAAGTACGTTCATGAAAAGATTACAAAACTTAAAAACGGCTTAAGCGAGTTCCAAGTTATCAAGGGTGCTGGTCACCATATATACTTGGACAACCCAGCTGCTTTTAACCAGTCATGTATTCAATTCTTGGGTCTCGGGAAGTTGTGAGCGAAAGTAGACTTTTAGGGGCACGTCTAGCGTGTTAGATTATATATATTTACTCTATTATTATATAAATGATTTATGTATATGTGTATGCGTAACTCTTTTGCGATCATAAACGTAAGCTCAATCTCTTCAACTCGTCAAAGACACCCTCATTGTTCTCTAAAATAGGTAAAGCTTTCAATAACTGCACGAATTGGGTTCCAAAGTACATGGCGTCCTTTCTTTCGATTTCTTCTCTCATCGCCATTGCCTTTCTATATGCCTCCGAAACTATTTCCTTAGAAATTCCTGCCAACTTGGCTACGTTAATCCCATACAGATTTGTCACCACGCCTCTTTCCAAGGTATACAAGAATAGTATGTCCGGGAAATCCTGGTTCGGATTCTTCACCTCCTCAAACCCCATGTGATAGTTCTTTACAATATTGCTGTATTTTGTTTCAAATTCGTGAAGTGAAGGGTAATGGGTGATAAATAAGGTCAAGCATTTGCAATTGGCAATAAAATAATCCAAAATAGCATATGCAATGGATATCCCATCGGTAGTGCCTGTTCCCCTTCCTATCTCATCTAGAATCACTAACGACCTTGGAGTGCAACTCTTTATGATGTTCCTACACTCCATCATCTCTACCATAAACGTGGACTCACCCTTTAAAATGTTATCTTGAGCACCCATCCTTGTGAATATTGAATCAAATACTCCTAATGTCGCTGATTCACAAGGAACATAGCAACCTATTTGAGCCATTAACACGATTAGTGCAACTTGTCTCACATAGGAGGATTTCCCACCCATATTCGGTCCTGTAACTACCAAGCACCTACCATCTTCATATGACATGGATATATCATTGGGAATGTAGTTGGATGTTGATGATAAGTTCTCAATAATAGGATTTCTTCCTTGCTTGACATCAATCATCACCTCATCAGCAAACTTTGGCTTTGAATAATTGGTATTCACGGAGCTAGCAGCCGTTAATGAAGCCAAGCAATCAAATTCCAGTACGCCTTGGACTATTTTAGCAAAGTAGTCGTAATTTTCATCTATTTGGCTCAAAAATTTGTTATAAGCAACTTCGCATGCTTCAATCAACATCTCGTTCTTGTAATTTAATTTTACTAACAATTTGGATATCTCTGGGGTTCTAAACCGAGAGACAGATTTTGTTGAATTTATCTTGATCCAATTCAAGGGTAAGTTTCTGACCATATTGCCATTTCTAACTTCGATCAAGTGTGTTTCCTTTAAGTTGGTAACAAAGTTGAGCTGTGGCCTTTTTAAAAGTCTTCTCACATTTGTCAATTCAAGAGAAAGCAAGTCTTCGATCTCTTCGATGTCGTTCCGTACTCTCTCCACTTCTTCCCATTTGTATTTGAAGAACTGTGTCTTCTGCTTGGCAATATCCGTCTCCTCTATTGCTACAGAAGGGTTTATCATGTTTAGCAATTCAGGTAACTTGTTTGACTCATATACGTCCATTAAATCTTGAAATATTCTGCGCAATATAGGAGCTCTCCAGTCATTGATTTCGTTTTCAAAACTCTTCGTCAAATGCAAAATGTCATCCATAGACTTCAAAAATAAGTAAACTTCCTTTCTACTGATTTTATCCATTCGGTAACTTGATGCATAATGGATTTTGGTTAAACATTTATCAAAATCGAGTCCTCCAGATTTACTTAATTGCTTCAAAATCGATTCCGTACCATGAGAAAACTTTGACTTTAAATGCTCCACGGCGTCTGATCTCTCTTCAATTGCACTTCTTTCTATAAGCGGTTTAGAAATCCACTTGACGAGGAGTCGTTCACCCAGCTTTGTCCTAGTGTGGTTCAAGATCCAAACCAATGATCCTCTTTGACGATCCTGTGAGTTGGAGGAGTTTTCGAATATCTCTAAGGACTGTAATGTATTCGATGGCAATAGCATATATCTCTTTGTATCAGAAAACTTTTGAATATTGCTATTCTCACTTGAATTGATTGTGAAAATATTGCTTAATCTAAACTCTTGTAGATAATTTATGAGTTCGACGATACATGATTGCACATCGATGTTAAAATGTGTAGTATAGAATTCTGTCAATTTCAAGTTATCCTTGAAAAAATCCGTCAACTCATTGGTAATTTTGTAGTTCTCTCTCCTTTGCACGTTGATAGCTTTGCTTTTGCTCACTCGACTTGTTGCTTTCAATGCTTTACTTACTTCTTTGCTAACCTCGCCTTCCTTCGATACGACTAAAATCTCACTTGGCGACAAGTATGATAACCTTGTTTCCAATTCACTTTTGGAATTGTCGTCCTGAAAGGTCTCGTATACAATCTCACCAGTAGCAGGCAGCACTGCAACGAACGATAGCGATTTGACATTCAGCTCATCTATACAGAAAATGTACTTGCCTCTGTCTCCTGAGGAAGTGGTAGATGTCAGCCTATCAATACTGCCAATCGTCACCATTTCATCATCCATATAGGTTGCCTTGGTGTAAATAGCTGTCATTTTCCGTTCAAATAAAGAATTCTTTTGCCCATCTACAGTCTTAACTGCAGCAGTTTCTGCTTGCTTGATGACTCCTACCTTATACCCGCCACTAAGTATACGCTGTAAGTGTATATGTAGCCTGTTATCGGGGATAGAGCAGTAAGCTATACGATCATACTTAGAGTTAGGTTCGTCGATTTGGATTTTACCTGGAACTAACATGATGTTGAGGATCTTGGCAACAATTACGGCATCCGGACCAAAGAATTTGAATTTATACCCCACCTGAATCGCTAGGACCTTATCTGGATTCTCAATCTTGAATTGCCGTACTTGCTTTTCAAGCGGCGTCAATTTACTGTTGGCAGTTGAAGGTGCCTTGGATGGTTTAGCCCTAGAAGAAGTGGTTCGTTTTGACTTCAGTATGGGCTCCTTTTTCCTACTTTTTTCCACTTTTTCTTCATCATGTTCATCTATAACTTCTTCTTCTTCTATCTCAGGTTGGAATTCAGGTTCCAGTTCGAGTTCAAATTCTGGATCCAAATCTAGTCCATATGGTTTCGATGGTGCAGTTGATGGCGGCACTTGAAGGTCTTGATGGGATTTGTTTGAGGCATCGGAACGTAATTTCTTCTTTCCTAGAGGAGCCTTACTTGGCGGACCTAGATTTTCGTCCGGTATTGGATCAGCAATTGCATCATTCGAATGCTGTTGTGTATCACTTTGTTTTCTCTTCAATGGAGATGAACGCGTATCGTCAGACATGCAGTCTTCAGTTAGATCTATAGAAACATTACTATCTAACTTCAGAGACAGTATCTCTTCGTCGGATCTTTTTTTCGGTTGGAAGAATCTACTGATAGACGGCTGAATCTTACCCATATCTATAGATATATATGTCGATATTCACTCCACACGTAGACAACAAAGAGATCAAGTCTTCTTCAACGCCAACCCAGCTTGCATGCAAGTGCATGTTGGAGATGTTGCGTGTGTGCAGGAAAAATGGTTGCAAAAGCTCAAAGTAGAAATTATCAAAAAATAAAAGGAATAAAAGAATAGCCTGTAAGCATAGAAATTAGAAAACCTTCCATGAGGACCATATAGATTGTATGTATATATATTTATATAAGTGTACGTGTGAAAGAGCCAGTCTATTTTCCTAGTCTGGTGAATGAAATGCTGTGTATAGGCTGCTTCTGCAGTTTGAGATCTTCATTGGAGGAGCCTGAAAGTGTCGAGAACGACGTTGTGGATGCCCACCTGGATTTATCTGGTACTTCTGTGATTACGCCGCTTGAGACTGGCTCAATGACAGCACTAGATTGAGCTCTTCTGATTTGGGGCGATGAGTCCTTCACTGGAGAGTTACCAGTGCTAGTCTTCCGGGAACCATCTGAGTCAGTCAAGTTGATGAATGAGGACCTACTGCTGCTGTTCGACCCATTGAATGCTAGCTTTGCAGCTATTGATGATGTGGTTGAGGACGATGACGACTTTCTAGAGAAGTTGGGCTTCAGCGTAGAAGATGACGATCCTAAAGACTTGGAAAAATCTAAAACCTGCGGCTGAGCGGTGGGGGTAGGGCTCGATGCGTATACCATAGAGCTTGGCGAAGAGTTGCTTATGCTGCTTCTACGATTGGAACGTCCGCCACCGCTAGACATAGTACTAGTGGGACTGTTGCCCGTGGGATTGTAGCTTACGGGCCACTGCTGGATTGCAGATGGGGTTCTCGATAAATTTCCATACTTGGAAACTGGCGAGCTCTTGGTATCGCCGTTGATGATGTTGACGTCATAACTCCTAACCAGAGGAGATATGGCTATGGATTTTAAGGACGGAGTCTTGGCCAAATTGGTCTGGACTATTGGAGTGTGAGGAATCCTGACGGTGCCGTTGCCTCGCAACCCGGCGTTGGATGTGAGTGTTGCCGCCGTAGAAGTGGTTACTGCCGCGGTTTTTGACCTCTGCCTTAGAGCATGCGGCCTCTTGACTGGAGAAACAGTCCTGTCTGTTTCGCTGGGTAATGACAACAGGTATGCCCTCGCCCTTATATCATTGGAGTCTTTCTTCACTGCCAGCACCAGTACCATTGGCGACGAAAGAATCCTATTTTCTTGTGGAGAGTTCAGCTCAGAAAAGCTCGAAATGGCCGAATTTGAAGGACTGAAGTCCTGCGTGGTGACTCCTTCGAATATTCCCAAACTTGCAGGGTGTACTAAGGGGTGAGAATTCAGCGATTGTGATAACTTTAACGGTGGTAGGTGGGGAAAGTCTTGATTACTTACTTCCACCTCCTTCAGTTGAAGCACTTCGAGCTCCTTTTCAAGTCTCTTCTTCTCATCGAAATTCATAAGTAGCGAGCTTCGAAAATTCTTGTACTGCTTGGATATTTCGAACGAGGAAGCCACTTCCATTGGTTTCCAGTTCTTATCATTGGGCCAGGATTCTAACTTGGTAAGCAGCTCCACCAATTCCTGCTTGGTCTTGCACTTGAACGACAAGAATTGGAAAAGGTACTCAATGCAGTTGAAATGTTCATATTGGAAGCAAAGATGAAGACAGTTGTTCTGGTCACCGTCCGTGATGGTGTAGTCCGCTCCAAACTCTAGGAGCAAAGCCAAGCCTTCCTTAAATCCGTATTTGCAACTGTAGTGCAATGGAGTCTGAAGGGAAGGGCCACCCTTTTGGTTGAGCCAGAGCTTTCCGGGGTATTCCTTAAGGAGATAGTGAAGGGTTTGGGACTTGTGGTTGATTGAGGGCAAGTGTAACACACTAAGTCCATCAAAAGTAAGCATATCTATGCCGTCTTCCCTGAGATAGCCCTTGTCTGCTATTTGGTCGTCGTCGTCAGTGGCTCTACCGGTAGAGCTTTCATCCTTTAGGGCTAGATTATCGTTATTTCGGCGGAGGGTGACGAGATGAAAACATATGAGGTAATTGCCGTGGTACGATGCATAGTGCAAATTGCTCCACCCATTGTGGAATGGGTCTATATTTAGCCACAACTCCGGGTATCTATGTAACAACCGTTTCGTTATAGGGAGGTTGCCCTCTATGATAGCGTTTCGAAGCCTTATCAGAGGATCCAACATGTCTATGAATCTTGTTCAATATCAATCCGACAGGGGAAGTCCTAATAGGGCGCGCCAGTGGTCAGGTGGCTCGATGATGAAAGGAATAAATGCGAAGGATATAAGGAATAAGAAAGTCGGAGCGGAATGTCTATATCCGCCAACTGAAGCCTAAGAATCTCAAGAATAAAATCGGTCTTCTTCTCCTTGAGAACTGCTGAGTTCAGTCCGGCGCCCTATTAGTTGAATTGCAATCTATATTCTGCCGTTTTATGTGCTAACCATGTGAGACACTCTCGCCGAAGGATTTGGGTTCCTTCGGCAGTGGTGTGTGCCTGATGGGAGTGCATGCAAAACCGCGTGTGGTCCTGCATGGAGAAGGATGTGCGAATTAGGAATAATTAGCAGTGTGGATGAAAAACCATAAGCACAAAAAGATCTGGTCAAGATCAAATGAGAAAAAGAAAAAAAGGAAAAAGTGCACCAAAAAATAAAGTCGAATGAACGAAAATAGTCAATAAAAAAAAAAAAGAAAA